>CM023540.1:69025317-69069121 GCA_013350335.1 Chimonanthus salicifolius
ATTAATGGGCTGTTTTAAATGGGCGCTTATGGTTGTTTTTAATTAGGGGATCATTCATGATAATTATGGACAATGGCAAAAACTGTAAATACTAGTCGAATGATCAATGATGAAAATGATCATAGGGTTGGATGTACGAACACGAACCCCACCTGATGTGGATGGGTCTATGATGTGATTAAATAAGTAAATGATGTTATGACTTATTGATTGATATATGGATAAGGTACCGGAAGTTGAACGACGAGCGAGTCGTGACCAGGTGAAGCTCAAAAAGGAACGGACACTTAAGCAAAGTTTGTGTAGGTTTCCTACCTTTGTTGTAACCACTATTTCATATGCTGTTTTTATGTTGATTTCGATAACTTATATGATTGTAAAGTTATGTTTCTAAATGACATGTTTGCATAGACATCTCATGCATGGCATGGGATGATGGTGTTGTAACCGGAGGCCACACTCCGTCGGGGCGTCCGAAAGACCACTGTGGGATACCCTGATGATGAGAATCCGATCAGGAGGAATCCGGAGGCCACACTCCGTCGGGGCGTCCGAAAGACCACTGTGGGTTACCTTGACGATGAGAATCCCGTCAAGTGATGGCTATGAAAGTACATGATGGGGGATGCTCATTGCATGTGCATATTTCATAGCATTGTTTTACCTGTTTTGATGATCATGTATTATGATATGTATATGCATGTTTTATATGCTAACATGTGGTAGCCCTGATTCGGGAACCTACTGGGCGCGTTGATCTAACGCCCTAATTCTATCCTTAGAGGAGATTGCAGGTACAAGCAAGGGGAAAGGAGAGGTCATTGACCGAGAGGGGAGCTGAGCCTAAGTGCTTTAATGATGGATTTGGATTACGTTATATTACTGTCATTTGAATACTATTGTTGGACATGTAATAATTCGTTATTTGCTATGGTTTGATTAGGATAATAACCTACGGATGGTTGATCTATGTTATTTAATATTTAAGACTGTTACTTGCTATCTGGTCTTTCTATTCCGCAATTAATCTAGGTTATTCTGCATGTTGATGTTAGTTCCATGTGTGATTCGTAATCATGGTCTAGTCCATGTACACATGGGTGGCCAGTTAAGGTTCAGACTTGGGTAATCTGAACTTAACTCGCGTCGTGACGCCGCCCGCTCTCTTCCAATGTTTATTTAAAAAAAAAAATTAGACTCTGAAATTATCGAAAAGGGCGGGGCGTTACAGTGGCATCGCCATGTGGCATGCACTGATGTCAACTAGGCAAGTGGCCACTTCATCTAGTGATATGGCCAAGGTGGGACCCGAGTGCTATATGGTGCATGGTGCATGGTTGGCCATGCCATGGTTGACCTGGTCAACCATAGAGGAATTCAAGTGTTGAGTTGGAAATTAAATTACTTGAGTTTAGTGGGAATTGAGTTCAAATGAATTAAGACATGAGTTGGAGATGAGTTAAAATGGAAGATAAAGAGACTTCCATCTCAAGGTGAGTTGAATGGGAAGATCGAGAGTTTCCATCTCAATGGATGGAACTCAATGAACACACATTGGAAGTCAAACGGATGTTGTGGGTTTAGCCAAGGGTCTCCTTGGTTAAACCAAGGGACACATGGGATAGACAAAACTTTAAGGAGGGAAATGGAAGGACTTGGGTTGATACAAAGGACACCAGCCAAAGAGGCTGCCCATCTTTCGTGGCCGATCATCTCATTTCTTGTACTCAAGTGTCCTGTTTTCTCTTCTCTCTCTCTCCCAACTACATTCGAACACTAGAGGATTAGTGAGAACCATGGAAGGAGAAGGACTGAGGAAGGAATTCAGATCTTAAGAAAAGAAGGAGACGGGCAAATAAGGTATGTTAAGCTTAGTAACAATATGGGATTAAGGGAAACCATAGCTTGACCATGGTATGTCGAACCTATGGGTTCCAGATTTGGTTGAAAGGACTGGCTAAAACTGTTGTAAGCCATGGAATTGGATATTCATTTGAGAAATGGATATGTGTTGGAAACCAACAACCAAGGGATTTAATTTATGATCATGATTTAATGGCTTAATATAGGAATACATTATGAAAACACTAGCTTTGGCTAGAGGATAGAGTGAACTCATTAAGAGTGATATGAATGGTTTTATTTATGTTTAACAATGATAGGGAATGGATTCCATGAGGAAGGGTCAAGTCAAATATACAAACAAACTGGACTGACAATCAGTCAGTCGACTGAACCAAGGATTCATTCGACTGAACTGGTGTGGCTGAAGACAGAAAACCATTTCTGGGAGTTTCAACCGACTGAATCTTGGGATTCAGTCGACTGAACCATGTCTGGAATAAAATTATGGGATTTATTGGTGTTTCAGCCCACTGAATCTGGGATTCAGTTGACTGAACAAAGATGTATCGAAGAAGTAAAGTGATCTTATGTGTTTCAGCCGACTATATCTATGATTCAGTTGACTGAACGAATATTTGTGAAACACGTAAACTGTTGGTTGAGGATTCAGCCGACTGAATCATGGATTCAGTTGACTGAATCTATACTGGCCGAACACACAGTAAAACTGATCCAAAGTCAGCCGACTGAATCTGTGATTCAGTCGATTGAAAGAGGGTTGACCGAAAACAAAAGGGTTTGACTCAGAGTCAGCCGACAAAATCTGTAACACCCCGCCCTTTTCACACGAAATCAGAGTCTATTTTTTTTTTAAATAAACAAAAGTGATAAGAGCGGGACGTCACGACCCGAGCTAAGTCCGAGCTTCCAAAGCCCGACCCTTAACTGGCCAACTGTACGTGTGCGTGGACCAAGTCCACTAAAATGGTTCACACGTACTCAAGTTAACTTGCGGAATAAAACATGTATGCGGAATTACAATAGGATAACAATGCTATTCCATTTTAGATAGCAAAGTAGTCTAACACTTAATAATAATTATCATAACTTAAATATCCAAACATTAACTATCCAATCCATAGCAAATAAAACTACGTTATTACAATTCCGAATAACATAAACAACATATAGCTTAATCATCCAAGCTCCTAAGCTTGGCTCCAATCACGTCCTCGTTCTGTTCCCTTCCTGTGTCATCAACTAGGGTAGAAGTAGGGCGTTAGACAACGCGCCCAGTAGGTATTCCAATTAGGGCTAACACATGGGTTAGTATATAAAATCCAGATATAATATACCATATCATATTCATAAAGCATTATATCCAAAACAGTGTATAATAATAAAGATCCAATCATACAGATAAAAACCAGATACCTTGCATGATAATAAAGATCATAATCATACCGATTCAATGCCATGCCATGCTATCATATGCAATGAGGCCCACCCATCACAAACTCATAGTATCCGCTTGATGGAATTCTCCTCATCAAGGTATCCCCTGATGGAATGCTCATCACCAGGGTCTTCATACATAGTATCCTCTTGATGGGGTTCTCATCCTCAAGGTATCATACATAGTATCCTCTTGATGGAATTCTCCTCATCAAGGTATCCCCCAGTAGTGCTTTATGGACGCCCCGACGGAGTGTGGGTCCCCGGTTAAAATACCTCTCACGACTTACGGACGCCCCGACGGAGCGTGGGTCTCCAGTTACATTCCATCCCTCCCATGCCATGCATGAGATGCAAATGCCAACATGCTTTAGAATATTACAAAACATAGCATGAAAATCCCATAATTGCAACATATTGTTTGATACAAAAATAACTTATCAAACATGAAATAAAATCATCATAAGTATATAATACATATCCATGGTTTCATTGATGTAGGAATCCTACCAAAAGACTACTCAAGTGTCCTTTGCTTCTTAATCCAGCAACCGTTCACGATCTTGCACCGTTTGTGAGGTCCCGTCACCTTGTTTATGTATCAACAAGTCAAGACAATATCCATTTGATTCACAATTAAGTATAAGTCCAAAACCATCTTGTGGGGTTCGGCCATACACCATGGCCGAACCTCACCCACTTGAATTTGATCTCTCTTTTTGTTTAACCTATACCATCCAAATAACTTATCTAAAAACCTCAATCTACCAAATATACCTTGGTGGGGTTCGGCCATACAACATGGGCGAACCTCACCATTTTGGTTTCGGCTCCTTTTTCAAGTCCTTTAATCTTTCATTCCATATTTACATTATAACTTATATTTATGGTTTTGCCATTGGTTTAACCTTTGTTTAATATTGCTAACCACCAACGTCCATAAAAATCCACCTTAGTGGGGTTCGGCCATACAACATGGCCGAACCTCACCATCTTAAATTTTTGTCCTTTAATCCTTCTTAGATAAGTCTCCATTTTGATTTGACCAATTAAATTACAAGTTAACCACTAAGTCCACCAAATGACCATTAGTGGGGTTTGGCCATAGAACATGGCCGAACCTCACCATACTGATTTTGTCCCTTTTTCCATCATCTATAATGGTTAATTATTTAATACTAAGTCCCAAGATATTCATATGTGAATCCTTAATCAAAAGCATATAACCATTAATCATTTCCAGCCATGTTCTTAACTCTAATAACCCATAAAGTGGTCCATGGGGTTCGGCCATACACATGGCCGAACCCTATGGTTTTCTTGATCCAAACATTACAACATTTATACATGGTTTATGCACAGCACCTTAGCCATAAAAACAACATGGTTCAGCCATGCAATGGCCGACCCAAAACATTAACCTTTTCTCCATTTAAAACAACTTAAAACCTTCATAACAATGTATGGTTTTTATCTCTCAAAAACCATAAAAATAACCAAGTCTTGTCATGGGGTTCGGCCACCCAAAGTGGCCGAACCCTGTGATCCATTTTCTACCCTTTTTAAACATCATAATCCATGATTTAATCCCTTGATAGGTTCGGCCATACAATAGCCGGATCATGTTCCCTTAACCAATTTATTTAACAAGGGTTTATAGTGCACTTACCAATACCGTGACTCCTCAGGTTCTTTCACTCGTTCTTGATCTTCTCCTTCCTTAGTCCTTCCTTCTTCCTTCCTTCTTGTCCTTTAGCCGAACTTAATCTTATTGGAAACTCCTTGAAGTTGATCGGCCAAAGTATTGATTTGAGAGAGAGAGAGATAGAAACTTGGCCTTGGATGGAAGTGATAAACCTAGAGATGCAACTCCTTTTCTCTAAGTCCTCTTGTCTTGGTGAAGGGATCGGCCAAAGACTAATTTGTGTAAGAAACAACCAGCCAAGGTTCTTTGTCTTGAGATGTGAAAAACGGCCAAGGGAGGGAGAGAGAGAGAGAGAGTGAAAATGAAAACTCCTTTGGCTTAATGAAATTCAGCCCATGGCGGTGTCTCTCGGTCGCACCACTTGTAACTCCCATTTGCATTTAACCATAATCCTTATGCTTACTTGGGAGTTTCATCCATAGGATGAAATTCCCAAGGCTCCAATGGTGTTGCCATTGTTTGGCTTGTGTAACCGCCACCTCTCCATTATTGGACTGTTTGGGAGTTTCATCCATGAGATGAAACTCCATGTCCTTTCATCTCCCATGTCCCAACAATATGCTTGATGCTTTATGTAACTGTCCACCTCCCATTGGTGTTCCATCTTGGGGGTTTCATCCATAATATGAAACTCCAAGGCCCCCAAAGGTGCTGCCTTGTTTGAATGGTGTAACCTCCACCAACATTTATCCTCCCATTAATGGTTTATTTGGAGGTTTCATGCATGAGATGAAACACTCCCATCATTGACCCTTGGGTTTCCATCTTGAGATGGAAACCCTCCATGCTTTCAACGTGTGCCATGGTTGAATTGTGTAATAACCACAAAACAGTCCACCTCCCATTAGTAATACAATTTGGAGTTTCATTCTATGAAATGAAACTCCCATCTTCCCAACATGTGCTAAGGTTAAGCCCTGTGTAACCTCCAAAACCCTTTGATCTCCCCATTTAATTCCCATTTGGTTTTCATGCATGAGATATACCTCCCATGCATCCAACGTGTTCCATTGTTTAAATTTTGAAAACAACCAAACACCTTTCATCTACACACTTACTCACTTGAAATAAATATTCCATCCAACTCATTTAATCCAAATTTATTTCACTCACTTAACTCAACTCATCCATTTAATTCAACTCAACCATTTAATTCAACTCAACTATTTGATTCCATTTCCAACTCAAATCAGCCCCAACCAAATTAAGCTTGGACTCACTTGGTGGTCAACCAAGTCAACTATGACCCATTGGATCCCTTTTGGGCATTTTGACCCAAATAACCATTTTGACCCAAATAACAACCTTGACCCAATTAAATGCACCTTACCCATTTACTTTAAATTGATCCTTATAACATATCCAATAGGTCTTAATTAGGCCATTGCCCAACACCTTACCCATCTAAGGTTCATAACCATTAATTCACATTTTCAATGGCATTTTTCGTAAATATTGATAAACTGAAAATCTGGGGTATTACAGAATCTGTGATTCAGTCGACTCAAATGGTAGTGAGTCAAGGAATAACAGTACTGAGTTGGGGTTCAACCGACTGAAATGTATTTCAGTCGACTGAAAGTCTACGGTAAGACAGAACACTGTAGTTGAGCGTGATTCAGTCAACTGAAATGAAAAATCGAGTTTTTTATTTGATGTATCTAGAAACCTCAGTCTAACTGTAAGGGATGATTACATGGATAATCAAATTGACATAAATATGTGATTAAATTCATTAAGGTAAAGAGATTTCGCAAAAAGGGTTAGCGATTTGTTCTGACATGATCGTCGTACGGATTCTTCACAAAACAACAAAGATATTACTGGGATTGGTAGGATTCCTACCTTATTGAAATACATGTGGATCTTATATAAATGTGTTACTGGTTTTGTATTTTCCCAACATGATGACTTACTTTGATTTATGAAATGTATATGTGTATGAACTGTTTTCGATGGCAATATGTAATTTGAAATGAAAAGACATTATTTCATTCATGATCTCATGAATGGCAGGGGAGGAAATATATGGGCAGCAATCCAAGTTATGAGATGTCCGGACATGACTTGGGGCTTGAAAACTAGCTTGGAAGAAGCTATGTGAACCATTGATATGTTGGCCTTGTCCGGGATTGCTAGATAGGGGTACGGTGTAATATGCACCAAAGAGCTCCGGGGTGACCAGTCCAAAAACCCTGCGCAGAGGGAGGAGTCCATGCTCCATCAGTAATTCTGATTAACACATGTGGGGAGGTATAAAAGTGACCTGGTGGTGCTGTCACAAAACACTGCGGACATAAATTGCCAAGGGAACACCTCGATATGATTTCATTATATCAAGGATAACGTTGTTATGATTTCTATGGTGTTTGATATGGAGATTGGGTGAGGTACCATTGGCATGTGACACCCATGACATGACACATACATTTGCACGATTTGGATATGATTATCATGCGCTGTTTTTGGTACTATGACATATTTACAGTTTTAATATGATGTTCTTATTCTGATTTTTATATTGATCCTATGTGTATAATCCTATTTGGAATTCCTACTGTGCGCGTTGACTAACGCCCTACTTCTAGTCTTTAGATGATGGAACAGGGAATGGAAAGGACAGTGGACATGAAGGATGCCAAGCATAGGAACTTGGGCATATTATGTTTACTTTACTTAATTGATTTTGGAACAATGTATTTGAGATAATTAGCATTTTGGGATTGTAATAACTTAGTTTATTTTGCTATGGTTGGATGATGTTTTTGGATATCTAAGTTTCAATGTATTTTATAGTGATTGGCTTCCTTGCTTATTTATATCATGGATATGGATAGTATTCTATTCATATAATAATTCCGCAGTTAAATTATAAAGTCTGTGAACTGTTTTAGTGGAGTTGGTTCACGCACACGTATCGTTGGCCAATTAAGGGTCGGGTTTGGAAACCCGGACTTAGCTTGCATCGTGACATTCCAGCTCTCTCTCACTCTTTATTTAAAGAAATATATATATTCTGATTTTCGCCAAGTGAAAAAAGGCGGGGCGTTACAATTCGTATTAGAATGAAACCGGAAGTGTGAATCTTTCAAAGTAAGATTAATACGGTATCATGTCTCACTGACAAAATAAGAATCTCAACTGACCGATTCTTCGGAGTTTGCTGTACGGGGGCCGGATTAATTTACTTTGTTGAGAATCAGACTGTAAGCATTCAATCTGAGAACAACACTTGATGAGAAGAATAACAGAAAGGGCAGGACAATCACTTTATGTATGGGTTTACCAAACATAGCAAAGTAGGATAAATTTCCCCAAAACAAGAAATATCAGGATTTTCCCAAAATGAGAAACAATATATGATACATAGGAAAATTCCCCAAAACAAGAAATACAAAATGCTGATTTGGCAATTTCCCAAACTATGTAAACAAACCTTTATGAGAAAACTAAGTCAAGCAATGTTTCGATGACTTAGGAAAATGCCTCCGAGAAGAAGAACAACTGGAAAAAACCCGCATTAGGAAGAAGATGTACAGTGGTCCATTCTACAGCAACATCAGAACGGCAATGGAAGCGCAACCTCCAATGAATCATAGGATCGGAATATGGTCAGGGACTTCCTACAGCAGCGTCCCCTTTATTTCAAAGGGAATGAGGGACCCACAGAAATAGAAAACTGGGCTGGGAACATCACAAAAATCTTGAAGCTGCTCAAGATCACTGGTAATGAGGATCGGATATTGCTGGCTACCTCACAATTGGTAGATGACGCCGACAAATGATGGAGAGGTATAGAACGGCAGTAAGCACAGATTCCAGCGGGGGAAAGGACTGAGATGACATGGGACCAGTTCGTTGGAATGTTTCTGGAACATTATTTTCCAGAGAAAGAGAAAGAGTGCCAGACACAAGCGTTCATATCTCTGGTCCAGGGCACCATGACGGTTGCAGACTATTATCAAAAGTTTCTCCATCTATCTGTTATGCTTTGTACATGGTAGCCACAGAATACAAGAAGGCTCGGAAATTTGAATGAGGCATGCTACCTAGCTTAAGAGCCAAGGTCACAATATCAAATCAGCTACTTTGGCAGAAGTGGTTAGCCGAGCTAATATAGTTGAACAAGAGTTGATGGAAATGGTCAAAGCTGGGGAAATGCTTTCTGTCCGAATAAGAGATTTAGACCCAACTTTGGGAGACCCTCACTTTTTACTGGGTCAACTGGAGGTTTTCATCCCAATTAGCCCTCCACATCAGGATTTGTCTCTCAGGTTTCTCGAAGCGTTAGCACCTGTTTCCAGTGTGGCCAGCAGGGCCATTTAAAGAGGGAGTGCCCACAGATCAGTAAATCTCCTCACTCCAGGGGTTCCTTCCGTCCTCCAGCTCGACCAGCTCATTCTTAAGGGTCCAAAGAATATAACTAGACAGGACGGGCACCTACTCCAAGAGTATCTGGACGACTATATACTTTGGCTCCTTCTCCAGAGTCTGTGGATCACTCAGTGATTCAAGGTAATGGCAGTAGTTGATAGTTCTTATGCTTTTGCACTATTTGATTCAGGAGCATCCCACTCCTTTATATCTGCTACCTTCATATCTGCTACTGGCACTTTAGTACAACAACTGTCCACTGCACTTACTATTGTATCCCCTATTGGAGACACATCACTTGGTCTGATCTGCACTTCGGTAGACACTGAACTTGCTGGGGTCAGGTTTAAGTTCAACTATCTGGTACACGAGATGACAGAGTACGACAACATATTTGGCATAGATTGGTTGGCTAACTCCAGGCCAGCATTGACTGTCATCTCCGCAGGGTGATATTTTGGTCACCCGAGGGAAAACGATATGTGGTAAAACCAATAGACAGAGCATTCCAATGATCAGGAAATTGCACGAGGAAATGAACTGCCTAGTACTGAACATCATCCGACTAGACAAGGCACCAAGGGCTGAACTACCTGTGGTAGTGAAAGAGTACGCAGAGGTATTCCCGACAGAACTCCCTGGGTTGATTCCAAAGAGGGAGATTGATTTCGAGATCAAGCTATATCCTGGCACAACTTCAGTATCATTACCGCATTACCGGATGGCCCCAACAGAGATGTCTAAGCTCAAGAAACAAATTGATGAACTGCTCAGACTAAGATGTATTCGGAACAACACATCATCTTGGGAAGCACCGATATTATTTGTAAAGAAGAAGGATGGTACTCTTCAGATGTGTGTGGATTACAGGAAATTGAACCAGCTGACAGTTAGAAACAAGTACCCTCTACCCAGAATTGATGATCTATAAGATCAACTCAGAGGTTCCAGTCATTTCTCCAAGATTTATCTGATGTCAGGATATCATCAAATCCGTGTCAGGGATGAGGACATAGAGAAGACGGCTTTCAGAACTCGGTATGGACTATATGAGTATGTGGTCATGCCGTTTGGACTCACCAATGCACCCACTGTGTTCATGGATCTAATGAACAGAATCTTTCGTCCTTATCTAAGCAAGTTTGTAATTGTCTTCATTGACAACATCTTGATTTATTCTACAAGTCGGGAGGAGCATGCTGAGGATCTAAGAATAGTCCTGGACACTTTGAAGAAAAATCAGTTATATGCCAAAGCAAGCACGTGTGAGTTCTAGCTATCCGAGGTCAATTTCTTAGGACATGTCATATCAGCGGAAGGAATAGCCGTGGACCCAGCTAAAGTGGTAGCAGTTAGAAACTGGAAAGCTTCAAGGAATATGACCGAATCCGCAGCTTTCTGGGTTTGGCTGGTTATTATCGGAAGTTTGTTATTGACTTCTCCAAGATTGCAGCTCCACTCACCAGACTCGCTCAGAAAGGAGACAAATTTGAATGGTCTGATGTATGCAATCGAAGGTTTGAAGACCCGAAGGAGAAGCTTACAACTGCTCCTATTTTGATTCTGCCGGAAAGAGGCAAGGGCTATGAAGTATATTGTGATGCTTCAGGAGAACGTCTTGGGCGTTCTCTTACTCAAAGTCATCATATAGTGGCTTATGGTTCAAGGCAGCTAAAAATCCATGAACGTCACTATCCCACACATGATTTGGAATTAGCCGCAGTGGTATTCGCCCTCAAAAGCTGGAGACACTATCTTTATGGCGAGAAATTTGAGGTATTTTTAGATCACAAAAGTTTGAAATATCTGTTTGATTAGAAGGAACTCAACATGAGGCAACGCAGATGGATGGAGTATCTGCAAGATTATGAGTTCGCACTTCGATATCATCCTAGCAAGGCGAACAAAGTGGCAAATGCCCTCAATCGCATGACACATGCAACAGTGGCCAGTTTGATTATGAAGGAATGGGAGATGCTGACAACTATCCGGGAGTTTAATTTGTATATCAAGGACCGTGGGAGTATGTACAATCTGATGGTACGATCTAGCATGGTTACCAAGATTGAGCAAGAACAACGGCCAGATCCAGAAGTGGTAGAAATATGGGCTAAGATGTCTACTGGTGAGGTTGTACCTGAATGAGAATTACGACTTGGACAATGTCTCTTATTTCTGCAACGTCCCGCCCTTTTCACTTGAAATCAGAGTCTATTTTTTGTTAATAGAAGAGTGAGAAAGAGCGGGACGTCACGATGCAAGTTAAGTCCGAGCTTCTAAAGCCCGACCCTTAACTGGCCAACCATACATGTGCGTGGACTAAGTCCACTGAGATGGTTCACACTTATTAAGTTAACTTGCGGAATAAATCATATATGCGGAATAACAATAGGATAACAATCCTATTCCAATTTAGATAGCAAAGTAGTCCAACACTTAATAATAATTATCATAACTTAAATACCAAACATTAACCATCCAATCCATAGAAAATAAATCTACATTATTACAATTCCGAGTAACATAAACAACATATAGCTTAATCATCCAAGCTCCTAAGCTTGGCTCCAATCACGTCCTCATTCCGTTCCCTTCCTGTGTCATCAACTAGGGTAGAAGTCGGGCATTAGACAACGCGCCCAGTAGGTATTCCAATTAGGGCTAACACATGGGTTAATATATAAAATCCAGATATAATATACCATATCATAATTGTAAAACATCATATCCAAAACAGTGTATGATAATAGAGATCCAATCATACAGATAAAAACCAAAAACCTTGCATGATAATAAAGATCATAATCATGCCGATTTAATGCCATGCCATGCTATCATATGCAATGAGTCCCACCCATCACAAACTCATAGTATCCACTTGATGGAATGCTCATCATCAAGGTCTTCATACATAGTATCCTCTTGATGGGATTCTCATCATCAAGGTATCATACATAGTATCCTCTTGATGAAATTCTCCTCATCAAGGTATCCCCCACTAGTGCTTTACAGACGCCCCGACGGAGTGTGGGTCTCCGATTACATTCCATCCCTCCCATGCCATGCATGAGATGAAAATGCCAACATGCTTTAGAATGTTACAAAACATAGCATGAAAATCCCCTAATTGCAACATATTGTTTGATACCAAAATAACTTATCAAACATGAAATAAAATCATCATAAGTACATAATACATATCCATGGTTTCAATGATGTAGGAATCCTACCAATGACAACTAGTTTGACCACGCGTTCTTCTCCGAAAACCGTTCACGACCGTATACTGCTTGTGAGGTCCCGTCACCTTGTTACATAACAACAAGTCAAACTAAATTCCCACTTGATTAATGTCCAAAATCATATACAAACCTTGTGGGGTTCGGCCATACACCATGGCCGAACCTCACTTATTTTGTTTTAGTCCCTCCTTTGGGTTCTTAAGCCCAATCACACAATTCTATTGATTTATCCATTTATAAATTACACATCTAACCCACATAATAACCTAAGTCCAATAACAACAACTTGTGGGGTTCGGCCATACACTATGGTCGAACCTCACCTATTTGATTTTATTCTTTCCTTTGATTCATTACTTCCTAATTTCTTAGCTAATAACTTAACAATAAATCATCCACCGTTGGTAACCACCTAATCCATAACACCTTGGTCCATGAAAATCCATCTTAGTGGGGTTCGGCCATACAACATGGCCGAACCTCACCATTTTGGTTTTGGCCCCTTTTTTTCAAGTCCTTTGATCTTTTCATTCCATATTACAATATTGCCATTAGCTTAACCCTTGTTTAACCTTTCATTTACTTTAATCCATCATACATAAGTCTCCATTTTGATTTGACCAATTATATTACAAGTTGACCACTTCAAAAGAAACTAAGTCCACCAAATAACCATTAGTGGGGTTCGGCCATACAACATGGCCGAACCTCACCATATTGATTTTTGTCCCTTTTGTCGTCATCTATCATGGCTGATTACTTACTTAATACTAAGTCCCAAGATAATCATATGTGATTCCTTAATCAAAAGCATAGTACCATTAATAATTTATAACCATGTTCTTAACTCCAATTAACCCATAAAAATGGTCCATGGTTTTCTTGTTTCAAACATTCCAATATTTATATATGGTTTATGCTCAGCACCTTAGCCATAATAACATTATGGTTCAGCCATGCAATGGCCGACCCACAACCTTAACCTTATCTCCATTTAAATACTTTTAGACCCTTTAAAAATAAAATACCATACATAGCACTTGGTGGGTTCGGCCATCCACCATGGCCGAACCTCACCCTTTGGTTTTTGGTGCTCCTCTTTCCATTCTTTTTGATAATCAAAATGCATCCAAGTCCATCAATTTACATTCATTTTAAACCTTAAAAACATCCTCCACCTTCCATTTAACATATCATATAACCCTTCATTTTTCTTCCATGGTTACCATCTTTCACAACTTATTAATCACTAATGTTTCTTCATGAGATTCGGCCATGTACTATGGCCGAACCCTATGGTTCCTTCTACGATCATGTTCCTATTTTTCCATAATAACATTTTAGGCTTCGACAGACTCTTAATCTTTGACCCTCTTTTCTAATTATAAAATTTGTCGAGCACTTACCGTTTCCGCGACTCCTCCAATTTGTCCTTTGTTCCTGCTTGTTCCTTTCCTTCCTTAGCCTCTCCTTCTTCTTTCTTGCTCCTTTGGCCCAAACTGACCTTGCTGGAAACTCCTTGAAGTTGTTCGGCCAAGGTATTGATTTGAGAGAGAGAGAGAGAGAAACTTGGCCTTGGGTGAGAGTGATAAAACCTTGAGATGCAAACTCCTTTGCTCTAAGTCCACTTTATCTTGGTGGAGTGATCGGCCAAGGAATGATTTGTGTGAGAGACAACCAGCCAAGGTTCATTGTCTTGAGAGGTGAAAAAGGGCCAAGGGAGGGAGGGAGAGAGAGAAAGATGAAAAATCCTTTGGTTAATGAAATTTAGCCCATGGTGGTGTCTCTTGGTGGCATCACCTGTAACTCCCATTTGCATTTTGTAACGCCCCGCCCTTTTTCATTTACTTTCCAAAAATCAGAGTCTATTTTTTTTTTTTTAAGTGCTAAAGAGCGGAACGTCACGACGCGAGTTAAGTCTGGACTTCTAAAGTTTGACCCTTAACTGGCCAAACCTATGTGAGTATGGACTAAGTCCACGAGAATGGTTCTCACTGAGTAAAGTATAATCTTTGTGGAATATTACTTAATCTAACTGTGGATTATAATGGAACCTAAATCTACTCCATTTTATTAGATAGCAAAGTACATAGTCATTTAACCAAAATTACCTTATCTTAATCATTCAATCAAACCACTCCAAACCATAGCAAATATTAATTAAGTTATTACATGCCAACATCTAACAACTCAAATTACATGTCCATGTAAACTTAACCAAATATCAATAAATAAAAGTCGATTCAGATATCCAAGCTCCTATGCTTGGTTTCCTTCGCGATCCTCGATCTTTCCCTTTCCTGTGTCATCCACTAAGGATAGAAGTAGGGCGTTAGAACAACGCGCCCAGTAGGTATTCCGATTAGGGCTACCACAAGGTTAGTATAAAACATGCATATAACATAATAATACATGATCATCAAAATCTTACAAAAACAATGCTATGTATGTATGCAAATGTAATGAGTCCCACCCATCACAAGTATACATAGCCTCCTCTTGATGGGATTCTCATCATCAAGATACCTCCACATAGGTTGCTCGGACGCCCCGACGGAATGTGGACCCTCCGGGTTCCTCTTGATGGGATTCTCATCATCAAGGTACCACCACATAGGTTTTTCGGACGCCCCGATGGAGTGTGGACCCTCCGGTTACATAGCCATTACCCCATGCCATGCATGAGATGTCAATGAATACATGCCATTCGTAAATAAATATTAGCATTCAAATCCTCTTTGAAACATAATAATTTAGCACATATCTCATAAAAATCAACATAAAAACAGCAAGTATAAATCGTGGTTACAAAGAGGTAGGAAACCTACACAAAGGTCACTTAAAAATATGCGTTTTTCTTAAACAGTCACCCGTTCGAGATTGCGCACCGTTCAAGAAATTTCGTCACCTTATTACATGTCAATAAGTCAAACACATGTCTCATTTGGTTTTCAATTTAAACCTAAGACCAAGAACATCATTTTGTGGGGTTCGGCCATACACTATGACCGAACCTCACCTACTTGAATTTGGCCCTTACTTTTATTTATTAACCAAACATCACTTTGCTAATAACTTAGCCCTTTGTCCACCAACATCCATTAGTCCACTAAATTCCAACTTTGTGGGGTTCGGCCATACAACATGGTCGAACCTCACCATCTTGATTTTTGGTTCCTCTTTCAAAATCACTTGATCCTTTTAATTAAATCCAATCACTAATCCATTGATCCAATTATTCACACATAAAGCATCTAACACTCATAACACATAAGTCCATAAAATTCATTAGTGGGGTTCAGCCATATACCATGGCTAAACCTCACCATCTTGATTTTATGCTCATCTTCCAACCTTTTGATCTTCAAGTTAGATACAAGATCATGACCTCAACATCTAATCACTTGTTCCATATATGTTTATAATTGATAACCATTTAAATCCACCAAATATTTTCCATAGGGTTCGGCCATGGTGTCTAAATCCACCAAATATTTTCCATGGGGTTCGGCCATAGTGTATGGCCGAACCCCTGGTTCATTCTTTTCACCTTTTATTACATTCCATGCCATTAATCATCCATGGCTAATTAATTGGTTTATTTACTTATAACCAAGTCCCAAAAAAAATGATCACCAAAAAAAGTTCATGGGGTTCGGCCATTCACATAGCCGAACCCTATGATATCTAAATCCATAAAACCTTGGTCCATGAAAATCCATCTTAGTGGGGTTCGGCCATACAACATGGCCGAACCTCACCATCATAATTTTGGTCCTTTTTAATCCTTTTTAATTATATCCAATTGCCAATCCATTCATCTAAGCATTACATATTAATCATCTAACACTTAATCATCCACCATTGTCACTCCATTTAAATCATTTTAGACCCTTTAAAAATAAAATACCATACATAGCACTTGGTGGGGTTCGGCCACACACCATGGCCGAACCTCACCCTTTGGTTTTGGTGCTCCTCTTTCCATTCTTTTTGATAATCCAAATGCATCCAAGTTCACCAATTTTCCATCCATTTTAAACCTTAAAAACATCCACTACCTTCCATCCTTTAATCATCCAAAATGTGTTATCCATTTACTTAATCCCTATTTCCATTACCTACAAACAATTATCTTTTCATGGGGTTCGGCCATACAAAGTGGCCGAACACTATGATCCATATTTTTCCCTTTTTAAACATCATTAGCCATGATTTTAACCCTTGATAGGTTCGGCCATACAATGTCCGGATCATGCTTCCTTAACCACTTACTTAACAAGTGTTTATTGAGCACTTACTAATTTCGCGACTTCTCCAATTTGTTCTTCACTCCGGCTTGTTCATTTCCTTCCTTAGTCTCTCCTTCTTCTTGATTCTTTGGCCGAAGATGATCTTGCTAATATAACTTCTCCAAAAGTGGTTCGGCCAAGAGATATGGATTGGGATAGAAGCTTGAGATCCAATTATTCTAAGTCCTCTTTGATCTTGAGAGGAGAAATGGCTTTGAGAGGGAGGGAGAGAATGAGATAGAATTCTCAAAGTGTTTTCTTCTTTCCTTAGAGTGCTAGTCTGCTAAGAAAGAGAGAGAGTAAGATGAGAAAAACACCAAGATTTTCTTGTCTTTGTGAGGTGGGAACGGCCAAGAGGGAGAGGAAGAGTGTGGCTTTAAGATGAAACCTTCTCTTGGTTAATGAGGGTTGCCAAAGGTGGTGTCCTTTGGTGACACCCCTTGGTTACTCCTATGTCCTTTCATCTTCCTCTTTTAAGTCTCAATTGGAGGTTTCATCCTTGAGATGAAACACTCCCAACGTGTGACTCTTGGGTTTCCATCTTGAGATGGAAACCCTCCAAGCTTTCCAACGTGTGTGGTTTGTGTAACCCCCACCAAACGGCCCACCTCCCATTCATTCCCATTTGGAGTTTCATGCATGAGATATAATTCTCGTGCATCCAACGTGTATACCTTGTGTTGTTCTTTGAAACAACAAAAACCCCTCCTCTTGCCACTCAACTCACTTGAGATAAAGGTCTCCATACCTTCCAATTCAACTCATTCAACTCAACTCATACATTTAGCTCAACTCACTCATTTAATTCTACTCATTTAATTTACTTGAATCAACTCAATTGTTTGATTCCATTTCCAACTCAATTCCGCCCCAACTTAATCAATCTTGAGCTCACTTGGTGGTCAACGTAGTCAACCTTGACCCATTGGGTCCCAATTGGGCATTTTGACCCAAATAACAACTTTGACCCCATTTAACACATCTTAACCATATATTTAAATTAAACCTCACAACATGTACATTGGGTCTTAATTGGTCAATTGACCCCACAACCTAACCATCTTTGGTCCATATCCTTTAATTCACAAATTCAATGGCAATTTCCGTAAATATTTGATAAACTGAAAATCTGGGGTATTACACATTTAACCATAATCCTTTATGCTTACTTGGGAGTTTCATCCATGGGATGAAATTCCCAAGGCTCCAACGGTGTTGTCATTGTTTTGGCTTGTGTAACCGCCACCTCTCCATTATTGGACTGTTTGGGAGTTTCATCCATGAGATGAAAACTCCATGTCCTTTCATCTCCCATGTCCCAACAATATGCTTGATGCTTTATGTAACCGTCCACCTCCCATTGGTGTTCCATCTTGGGGGTTTCATCCATAAGATGAAACTCCAAGGCCCCCAAAGGTGCTGCCTTGTTTGAATGGTGTAACTGTAACGCCCCGCCCTCTCCGAGAAATCAGAGTCTAATTTTTATTTTAAAATAATAATAGAATAAGACTGGAAGAGAGTGGGCAGCGTCATGACGCGAGCTAAGTCCGGACTACCTAAGTCCGACCCTTAACTGGCCACCCATGTGTGCATGGACTAACACACGATAACAATCCACACATGGAACTAAACAAGTTATGCGGAATAAACTAAACTAACTGCGGAATTAAACTGAATAGATAGAAAAGCACAAGTCATTCTTTTCAGATTACTTAAACCAAATTAAGATTCATCAGGGCATTCTCAAACCATAGCAAATAACTACATTATTACATGTCCATAATAATGTATTCAAATAACAGCAATTATAAATCCATTCCAGCACTCAAGCATTTACGCTTGGCTCCCCTCCTGGTCATCAACCTTCTATTTCCCCTTCCTTGTTCCTGCATCCTCCTCTGAGTATAGAATTAAGGCGTTAGATCAACGCGCCCAGTAGGTTCCCGATCAGGGCTGCCACATGGTTAGCTTATAAAACATGCATATGTATCATAATACATGATAATCAATAAAACATCTGAAAACAAATGCTATGTATATGCACATGTAATGAGTCCTACTCATCACAAGTCTACGTAGCCATTATCTCAAGAAACTCGTACATCAAAGTATTCCGAAGTAGTCCTCATTTCGTCCGGATGGGTAAGCCAGAGTAATCCACATTTCCCCTGGGTAAAGTGCTTATGTCAAGTTAATCCAGAGTAATCCACATTTCCTCTGGATATGATACTTATCATTATGTTGTTCCATTCCCATCACCCCATGCCATGCATGAGATGTCTATGCATTGTATATTATTTGTAAATACATAACTCATCATTCAAAACCACATTTGAAACATAATATCAAATACAACATATCTCATAAAAACATGATACAATCAAATCATAATCGTGGTTACAAGTTGGTAGGAAACCTACTGAAGATTCACTTCAGTGTTCGATCTTTCTTAATCGTCACCCGTTCACGACTCGTACGCCGTTCACGCAAGTCTTGATACCTTATTTACATAGCAGCAAATCAAACATTCATCATGTAATTCCAACTTGGTCTAAGTCCCAAAAATGCACTATGTGGGGTTCGGCCATACCCATGGCCGAACCTCACCTATTTACAATTGGTCTCTCTTTCATATAATTACAACCATACACTTAAACCATACCTCCAAATAAAACCGTGGTAGGGTTCGGCCATACAGCATGGACGAACCATACCACTTTGGTTTGGGTCTATACATCCACTCCTATGATCATTTCATCCATAACCATGGTCCATGTTACTCACCATCCTTTCCATCCTTGAACTCCATATGAGATGGTCCATGGGGTTTGGCCATGAATGGTTCCCTTGGTTCAATAATTTTAACCTATGTACTTAACTTAGGCTCCACTCTTTTACCAAGATAAATACATGGTTCAGCCATCCAATGGCTGACCCAATACAATAACCATTTCTCCATTTTTAATCACATAAACCCCCATAAAATGACCCATGGGGTTCGGCCATTCTCATGGCCGAACCTGATGGTTCTTTTGATGCAATTTTTCCAACACTTCTACATTATTTATCTACTGCATCTTAACCATAAAAACAGCAAGGTTTAACCATCCATTGCCGACCCCATAACAATTACTTAATTCCATTCTTCAATCCTTTAAAAATTTTCACACATGGTATGGTTTTTATCCCCAAAAACCATACCATTTATCAATAACTTTCATGGGGTTCGGCCATCCAAAGTGGCCGAACCCTATGCTCTAAATTTCCATCCTTTTAAACCTCCTCATCATACTTTACATCATTAATTAATTCAGCTACAACATGACCTAATTAACACATGTAAAAATCACCATGGTTTGACATGGTTTTTGACCTTTACGAACATCAAACCAATCCACTCTTTTCATGGGGTTCGGCCGACCAAGATGGCCTAACCCAATGACATATTTTTTACCCTTTTTAAGTAATCTTATCCAAGGTTAAATTCCCTGATGTAATCGGCCATTCCATGGCCCAAAGTATGACACTTAAGACCATGATTTAACCTTCCAAAAACATGCATCCTAAGTCTAATTTAACATCTTAAACAGTCCATGGTTTTATCTTACAAAAACCATCCAAATAAACCCATTATTTTCATGGGGTTCGGCCATCCAAAGTGGCTAAACCCTATGATCCATTTTTCATCTCATTTATGAAGTACCATCCAAGGTCTAACCCTTGATGGATTCAGCCAAATAATGGCCAAATCATACTCCCTTCTACACTTTTATTTAACCAAATACTTATGTAAAAACTTACCAATTTCCTTGCTTCTTCCCTCTTGCTTCCTTTCTTTCCTTCCTCCTTAATCTCTTGCCAAAATGGTGCTTGATCTATGGTGAAACACAACAGCTGGTTCGGTCCAAGAAAAGATGTTCTTGAGAGAGGGAGAGGGATGAGGATTCTTAAGATTTTCTTTGTGTGAAAATCGGCCAAATGGGGTGTTCATCCCTTTTGTTAAATCAGCCACCATGACCTCTCAATTTCCCTCATAAATTCTTGATCAAACCAAAGGGTCACTTGGCACAACCAAGACATCCATTGGCACCAGCCAATGCAACCTTTGGCAACCCCATGTAATCTTATCTCATTTAAATCAATTCCATTTAAGACTTAGCATGGAAACTACCATTACAAGTCCCCAACGTGTGGGACTTGTTTTGGTTTGTTTGAGACCAAGACACCTCCTCATATTCCCTTCAACTCACTGATTTTACAGCCCCTTTGATTTCCATTTTGACTCAACTAACTCAATGGCTTAACTCACCACATTAAATACCATACATTTATTGCACTTGAGTCAACCCAACCATTTAATTTAAATGCAACTCTTTCCAATCCAACTCAACCTGATTTGACTCACCATTGAGTTCATTTGAGAGCCCACACGGTCAGCCGTGGTCAACAAGGTCAACTCGACCCATTGGGTCCTCATTTAGCTTGTTGACCCGTTTTGA
Source organism: Chimonanthus salicifolius (assembly GCA_013350335.1). NCBI lineage: Eukaryota > Viridiplantae > Streptophyta > Magnoliopsida > Laurales > Calycanthaceae > Chimonanthus > Chimonanthus salicifolius. The sequence goes on from CM023540.1 coordinate 69,046,730, forward strand.
CTCCGTGACCCATTTATGGGTTGTTTTAGCCATTTGCATTTGGTTTTCACATGTGCATCAAGCCTACCCATTTATGCTCCACTTAATTTCCAATCAATTCAGCTTAACCCCATTAAATTTGGGCTCACCCAATGGTCTAATAAGTCCTTTGACCCAATTAACCATATTGACCCAATTTGATGTTCATTACTCCTTCAATCAAATTTGACACTTATAATATGCTCATAGGGTCTTAATTTGAAAAATGGGCCCCACCATTTCCTAATTTACAATCACCTTTATTAAATTCACCAATCCAGTGGCATTTTCGTAAATATTCATATTATTGAGAAATTGGGGTGTTACAATATAACCCTCTTTTTAAAATTTTCGTCCCGAAAATCGAACGAAGTAGGGTTCCTACATGCTCTGCCACACTCTGCCGGTGAATCGGCCATCTCTGTCGGATACTATTGTCCGGGAAATACCATGTAACCAAATGATATCCTTGATATACCGCCGACCCAAAGTCTCAGATGAATCCGTCATCTTGATAGGAATAAAATGGGCAGACTTGGTCAGTCGGTCTACTACGACCCATATAGCATCATTGCCCTTTGAGGATCTTGGCAACCCCGTCACAAAATCCATGGAAATGTGCTCCCATTTCCATTCCGGCACTGATAAGGGTTTGAGTAACCCTAGTGGCTTTTGATGTTTCGTCTTAACTTACTGACAAGTTAAGCAATGATCCACGAACTCCGCCACATCTCTTTTGAGTCCGTGCCACCAGTAATGTCTCTTCAGGTCGTGATACATTTTGGTGCTGCCCGGATGAATGGAGAGTTTAGTTAGATGTGCCTCAATCAATAACTCTTTCCTACAGCCTTTTGGCACATGCACTCTACCCCGGAATAAAAGGCCTTGTCCTGGTCGTAATTCCCATTCCGGTACGACTATGCCAGTAGACATCTTGGCCCATATCTCCTCCACTTCCGGATCTACTCGTTGCTCTTGTTCAATCTTGGTAACCATGTTGGACCGTAAAATCAGATTGTATATAGTCCCATGGTTATTGAGGTGGAGTTTAAACTCTCGAATGGTATTCAACATCTCCCATTCTGTCCTAATCAAACATGCCACTGATGCATGTGATATGCGGCTGAGTGCATCCGCCACCTTGTTTGCCTTGCCCGGATGATATCGGAACGCGAATTCATAATCCGCCAAATATTCCATCCATCTGCGCTGCCTCAAGTTGAGTTCTTTCTGATCAAACAAGTATTTCAAACTCTTATGATCAGAAAACACTTCAAATTTCTAACCACAGAGATAATGGCTCCAACTTTTGAGAGCGAAGACCACTGCGGCTAGTTCCAAATCATGCGTAGGATAGAGACGTTCATGTATTTTCAACTGTCTTGATCTTTATGCCACCACACGATTACTTTGACTGAGTGTACACCCCAGTCCCTCTCCTGAAGCATCACTGTGTACCTCATAACATTTGCCTCTTTCAGGCAAAGTTAGGATAGGAGCAGTGGTAAGCTTCTTCTTCAGCTCTTCAAACCTCCGATTGCACAGATCTGACCACTCATATTTGACTCCTTTCTGAGTGAGTCGAGTTAGTGGAGATGCTATCTTGGAGAAATCCCCGATAAACTTTCGATAATATCCAGCCAATCCCAAGAAGCTGCGAATCTCGGTTACGTTCTTTGGTGCTTTCCATTCACTTACTGCTGCCACCTTAGCTGGATCCACGGCTATACCTTCTTTGGATAACATGCCCCAAGAAATTCACTTTGGATAGCCTGAATTCACATGTGCTGGCCTTGGCATATAGCTTGTTCTTTCTCAAGGTGTTCAAGACCATCCGTAGGTGCTCAGCATGTTCCTCCTGACTTTTGGAATAGATCAGGATATCGTCAATGAACACAATAACAAATTGGTCTAGATACGGACGGAAAATCCTGTTCATTAAATCCATGAACACAGCAGGTGCATTGGTGAGTCCAAATGGCATGACTACAAACTCATATAGTCCATACCGCGTCCTGAAGGCTGTCTTCTCTATATCTTCCTCCTTAACCTGGATTTGGTGGAATCCGGACATCAAATCAATCTTCGAAAAGTGACTGGAACCCCTCATTTGATCGAATAAGTCATCGATCCTAGGTAAAGGGTACTTTTTCCCGTCAATTAGCTGATTCAGCTTCCGGTAATCCACACACATTCGGAGTGAACCGTCCTTTTTCTTTACAAAGAGCAGTGGAGCTCCCCAAAACGATGTGATGTTTCGGATGCAACCCAGCCTTAGCAGTTCATCAATCTGCTTCTTTAGCTCAAACTTTTGTGCTGGTGTCATCCGATAATGTGGTAAAGACACTGGTGAAGTTCTAGGGTACTACTTTATTTCAAAATTGAACTCCCTCATGGGTGGTAAACCAGGGAGTTCTTTTGGAAAAACATCCGTAAATTCTTTCACAATTGCGGGAAGTTCAGTGATTGGTGCCTTGTTTATGATGATATTATTCACTACCAGATGATTCAACCCTTCATGCAGTATGCTTTGTTTATCAGTTCGTACCACATGTTGTTTTCCCTCGGGTGACCAAAATGTCACTCTGCGGCGATAACAATCAATGTTGGCTTCGAATCTAGCCAACCAGTCCATGCCGAAGATAATATCATACTCAGTCATGTCTAGTACCATATAATTGAACTCAAATCTGAGTCCAGCGAGTTCAGTATTCACTAGACTCATAACTTTTCCACTAAGTACATCTCCAAAATTAAGCACATCTTCCTTTGCACAAAACTCACTATGTGACTAACACCTTTTGTTCAAAACTTCTACGATGCTGAGTATCTCTCAATACTAACTTTCTTGTGATACAAGTCGTAATACAACCAGCATCTTTTCCTTAAAACGTGGGATGTAAATCGAAACATGTCCCAATCATTAGGTCAATATGTCATCTATGAGACCAACAGGTCCATCATACTACTAACATGTCTACCATGGTACCAATACCTGACATCAATTCAAACCACCATGGGAACCATCATCATGGTTATACACCTCCATCTCTAGTATCACTCTATCAGTGAGTATCATCTATCCATGGTTAATAACCATCCATGAATATAACCCTCCTATGTGTATAATCCATTCATCGGTATAACTAATATCTTTGTAAAAATTGATATATCCATCATAAGACTAACGGTTTAACATACGACCACTATGTCAACCTATGGGACCAAAATGTCCTTCACGTTACCAATACGTATACCCTAATGCCAATACCTGGTATCAATCCAAACGACCATTGAAACTTTCATCCATGGTTATACGTATCTATGAATATAACCCCCTTTTGGTTATAATCCATTCATGGCATAACTAAACCATTCTTGATCATAATTATTCCAGGCACATCTTCCGTCATGAGATATTTTATCTGTAGGAACAACAATCGAATGAATCACTACGTGACGGTAGCTACAATATCCAATCACAAATATACCCCGACCACTAGCAAGACTTAAGACCCATGACTTACTAAGCGGAAGACCCACGTCCAACGTGATCAAGTCTACTCCGCCCTGCATCCCTTCACCCCAAGGGTGATTCAGTCAAGCTTTAAGGCGGTCAATCCGCGTCTGATGAAGCCGGGGTAAAATAACACCTAGCTTTGCGCATCCACGCAATCAAGTGTGTAAAATAGCCGTGAGAGCGCCCTCTAGTGCGTAGCATGCGAGGGACCCACTCCTCAACGGTAACCCTATGAAACCAAGTCTCCATATTTCATACTGGGATTCCCACAGTCTTACGGCTACTCTAGGCCATACTCATGGAATTTATATTCTTATCTCATCAATACCATGTGAGGGACGCACCCATACCACATCTCAATCATCAACATCACGTGAGGGACACACCCATATCATTTCTCAATGTAATCAAGTGACCTCGCCACCTACATCTCAATGCCCAAGCCTCATAAACTCTTAAGTTTGCATAGTTTATTGAAAATCATTCAAACTTCCATCACAATACAAGGGTGGGTAGGGTTAGAACAAACCCTTCAAAGAACAAAATGCACCCACAACCCTTACAAAATATTCCCTTTTTCCTAACTTTTCTTACTACTTCTTAGCCTAACCTTTCGTAGAAGACCCTGCATCATCAGCAAAATCAAAGAAATTGTCAGGGCATGTCATCAACATGTGCCCCAACACTCTACAAGTTAGACAGGGTATTATTCCCAGTCCTCCAATGTAAGGACAGTTAGTCCTTTCTTTCTCGTGCCCATGAAGTCCACAAACAGGGCAAACAACTTCAAGAGGGTAGGGGCAGTAGGTACAGTTGTGCCATCCTGATTGCACAACTCGTACATATAATCGGGCTCTATCTCCCCTACAGATTCTCTTATCATTGGGATATCCTCCATATGCTCTTCTGGAAAAGGAGCTAGATTCGCTTCAACATCCTCGGGAAATCCCTCTTGAACATCTACGTTAACTTCCATGCTGGAGTTATTGGAAGAAGAAACCAGATCTATTGGACAGCTAGGGGATCCCCTGTCCCACAACTCTGTATACTCAACGTTGCTCGACATATCTATATCATAACAACAGAACACATGAATAGCAACAGCAGTACCAATAAAACCAATCTTTTGTTTTTGGGAATTTCTTGTGTATAACATAATGTCTCTTGTTTGGGGAAATTGCCAAATCATCACTCTTTGTTTTCCTTTGTTTTTTTTTTTTTTTTTGGGGGGGGGGGGGTGGAGGGGGGGGGGGGGGGTGGGGGGGATCTCTAAATACCTATTGTTTGTTGCTCAATTTAGGGATATCGGGGGAGTGTATCCTATTTTGCTATGTTTGACAGATCCAATTATGATGACTGTACTTACTTTGCTATCTTTCATTGTTGTTCTCAGATTGATTGTTTAGTCTGAGTCTAACTGTAACGCCCACCCCTTTTCACCAAAATCAGAGTCTATTTTTTTTTTTTTTTGAAATAAAAGTGACAAAGGGCGGGAGACGTCACGACGTGTAATGACCCGGAATTTGTGAATCAATATATCTGTGGTTATTATTTATTTTAATGATGGAAATTGAGAATTTTAATGGAATAAATGTTAAGTGAATCAAAATTTGGGCAAAAGCCCAAGTATGGTCCAATGGACCATGGGTTGTGTAACACCCGCCCCTTTTCACCGTAAAATCAGAGTACACATTTTTTTTTTTTATAAAAGTGACAAAGGGTACGGACGTCACGATGCGAGTTAAGTTCTGAGCTTCTAAAGCCCGGCCCTTAACTGGCCAACCCTACGCGTGCGTGGAACATAAATCCACGAGTACGTTCACGCGTAGAAAGTAAGCTCGCAACACATAAAAATCAATGCGGATGATAATAGACACTATTCTACCAATTTTCAGATAACAGAGAAGAGATATCCATTAAATTACTAAAATGCCCTCATACCGTACTTTCCAAAATAATTTATAAAACATAGCAAGACATCTAAGTTATTACATTTCCGACAAGCTAAATTATACAAATACACATTTTCCCAAAATAAACTTAAACAAAATAATTAGTCCGCCTTCCCAAGCTCCTAAGCTTGACTCCCTTCTTGTCCTTCCGTTCCGCCATCTCCTGCATCGTTAGCTAAGGTAGAAGTAGGACGTTAGACCACGCGCCCAGTAGGACTCCGAGTAGGGCTAACACATGGATTAGTGATAACAAAGCATATAGATAATACATAACGAAGACCATAAAATGAATGCTATGCCATGGGTGTCTGTGTTCTGAATCCCACCCATCATCCATACCATCATGCTGTTATATCCCCCTTGACGGCAAAACCTCATCAAGATACAAACAATCACAAATCATCCCCCTGGACGGCAAAACCTCGTCCAGATATAAAACAATCACAAATCATTCCCCTGGACGGCAAAACCTCGTCCAGATATAAAACAATCACAAATCCTCCCCCTTGATGAAAGAACCATCATCAAGGTATCATAATTTCATACAACATCCCTGATACATCAAACACATCAAAATATCTCCATGCCTGTTTATCGGTCGCCCCGACGGAGCATGGACTCCGGTTTCAATTCATCATTCCCCTGTCATATCCCTCCCATGCCATGCATGAGATGTAGATGCCATATGCCATGTAATGAATATAATAACAAACCATGACATTTAAAGAAAATCCCATCAATAAAACATATAACTTGATTACCCAAAATAGATCAAGCAAAGCCTCCATAATCACATCATAGCATTAAAACCCATTTTAAACCAATCATATGCTTACCGGAATGAATCAAGTAAAAACCCCTACATAATACATAATTCAAAACCAATCTTAAAACATACCATATAATTTCCGAAATAATTCGAGGAAACCATCACTCAATCCATGGCTTACAAAAAGGTTAGAATCCTACCAAATACGGACTCGCGTCTTCGTTTCGTTTTCGTCCGATCGTCCGCCTACCGTCACGCGTACTGCCCGCGATATCCAATACCTTATTAAATTTCCAAATCAGTTCAAGTGTTAACCATTTCTAAGCCCATATGAAAAACCGGTCACTATTTAGGTTTTGTGGGTCCCATGTCATCTATTAAACCTTTTAATCCCATAAGTCTTAAAATTCGGCCACCCTAGGCTTTATTAATCACTTATAAGGTTATTACATTAGATCCCCTAAGTCCATGATCAATTTCCATGGAACTCTTAAAGTTGACCACTAATTACGGTTTTGCCACTACCTCATCTTTCATGCTTAATCACTCATTTATCCATGCATGATTAAGTCCATAATTGATCATAAACTTAGATCCCCAACTTAGGTCCATTAATTACCCATTGACCCATGTCACATAGCCATTAAAATTAACCATTTTATTAACCTACCCCTCATTCATTTAAACCCATACAAAATCCCACACTTAACCCTTTAGATGGGTAATGAATCATGGTTTCAAAATACCTCATTCATCAACTCTTCCCATGGGATTTAGCTCATACATTTAAACTACAATGAATCCATTACCCATTCATACTCTTTAGAGACCATGAACATCACTCATCCTCCAATTTAACCCACCAAAATGGATCACAATTGGGCCATGGGTTCGGCCATACACCATGGCCGAACCCATGGTGTCCTTTCCCCATTTTTCTTGGGTCCATTGTTACACATTTGGGTTTATCACAAATCCCTCCATGAAGGGTTTAATACATACACTTAAAACCATCATCCTTAGCTACATTAGAGTCCATTACAAATATCAATGCTAAAACCATTTTCGGGTCCATCAACACCACCAACATTCCCATTTACTTTCCATTATTCACAACCCTTCATTCCACCATTTGATCACCATAGCATTAAATGGGTATTTGACCCAATTTAACCATTCTTGACCCATTTAAATAAATTTAAATCCAAACCATAGTCTATTGGGCCACACTTGGGCCTTTGTCCAAGTTTTGGCCCATTTACCATTTATTCCACCAATTTTCCAATTTTCATCATTAAAATAGATAATATTCACATATTTATTGATTTAAAAATTTCGGGCCATTACAGGTTGGATGGAATTCATTTAATTGGTCAATAATGATTAATGTAATGGCCCGGTATTGGTAAACTAAAATATATGTGGTTATTGTTTGTTTTAATGGTGGAAATTGGAAATCTAATGGAATAGATGGTAAATGGATCAAGATATGGACAAAGGCCCAACTAGGGCCCAATGGACTATGGATTGGATTTAAGTTTACTTAAAGGGTCAAAGATGGTCAAATTGGGCTCAATACCCATTTGGGACTTAATGGGTCAAAATAATGCAAACTCTAAGGTAAATGGATAGCAGAGAACTTAATTGGGCCATGGGCCCAATGGTGATCCAATAAGGGAAGTGGATTGAATTGATTTTTAATCACCTAAGTTAGTATTAATTAGACCTAAGTGACATGGCCAATTGGGACCTACCTCCACCTCATCAAATGAGGTGGCATGTGGACCAAGGATTGGTGGGGCCGGCCACCATGGTTGAATTGGTCAACCATGGGTGGATGCATGAAGGAATTTAAACAAAAGGAATTAAGTAAATGGGAATTAAATTAACCTAATTATCTAATTAATTAAATGTTTAAATAATCATAAAGGTGGTCAAATGGTCAAAATTGAATGACCAAACCACCTCATTTACAAAGGCCAAAACATTGGCTTGTAGTGTTTATCCCACCACCGCAAAGTATAAAGCATAAAGCAAGATAAATATCTAAGCTTGGTTGGTGGGAGACTTAATGTGGGATGTATCTTATGATTTTTTTTTATCTCATTTCTCTCCACTCCAACGAGCCCTTTCACTCTCTCCCTCTTTTCATATCTCTCATGGCCGTTCCACACTCCAAGAAGAGAAGAAGAAAATTAAGAAAGGAAGAGAAGAAAAGAAGAAAGAAGAGAAGAAGTGCAAGCATGGTCCACCATTCCAAGGTCAAGATCTACCATCTTCTTTCTCATGTCCATCCTCTCCTCTCTTTCTCAAATCAAGCCCTACTATGGCCGATCCTAAGCTTGGGGGTTTTCACCATTGATCAAGCATCTTGGCCGACCAAAGATCAAGAGAAAGGAGAAAGGAGGCTAAGGAAGCCGACGGGAGTGGCGGAAGTCGGAGGAGACGACGAATTGTGAGTATTTCTTAAACAAGAGTTTTGGATTTTTAGGGTTTAAAATTTGGGATTCATTTTTGTAACGCCCCGCCCTCTCTGAGAAATCAGAGTCTAATTTTTTTTTAAAAATAATAATAAAACATCGAAAGAGAGCGGGCGGCGTCACGACGCGAGCTAAGTTCAGACTACCCAAGTCTGAACCTTAATTGGCCACCCATGTGTACATGGACTAGACCATGATAATAAATCACACATGGAACTAACTACAACATGCAGAATAAACTAGACTAACTGTGGAAATAATATGAATAGATAGCAAGTAACAGTCGCAATTGACAATTAAGATAAACAACTATCCATAGTTAATAACTTAATCAAACCATAGCAAGTATTAACTTATTACATGTCCATCAAAATATAATTCAAATGACAATAGATAAGTAATCTTGTTCATCATTCAAGCACTTAGGCTTGGCTCCCCTCCCGATCATCAACCTTCTCTTTCCCTTTCCTTGTACCTGCATTCTCCTCTGAGGATAGAATTAGGGCGTTAGATCAACGCGCCCAGTAGGTTCCCAAATCAGGGCTACCACATGTTAGCATATAAAACATGCACATATATCATATTACATGATCATCAAAAACAGGTAAAACAATGCTATGAAGTATGCACATGCAATGAATCTCTCCCATCATGTACATTCATAGACATCACTTGACGTGTCTCGCACCGTCAAGGTAAATCACAATACACTTCCATCTCTTCATCATTGAGTTGACTCATATCACATATTAGTCCTCCTGGCGGGACTCTCATCGCCTAAGGAGACCATTGTGACTATGATCATCATGTTACTCCTCCTGGCGGGACTCTCATCGCTGAAGGAGGACGTAACTCATAATTACAACACTGTAGAACCTCAATCGTCATCCTATGTCCATGCATGAGATGCCAATGCTTTGTATGCCATTTGTAAATGCATAATTCATCATTCAAAATATGGTAAGTAATAGTATGTCAATAACTCATAAAACCCTTCATGAAAATAGGTGTAAATGTGGTTACAAGTAGGTAGGAAACCTACTGAAGATTCACTTCAGTACTTGAGCTCTCTTAATCGTCAGCCGATCACGACTCGTATGCCGTATACGCAAGTCTGGATACCCTATTTAAATAGCATCAAACCACATGTTTATCATGTAGTTCCAACTTAGTCAATTTCCCAAAATATACTATGTGGGGTTCGTGTCCGTACATCCAACCCTATGATCATTTCCATCATTGATCATTCCATCAATAATTACTTTTATGCCATTTAGGCTAACCTTTTAGTTTAACCATATCTAAACCAACTTAGTGGGGTTCGGCCATACAACTTGGCCGAACCTCACCTTTTTAATTTGGGTTCTTCATTCATCACCTTCAATCCCATTTATTACTTAACCCAATTCTATCAAATACTCATTGATGGGGTTCGGCCATGCCACATGGCCGAACCTCATCCTATAGATTTTTATCCATAATCCATCATCATCAATGGTTGATTATTTTCTTACACATAGTCCATAACTTATCATGTATGATTCCTTTATTAAAACAACCATAAACTCTCATCCAAAACAGCCCATTTATTTCAAAACAGCCCCATGGGGTTCGGCCATACTCATAGCCAAACCCTAGGGTTCACTTGATCCAATCATCACCATGATTATTCATGGTTTAATCATGCTAACTCAACCATGAATTATACATGTTTCAGCCGCATAAACATCCACCAAAACAGTAAATTAAACTTCACCAAATTACATCAAACACCATATTTTGTATGGTTTTAAACTCATCAAAATCATCAACTACTTACATGGGATTCGGCCATCCAAGGTGGCTGAACCCTATGTCCATGTTTTGGTCTTTCAAACATGTTTTAGGTGTCACTTATTCATATAAAAATCAGTACATCATTGCTACATTTTTACCTCTCAAAGCCATCCAATAAATTCATCACTTTGTCCAAATAACCATAACACCTCATGGGATTCGGCCATCCAAGATGGCCGATCCAAATGGTCCATTTCATCAGTTTTAAATCACTGTTTTAAACCCATGATACCTTCAGTCCTTATGTCATTCAGATCCATGTCTTTAACCCTTTCTAAAACATGCATTTGAATCTTAAATAAAACTTAAAAACAGTCCACCAAAACTCTATGGTTCCATGTTTCGAATACATCAAAACCAAACCATCATTTGCATGGGGTTCGGCCCTCCATGGTGGCCGAACCCTATGACCTTTGGTTTTGAATTTCTTAATCATTCATCTAGGTCTAAGTCAAACTTCCTTATTTATGTTTTAACCTTTTTAAAAATACGCTTTAAATCATCTAAAAACAGTCCATAAAACTCCAATGGTTTCCATGTTTCAAAACATGAAAACCAACCAATCTTTTACATGGGGTTCGGCCCTCCATGGTGGCCGAACCCAATGGTTATTTTTACCATTTTTAAACCTCTATTAATCAAGGTTAAAACCTTGGTGTATTCGGCCATAACCAGGGCCCAATACACACCCCATTTGCTCCATGTTATTAAACCAAAATAACATATAAATACTTACCAAACTTCCAATCTTTCTCTTTGCCTTTGGTCCTTGGTTTCTCCCTTTTATTTCTTCCTTCCTTTTGCTGTTTTGTGCTTGATCTACTGGTGCAAACACCTCTGATGTTCTAGCTAGGAAAAACGAATTGGAGAGAGGGAGAGAGAGATGGGAAAATCTTGGGTTTGCAATGACAAAAATCGGCCAACCTTGGTGATTGTTTCCTTTAGTACTTCAGCCCCCAAGACCCCTCCATTCCCTCATCAATTCTGACCAAAAACGATGGGTCTTGGGTGCTATCCAAGGCACCCCTTGGTACCTGCCTATGCAGCCTTTCAACTCCCCAAGCAACACCTCCCATTTCCATGTGTTTCGTTTAAAATTTAACATGGAAATCACCCCAACAAGTCCCAACGTGTGGGACTTGTTTTGATGGTTAAGACTGAGCCAAACAACTCCTATTCCCTCTGAACTCACTGATTTACAGTCCCATTAATTTCCATTTTGACTCACCCAACTCACATGTCCAACTCACCTCATTAATTGACAATCATTTAATGTATTTGAGTCAACTCATTCTTAATTAAAATTAAATAAAATTAGTTCCACTTAACCTGATTTAACTCACCATTGAACTCATTTGTGGGCCCACACAGTCGGCTGTGGTCAACAAAGTCAACCCGACCCATTGGACCCCCCTTTAGCTCCTTGACCCGTTTTTGACTCCATGACCCAATTATGGGTATTTTGGTCATTTGTAATTGGTTTTCACATGTACATCAGGCCTACCCATTTTTACTCTACCTAATTTCCTATCAGTTCAGCTTGACCCCATTTAATTTGAGCTTACACAATGGTCAAATCATCCATTTTGACCCATTGGGTCCAATTGGGCCCTTTGACCCATTTAGCCATTTTCGACCCAATTGATGTTCATTACCCATCCAATCAAACTTGACATTTATAATTTGCTCATATGACCTTAATTTGAGCAATGGGCCCCACCATTTCCTTATCTACAATCATATTTATTGAATTCACCAATCCAGGGGCATTTTCGTAATTATTCCAATCATTGAGAATTCTTTGACCCAATTAACTATTTTGACCCAATTTGATGTACATTACCCATCCATTATAATTTGACCCTTATAATATGTTCATAGGATCTTAGTTTGAGCAATGGGCCCCACTATTTTCTCATTTAACATCATAATTATTACATTCACCAAATCCAGGGGCATTTTCGTAATTGTCCATTTCATTGAGAAATTGGGGTGTTATCATTTTTTTTAAATTTAATGGTGGCCAAATGATTTTATGCCATGGGTTTTAAATCCATCAATTTGAAGGATGGAAAGTGGATTAACCCTAATGGGTAAATTAGGGTTAAGGAAAATAAATAGATTAAGAACAATGAAGGGACATTATGGATTTAAGTTTAATTAAGCATAGAGTATAATGTTTGTAAAGAACCATGGACCATAGGGTTCGGCCATGTAGTATGGCCGAACCCCATGGTGGTTGATTGAATGATTTTAGTAAGGTTGTGAAGAATGGAAGACATGGAAGGAAATTTGGGAATTTTAATGGAATTTTAAGGTTTAAAACCATGGAAGAATGGTTAAGGATATTGAGGCTCATAATGATTAAGTGTAGTGATGTTTTCTTTTAGGGATCTTGAATGAGGAGATTCATGAAGATGTAAAGTGGTTTATATGGTCTTAAAAGACATGAATAAATGGTTGACCATGAACCCTATAGTGAGGTGCTGTAATGATTTTTGGGTGTGAAATTGTGGAAGTTAATGGATGAAGGTTAAGGTTTCTAATGATCTTAAATGTCACCAATGAATGATGAACCATGGACCCATGGTAGGTGTTTAAGTGAATTATTAGGGTTTATAAATGATGGAAGCCATAGAGGATGATTTAGGAGTTTAAGATTTTAATGGTTAAATGTAGGTAATTAAGGATCTTTAATGGAGTTTTTAGGGTTATGTGTTTGTAAATTTAAATGGATTTGGAAGGATGGAAGGTATGGAATAATGTACTAATAAATTGGAGGCTTAAAAAGGGGTCAAAGGTTTGTAATTTTTAAGGGGTTTCTTAGGGAAGGAAATCATGGAAGGTGGCTAAGTGATTTCAATGGGGTTTTGATGAATGGGAACCATGGAAGGGGTTAATGATTTTGAAGTTTTAAATGGGTGGAAATGAGGTTTTTTTTAAAAATAAAACCAGGGACCATGGGTTCGGCCATGGTGTATGGCCGAACCCCATGGGGGAGATTTGGATGAATTTGGTGTTTTGGAACCATGAAAAAATAAATGGGAGTTAGGTTTAAACTAATGGACCAAAATGTATTTCGTGATGATTAAGGAAGGATGATTTAAATGTATGAGTTAAAATCCCTCATAGTTGGACTTATGTGTGTGTTTAAATTAATGGGGAATAGGTCATGATTAAAGGGGTCATTAATGGACTCAAGAATGTATCAAGTGATGATCAAAGTTGATGATTTAAATGCATGATGTAAACCTCCTCATGGGAGGGCTTATTATGGATCTACATGTGGTGAAAAAGACCTAAGGAAAAGTGGGGATTAGGTTGAATTAAAGGGGCTAGTTTTAATAAAACCCATGACTCATTGAGAGTCCTCTTTGGGCTAAGGTTTAAGGTGTGTGCATGTGTTAAAAATTAATGGAATTAGGTTGATTAGATGGTTGAGGTAAGTGGTCTTGTTGTATGGTTGATGGATCAATTAGGGACCCAAGATGTGGTTAAGAATGATGATTCAATTGTAAGTCATTTTATGGACTAAGGAAGGGTGTGTGTATGTGGTTGGAATGAATGGAAAAAATAGGCTAAGTTAAGGACTAAATTATTAATATGCATACATGGTTAATGAGACATCAATGGAACCATTTTGTGAATCAATTAATGGGTCTAAGTTATGGATCAATTATGGACCATAATGTACATGGATTAAGTAAATGAGTAACCATGGAAGGGTAGTGGCAAACCGTAAATATGGCCAAAATGAAGAAACCCACGGGAGGTGGTCATAGACTAGGGACTCTAAGTAACAACCTTATGAGGGATTAATAAAGCTTAGGGTGGCTGGTTTTTAGACTCATATGATTAAAATATTAGTGGACTAAAGGGACCCGCAAAACTTAGTTAGTGAGGTTCGGCCATGGTATATGGCCGAACCCCACTAAGATGTGATTCATGGATTAAATGGGTTAATATATGGACTAATTGATATGAATAATAGGTACCGGACATCGTAAGTGGTGCATGATCGGCGACGGGTCTGTCGGACGGAAGCGAAAGGGAAAATGAACGTAGTCGGTATTCGGTAGGATTCTAACCTTTTTGTAAGCCATGGATTGAGTGATGGTTTCCTTGAATTATTTAGAAATTATATGGTATGTTTTAAGATTGGTTTTGAATTATGTATTATGTAGGGGTTTTACTTGATTTATTCCGGTAAGCATGGTGGTTTAAAATGGGTTTTAATGCTATGATGTGATTATTGAGGCTTTGCTTGATCTATTTGGGTAATCAAGTTATATGTTTTATTGATGGGATTTTTTTTAAATGTCATGGTTTGTTATTATAATTACATGGCATATGGCATCTACATCTCATGCATGGCATGGGAGGGTATGACAGGGGAAGGATGACATGAAACGCAGTCCATGCGCCGTCGGGGCGATTGATAAAAGACATGGAGATATTTTGATGTTTGATGTATCAGGATGTTGTATGTAATATGATACCTTGATGATGGTTCTTCATCAAGGGGATGATTGTGATTGTTTATGTCTGGACGAGGTTTTGCCGTCCAGGGGATGATTTGTGATGTTTTATATCTGGACGAGGTTTTGCCATCCAGGGAAGGATTTGTGATTGTTTATTGGAAACGAGGTTTGCCGTCCAGGGGGATGATTTGTGATGGTTTATATCTGGACGAGGTTTTACGTCCAGGGGGATGATTTGTGATTGTTTGTATCTTGACGAGGTTTTACCGTCAAGGGGGATATGACAGCATGATGGTATGGATGATGGGTGGGATTCATAAACACAGGACACCATGACATAGCATTCTTTTATGGTTTTCGTTATATATTATTATTATGCTTTGGTTATCACTAATTCATGTGTTAGCCCTACTCGGAGTCTTACTGGGCGCGTTGTCTAACGCCCTACTTCTACCCTAGTGATAACACAGGAAATGCCGAAGCAGAAGGACAGGACGGGAGCCAAGCTTAGAAGCTTGGGAGGCGGACTGTTTACTTTATTAAAGCTTATTTGGGAAATGTATATTTCAACAGTTTAGCTTGTCGGAACTGTATTAGATTAACTTCTTATATTTTGGTTTATTTTGGAAGTTGAGACTTGTGATATTTTGGTAATATTATGATGTTATCTTCCCTGCTATCTCAAATTGTAGGATAGTCTTATTGTTAATTCCGCACTAGTTGTTTATTCCTGAGCTTAGTACGTGTGAGTTGTTCTTTGCGGACTTCGTTCCACGCACACGTAGGGTTGGCCAGTAAGGGCGGGCTTTAGAAGTTCGGACTTAACTCGCGTCGTGACATCCGCTCCCTTTGTCACTATGAAAAAAAAATAGACTCTGATTTAAGGTGAAAAGGGGCGGGCGTTACATGACGCGAGTTAAGTCGAGCTTCTAAAGCCGGCCTTAAACTGGCCAACCCTACGGTGCGTGGCACTAAGTCACAAGTACGGTTCACACGTAGAAGTAAGCTCGAGGAACAAAACTAAAATGTGGAATTATAATAGAGACTATCCTACCAATTTTTAGATAGCAGGGAAGATACATCATTTAAATACTAAAATATCTCTAAATTCATAATTATGTCTCAAAATGCTAATGTCAAAGTAAAGACCAAACCATAGTAAGAATCTACAATATTACAGTCCGACGAGCTACATTACACAAATTACATTTTCAAAATAAATCTTAAATAAACTAAGTAGTCCGCCTTCCCAAACTCCTAAGCTTGGCCTCCGTCTCGTCCTTTGTGTCCACCATCTCCTGCGTCATCAGCTAGGGTAGAAGTAGGGCGTTAGACAACGCACCCAGTAGGACTCCGAGTAGGGCTAACACATGGATTAGTGATAACAAGCACATAGGTATAATATAATGAAAACCATAAAATTGCCACGCCGTGGGTGTTTTATGTCATGTGTCCCACCCATCATCCATACCATCATTGTACAATGTCCCTTTTTCAACCATACATAATGTCCCCCTTGATAGCAAAGCCTCATCAAGGTCTAAGTACAAATATGAATATCCCCTTGATGGAAGAACCATCATCAAGGTATAATAATGAATATAACATCCCCCCTTGATGGAAGAACCATCATCAAGGTATAATAATGAATATAACATCCCCCTTGATGGAAGAACCATCATCAAGGTAAATAATGAATATAACATCCCCTTGATGGAAGAACCATCATCAAGGTATAATAATAAATATAAAATCTTTGTTTGAATAACCTTATCAACATATCATAGAGCCCATAGTAACCTCCCTGATGAATCAAACATATCACATATCCCATGTTTGCTTCTCGGTCGCCCCGACGAAGCATGGACTCCTGGTTTCATCCTCCTTCCATGCCATATCCCTCCCATGTCATACATGAGATGTAGATGCCATATGCCATGTAATATATATGATAGCACAAACCATGGCATTTAAAGTCCCATCAATAAAACATATAATTTGATTATCAAAAATAGATCAAGTAAAGCATCAATATACACATCATACCTTTAAAACCCATCTTAAAACAGTCATATGCTTACCAAAATAAATCAAGGAAAAAACCCATACATAACACATAATCCATGGCGTACAAAAAGGTAGGAATCCTACCGAATACCGACTAACGTTCCTTTACGTTTCTCCGTCCACAAACTCGGTTGCCGATCATGCACGCTTGCGATGTCCGGCACCTTATTATGCATTATCAATTAGACTCACTTTTAATCATTTAAGTCCATTAATCATACCTTAGCGGGGTTCGGCCATACACCATGGCCGAACCTCACTAACTAGGTTTGTGGGTCCCATTTTAATCCATTGATTATCTTAATTTTGTGAGTTTAAAAACTAGCACCCTAGGCTTTATTAAACCACACATAAGGTTATCTTAAAAGCTTTTAAGTCCATGATCATCCCCAATGGGGTTCGGCCATGTACCATGGCCGAACCCATGGTTCTTCATTTTGGCCAATATTTACGGTTTTGCCACTACCTCTTTTCCATTACTAATCACTCATTCATCCATGCATAATTAAGTCCATAACTGATCACAAGCTTAGATCCATTATTGATCCCTATCTTAGATTCGTTAATGACCCATCAACCATGTCATATGATCATTAAATTAGCCATTTAATTAACCTAATCCTTATTCACTTAACCACATACAAAACCCCGTTCTTAGCCCATAATTGATCCATAATCTTGGATCCATTAACGTTCCATCAACCATGATATGTTCATTAACAAATCAATCTTTAACTTACCTAGTTTTCCATTCATCTAATCACATACATAATCCCAAATTTAACTCATAAAATGACTTACAAAAGGGGTCATGGGTTCGGCCATACACCATGGCTGAACCCATGATGTCTTTTCCCCAATTTTCTTGGACCTTTTTTTTTTCATCATTTAGGTCCACCACAAGTCCTTCCATGAGGGGGTTTACATCATGCATTTAAATCATTAATTTTGATCATCACTAACTACATTTAAAATCCATTAAGGTTGCCAACATTCCCTCATCATCACTATGGTCCAAATACCTCTAAGTTCACCAATCACTCTCCATCAATTTCCATAATTTTACACCCATTAAAACTCCAAATACAACACCATAGGGTTCATCTTCCTCTACTACCTTTGAGGCCATTAAAAATCATTAATACCTTCCATGATTTTCTTCACTAAGATCCCTTTAAAAATTGCAAACATTTGACCCTTTTAAGCCTCTAATTCATTAACACATTACTCTATTTTCCATCCTTTTAAACCCATTTAAAACCATCAACATTCTTAATCATTTTCTCTCTTATTATACCATTTAAATGTACAAACACATCACCCTAGGGTTCGGCCATACACCATGGCCGAACCCATGGTTCATGTTTCATTCCATCTACCATTTTTTGAGGCCATAAACATCATTCACATCTCTCATGAATTCCTCATTTAAAATCACTACATTATTCATTTAAAACTTAAAAAATCATTAATCACTTAACATAGCCTCCATTATCTAAACCCATTAAAATTCTAACACCATCACCATAAATTCATGGTCCATCATTCATTCATGCCTTTTAAGGTCATAAACCTATTTACATCTTCATGAATTTCCTCATTTAAAATTCTTATAAAAATCACTACATTTAATCATTACCACCTTAAAATCATAATTCATCCTCCATGTCTTCCATTCTTTATAACCTCATTAAAATCATTCAATCACCTACCATGCTTAAGTAAATTTTAATACATAAAATCCTTAATGCATCCTTCCTTTTTTTTTTTTAACCTAATTTACCCATTAGGGTTTGCCCACTCTTCACTTTCATTGGATGGATTTGAGATCCAAGGCCCATGACAATTGGCCACCAACCAATCCAAGAAATGGGTTCCATAATTACCTCTTAACCCTTAAAATGTAAAATTCTTGTTTAAGAATTACTTACAATCCGACGATTCCTCCGGCTTTCCTTTCTCCTCTTGATTTCCTTAGCCCTTTCTCTTCTTCTCTTGATTGGTTGGCCAAGATGAGCTTGATCAAATGAAAAACAACAAAGCCTGGGTCGGCTAAGATGGAGTAGATTTGAGAGAGGGAAAGGAGGAGAAGATGAGAATAACTACCCCAACTCTTGATCTTGAAGAGGTGGGCCAACACTTGCACTTTTCTTCTCTTTCTTCTCTCTTATTTTTCTTCCTCTCTTCTCCTTGGGGTTGAGGGATGGGAATGAGAGAGCAAGAGAGGGAGAGAGTGAAAGAGTTAGATGGAAAAAGATGGAGGAAAAGGATAAGATTCATCTCATTGGTTGAGTGACTTACACTCCACCATTAACTTTTCCACCAACCAACATGGGATTTTTTTTTATGCTTTATGGTGGTGGTTGGGATAAACCACCACCTAAGCCAACGTTTTTGGTGTTAGAGATTAGGTGGTTTGGTCTCCCATCTTTGACCATTTGACCACCTTTTGGATAATTTAATCATTTAATTAATTAGATAATTACCTTAGGTTAATTAATTCCCACTTAACCTAATTCCATTTCTTAATTTCCCTTCATGTATCCACCCATGGTTGACCAATTCAACCATGGTGGCCGGCCCCACCAATCCTTGGTCCACACGCCACCTCACTTGGTGAGGTGGAGGTGGGTCCAATCGGCCATGTCACGTTGGTCAATTCATCACCAACTTAGGTGATTTAATTTAATTAAATCCATTCCAACTAATTGGATCACCATTGGGCCCATGGCCCAATTACATCACCCTTACCCATTTACCTTAGAGCTTACATTATCTTGACCCATTGGGTCCCAAATGGGTATTGGGCCCAATTTGACCATCCTTGGCCCAATGACCATCATTGACCCTTTAAATGAATTTAAATCCAATCCATGGTCCATGGGCCATACTTGGGCTTTGTCCATATTTTGATCCATCACATTTATTCCATTAAACTTCCAATTTCCACCATTAAAATAATAATATTCATATATATTGATTTAAAAAGTCCGGGCTATTACACTAACGAAGTAAATTAATACGGCCCCCAGTCAGCAGACTCCGAAGAGTCGGTCAGTTGGGATTTATCTGTTAGTGAGATATGAAACCATCTTAATCTTACTTCGAAAGATTCAATCTCTTGTTTCGCTCTGATACTAGCTGTAACGCCCGTCCTTTCCACCCTTCCGAAAATCAGAGTCTAATTTTTTTTTTTATAAATAAGTAAAGTGGAAGAGAGAGAGCGGAGAGCGTCACGACGCGAGCTAAGTCCGGATTCTAAAGTCCGACCCTTAACTGACCACCCATGTGTGCATGGACTAAGTCCATTAAAACCAATCCACACATGGTACTAAATAAGAAAAAACTTACGGAATAATATAAACTGATTGCGGAACTAAACTGTTTAGATAGTAAAGTACAAGTCATCTAACCAAAATTACTTAAATCCGATAACCATCATCAAAACTATTCACAAACCATAATAATGTTACTAAGTTATTACATGTCCATATAAAGGTATCCAAATGTCAATAAAATTCCATTCCATATCCAAGCTCCTATGCTTGGCTTCCTTCGCGATCCTCCACCTTTCCTTTTCCCTTTCCTGCGTCATCCACTAAGGATAGAAATAGGGCGTTAGATCAACGTGCCCAGTAGGTCTTCCGACTAGGGTTACCACAAGGTTAGGTTAGTATAAAACATGCATATATCATAATAATACATGATCAACAAACTTATAAAAAAAATGCTATGTATGTATGCAAATGTAATGAGTCCCACCCATCACAATTATACATAGCCATCACTTGACGGGATTCTCATCGTCAAGGTAACCCGCAATGTTCTTTCGTTCCTCTTGATGGGATTCTCATCATCAAGGTATTCCTTGGTGGGATCTCATCACCTAAGGAGGCCCACAGTTGCATCATGGACATTTCGACGGAGTGTGGGCTCCGGTTTTCATATTCATCACCCATGCCATGCATGAGATGTCAATGAGTACATGCCATTTGTAAATAAATCTTAACATTCAAATCCCATTTGAAACATAATACTTCAACACAAATAACTCATCAAAATCAATATAAAAACAGCAAGTATAATACGTTGTTACAAAGGTAGGAAACCTACACAAAAGTCACTAACAATGTCCATTCGTCACCTGTTCGCAATTGCGCACTGTTCAAGAAGTCCCGTTACCTTGTTTATATAACACAAGTCAAACACTAACCATTTAATTTCCAATTAAATCTAAGTCCCAAAAATCACTTTGTGGGGTTCGGCCATAACCCATGGCCGACCTCACCCACTTGTATTTGATCTTTCTTTTTATTAATTAACACCCTAGAACACCTCAAACTACAAACGTACTTTGGTAGGGTTCGGCCACAACATGGCCGAACCTTACCACTTTGGTTTTGACCTGTCTTTCAATTCCTTTGATCATTTCATTCCATATTTTCATTCTAGCTTGTATTTACGGTTTTGCCATTGGTTTAACCTTTGCTGATATGGCTAACCATCAACATCCATAAAATCCACCTTAATGGGGTTGGCCATACAACATGGCCGAACCTCACCATTAATTTTTGTTCCTTTAATCCTCATACATACATCTCCATTTTATTTTTAACTACTTCAAATAAACTTAGCCATCAAATATCCATTAATGGGGTTCGGCCATACTACATGGCCGAACCTCACCCTATGGATTTTTATCCCTTTTTTCATCATATCATGGTTGATTATTTACTTAATACTAAATCCAAAGATAAACATATGAAATTCTTTAACCACCATTTTAATTTCCACCATGTTCTTAACTCCAATAACCCATAAAATGGTTCATGGGGTTCGGCCATACACATGGCCGAACCCTATGGTTTGTTGACTCAATCATTCCATCATTTGTATATGGTTTATGCTCAATACTTTAGCCATAATAATAATATGGTTCCGCCATCCAATGACCGACCAAAACATCAATCTTAACTCCAATTAAAACACCTAAAAACCTCCATAACATTGCATGGTTTTTAACTTTCAAAAACCATCAAAATAACCAAATCATTTCATGGGGTTCAGCCATCCAAAGTGGCCGAACCCTGTAATCCATGTTTCTACCCTTTTTAAACGTCATCTTCCATGGTTTAACCTTGATAGATTCGGCCAAAACAATGGGCCAATCATGCTCCCTTATCCATTTTATTTAATCAAAGATTATGATAATTACCAATCTCCTTAGCCTTTTCTTCCTTGATCCTCCTCTCCTTCTGCTCCTTTAGTC
>CM023541.1:0-20542 GCA_013350335.1 Chimonanthus salicifolius
TTAAATTTTAATAAACCAATTCCACAATCAATTGGGTCCTAATTAGGTCATGGCCCAATTCTTTATCCATATAAAAATCCAATCTAAAATTCACAATTAAAATGGGTAATTTCATATAAAATAACTAACTGAAAATCCGAGGTGTTATAGGAAGGGGGAGCTTGGCACCTTCTAAATCAAGAGAACAAAGGGGCGCATAGCACCTTCTAATCTAAGATAGAATGCATGGCCGTGTGGGAGAGATGCAATCCAAGAATGAGGTGCAAAAAGGGTACTTGCCTTGTTGAGAGTGGTGTAGAGGCAATTACTAATTTAAAGGGATCTTGGCATCTTCTAATATAGGACTGATTGGAAGTATTATTAGAAGAGAGACAGCCACAAGCAAGGGTGCACACAATGTTATTTCAAAGAAGGTATTGGCCGAGTGGAATTTTTTATGGAAGGGGGCGCATAAGCACCTTCTAAATTGAGATCAATTGGAATTAATAAAAGGAGAGAAGGAGAGGCACACGGCATCACACAAACCAGCAAGGATTGACGCTAGTTTGCACATTAGCAAAAGGTGTACTCAGCTTTGTGAAGAATCAAGGAGGCTAAGGAAAGAAGAAGGATTGGATGAACAAGAATCAACCGGAGCGAAGGAAGAAAACGGGAGGAGTCGCGGAACCGGTAAGTAATTTTATAATTTTTTGTTTAAAGGAAAAGAACCATAGGGTTCGGCCATGGTGTATGGCCGAACCCCATGGAAGAAGATTGAGGGATGAATGATGAGGTTTTAATGGAAAGACATGGTTTAAATTATGTGTTTTTAAGGGATGAAAACCATGGAAAGACATGGTTTAAATTATGGGTTTTTGGTTGAAAACCATGGACTAATTATGCATGTTTTAAAAGGGATTTAAAATGGTTTAAGAAGAGGTTGATAGACCATAGGGTTCGGCCATGGTGAGGGGCCGAACCCCATGAAAGGTTATTAATTAATTTTAATGGATGGGAAAGGTTATTTATGTTTTAAATTTTAAATGGAAACCATGGGAAATTATTATGTTTTTAAAGGAGTTTAAATG
The DNA here is from genome assembly GCA_013350335.1 of Chimonanthus salicifolius. Lineage (NCBI taxonomy): Eukaryota > Viridiplantae > Streptophyta > Magnoliopsida > Laurales > Calycanthaceae > Chimonanthus > Chimonanthus salicifolius. The sequence goes on from CM023541.1 coordinate 1,068, forward strand.
GAAGGTTGTTGATTATATTTTTATGGTTGGAAACCATGGAAGAACATTATGGGAGATTAATAAAATAAATTTAAGGGAAGGTGATGAACCATAGGGTTCGGCCATGTTGTATGGCCGAACCCTATTGGTTATATTTTAAAAGGGTTATCATTTAGTTTAAATGGAAATAATGATTTCCATGAAAGAGGATTAGTGAACGATTATGATAATTATAAATGATGTATGGTTGACGGTTTTTAGATACATAGATTGTTATTAATATTTTTTAGAAAGAGGAATATGGACCATAGGGTTCGGCCATGGTGTATGGCCGAACCCCATGGAGTTGTATTGGTATGGTTATTGGATTTAATTGATTAAATTGAAGATGTTTATTTATTTAGAAAGTTTCTAAATATGGAAGAAAGCTTGAATTATGATTTAATTATGGAGATTAAATTGGAAAGTCTCTAATTATGGAAGGTGGAGATTAAATTGGTAAGTCTCTAATTATGGAAGGGGAGATTAAATTGGAAAGCTTCTAATTATAGAAGGGCGGGTGATAAAGTTGGAAACCTTCTAATTATGGAAGGATTGATGATAAATTTGGAAACCTTGATTTATGGATTTTCTAATAATGGTTGCAATGAAAATAATTGGGACTTAGACATCATAGGGTTCGGCCATGGTGCTTGCCCCATGAATCAAGTTGAATGGATTTTATGGACTTAATATGGTGATTGGATTAATGAGAGACCTAAACCTAAGGTGATGAAGGTGATGGCAAAATTGTTAATAGGTGAAATTAATGGACATAGGGTTCGGCCATGGTGTTTGGTCGAACCCCATGAACCAAATTTATGGATCATGTATGGACTAAGTGTTATGCATGATTAAATGAATGAAATGACCTATGTTTGGAATATAAACATGAGGTGATTGAAGGCAATGGCAAAGTTGTAAATACATGCCAAAATGGAGGATCATGGGTTTGGCCATGGTGTATGGCCGAACCCCATGAGGTTTATTTTATGGACTTGTTTGGATTAAGGATCGGTTTGGAATTGAACATGAGGTAATGGCAAATTGGTAATATTGGCTAAAAATGAAAGATCATGGGTTCGACCATGGTGTATGGCCAAACCCCATGAATTTGGATTAATGGGTTAATTATTAGCCTAAGTATATTGTAAATAAGAGTAATGGGTTATATTAGCCATGGATGGCAATCTTCTAAATATATGAAAATAAGGAAGCTAAATGGCTATGGATATGTATAATGGCATTTTGGTAATTAAGTGAAAATAAGGGACCATGGGTTTGGCCATGGTATGTGGCCAAACCCCATGGGGGTTGTTTTGATGAACATAGGGTTACGTATGTTGGATTAGATGAATGAATTGTTAATTAAAGATTAGACCAATGGCAATTTGGTAATATCGGCTGAAAATGATAAACCATGGGGATTGGTTTATGGACTTAAAAATATTGTAAATCAAGTGGGACTTGGTTTTGATTGATTGTTATATTTTAAGGTAACGGGACCTTACAAGGTGTTTACGATCGTGAACGGTTACCGGACGAAAGACGCAAGGACACGTAGCGATCTTTGGTAGGATTCCACCTCTTTGAAACCATGGGATTATGTACAATGTTTTCTTATCTTATTTGATGAATATATGCAAGGGATATGTTTCAAATTGTGATTTTAAATGCTATGTTTATATGATAAAATAGCATGTGGTTTAAATGTGAGTTTTAAATGCTATGATTTGTATTTCTACATAGCATGTTGGCATTTGCATCTCATGCATGGCATGGGAGGGATGAAAGGTAACCGGAGGATCCACACTCCGTCGGGCGTCCGAAAAACCTATGTGGGGTACCTTGATGTGATTTCCATCAAGAGGATACTGTGTATGGACTGTAACCGGAGATCCACACTCCGTGGGGCGTCCGTATAGAAAAGCCTGTGTCTGGCGTCCTTCTCCTCCTCAGGGAAATAATGTTCCAGGAAGGTAGCTGAGAACTGTTCCCAAGTCATGGCAATCCTCTCTCCTTCTGGAATAAGTGCTCGCTGCTTCTCTATCACTCCCACCATTTACCAGCATCATCAATCATCTGTGATGTGGCCAGTAAAATCTTGTGAGCATGACTCGTAATCTTCAACAAAATCAGAATCTGTGAAATCTTCTTTAGCCATTTTCGGCTGCGACAACCCCTTCTCTCCCGTTGAAGTAAGGAGGGCGCTGTTGTTGGAAGTCCCTGACCATGCTCCTGTCATTGTTTTCCTTGGTGGTTCCATTATCATTCAAGTTGTTGAAGCACTGAAGTAACCACCGCTTGAACCAGATTCTACAATTCAGAGGTACCACCGGTATGTTTACGCTACTTGCTTCCTCCTCGTGGAGGGATGGTTGTTCTTCCTCACGGTGAGATTGTCGTTCCTCCTCATGGTGAGATGGTTGCTCCTCCTCATTTCGAGGATGTTCTACCTCATCTTCACCCCCACTTGGGTTTTTCGGGTATTTCTCCTTGGCCTTCCCCTTGGAGCCATTTTTTTTTCTAAGCCATTGAAAACATCAAGACTTAGTTTCCATAATAACAATTTGTATTTTCCTACCTGTTGGGGAAAATTTCCAAATAAACACTCTTGATTTTTGCTTGTTTTTCTGGGGAAATACATCCTATGTTGCTATGTTTGATAATCCGATTATTTTGACTGTACTTCCTTTGCTATCATCCGTCTGAGTCTAACAAAGTAAATTAATGCACGGAGATCGGATTAATTTACCCCGAAAGATTCAATGTTTTGGGTTCGCTCTGATACCAACTGTAACGCCCCACCCGTTTTCACTCTTTTTTCCCGTAAATTCAGAGTCTATTTTTTTTTTTTAAACAGAGTAGAGTGATAGAGCGGGACGTCACGACGCGAGCTAAGTCCGAACTTCCAAAGTCCGACCCTTAACTGGCCAACCCTATGTGTGCATGGACTAAGTCCACGAAAATGGTTCACACATAGCAATATCAACATGCGGAATAAAAATCATAACATCAAAATTGCAGAATCATAATAGAACCAAGTTCTATTCCATTCAGATAGCAAAGTACGTCAAGTCCTTAATCATCATTCAAATACCATAATTATCAAAATTAACATCCATCCATCTAAGTTATTACATTTCGAAATCTATATACTCAAATACAAGTTCATGAGTAACTTTATTCAAAACATATAAAATAAGTCTTCCAAGCTCCTATGCCTGGCCCGTCTTGCGTTCATTGTTCCCCTGATTTCCTATATCATCAACTAGAGTAGAAGTAGGGCGTCAGAACAATGCGGCCAGTAGGTATTCCCATTACGGCTAACACATGGTCAGTACAAAACATATATATAATATTGTAATGTCAAAACCATATAAATCCATGCCATGCAATGAGTCCCACCCATCACATGTACATAAAAGTACCCACCACATAAGTCTTTCGGATGCCCCGACGGAGTGTGGACCCTCCGGAATCTTCTTGATGGAAATCATATAAAGGTACCGCACATAGGTTTTTCGGACGCCCCGACAGAGTGTGACCCCTCCGGTTACAAATCCTTCACCCCATGCCATGCATGAGATGCCAATGAAGTACATGTTATTTTATAACATAAACATAGCATTTAAAATCACCTTTGAAACATATCCAACACATGCTATTTATACAAATAAACATAGCATTTAAGATCAATATAAAATAGGTCCTTTAAAACATAATCTCATAAAAAATAAGATAAACACAAAGTACATAAACCCATGGTTTCAAAGAGGTGGAATCCTACCAAAGACCGCTCACGAGTCCTTGAGCTTCTGTCCAAGAATCGGTCACCGATCGCGCACCGCTTGCGAGATCCCGTTACCTTATAATATAATAACCAATCAAAACCAAGTCCCACTTGATTTGCAATATTTAAGTCCATAAACCATTTCCCATGGGGTTTGTCATTTTCTGTCAATATTACCAAAATGCCATTGGTCTAACCTTAATTAATATTCTTTTCATTTTAATCCAACATACGTAACCCTAGATCCATTAATTCACCTATTTACGTAATTGCCATTACTCTCATCACCTAAGTTTTAGGTTCCAAAACATAGGTCCATTAATTCTCATATAATTACCATGTTGCCATACAAGGCTAACCTTCCATTTTTAGCAAGTATTTACAACTTTGCCACTCCTTAAAATTAACCAAACCTCTTTCATGTTTTTCCAACCCATATTAGCTCATAAACTTGGTTCATGGGGTTCGGCCATACACCATGGCCGAACCCATGATATCATGGTTCCTTCTCCTCTTGATTTATTTTCAATTATAAATTCATAATTGGACCATAGACTTGATTCATGCGGTTCGGCCAAACACCATGGCCGAACCCTATGATGTGTGACTTTCCATTTATAGCAATTCCATTCTTGAATTCAAGATTCAAGATTCTTTCTTTAATTAGAAACTTTCTAATTTAATCTCCACCTTCCATTTTAATCAAGATCCATAATTAGAAGGTCCTAATTTAATCTCCATGGTCCATAATTAGATACTTTCTAAATTCAATGTCCACCTTCCAAGAATAGAAACTTTCCAAATAAACCAACTTCCATAAATAAATGCTTCCTAATTTAGCAACCTTCTTTCCATACTTGGATAGTTTCCAAATTTAGATTCCATAATTAGAAAGTTCTTAAATTAAAACTTTCTAATTTAGTTTCCACCTTCCAAAAATAGAAACTTTCCCATTTTAAATCCCTCCTCTATATTTAGAATTTTTCTTAATAAACACCTTCCATAATTAGAAATCATGTTCCATAATTAAAAGGTTTCCAAAATTAAACCCTAGTGGGGTTCGGCCATGCACCATGGTCGAACCTCACTCATAGAAATAATCCATTATTAAAAATAATAACCGTCCTTCCCTTTTAATCAATTAAAATCCTCAAATTCATAAATTTATTTGGTGGGGTTCAGCCATGGTGTTTGGCCGAACCTCACCCCTCCAAACATCATATTACATTATCAACAAACTCCCATAAAAATTCATGAACATATTTGGTGGGGTTCGGCCATACACCATGGCCAAACCTCACCCCTTTTCTTCCATTCTCTTGATCTTATATCTTAGCCATAATCAAATCATGGTTCGGCCATGCAATGGCCGACCCATATCCTTAACCATATCTCCATTTAAAATCACCATAAACATCCATTAAAACAACATGAATTTATTAACCAATACCCATGGTTTTTTCCTCATTAACAATCCATACATTAACCATATTTTCTTTCATGGGGTTCGGCCATGCATTGTGGCCAAACCCTATGGTTCATGCTTCCATTAAAACACCATGATCATCTCCCAAACTTCTTCCATGGGGTTCGGCCAAACACCATGGCCGAACCCTATGGTTCTTTTATTTCAAAAATATAAAATCAAACTACTAACCGTTTACGCGACTCCTTCGGTTGTTCTTTGCTCTTCCAATCCTTTTCCTTTTTAATCTTTTCCTCTTGCTGGCTGCCTTCTTCTTCTCCTTGCTCTTGCCGAGAATGAGACTTTAAGAGGGAGAAAGAAAATTCGGCTATGTGCTTAAACCGTGTACCCCTCTTTTCTCTCCTTTTATCACTTCCTCTTGATCTTAATTTAGAAGGTGCCTTAGATGCAATTGCTTAATGCCATGTATTATAACTAGAGTTGCCGTGTACCCTCTTTGTAATTAGTAGTTGTCGATCTTTGATCAAAGAGGGACTCCTTTGTGCGCACCACTCCCACACGGCTAAGGTTTCTTCTTTTTCTATTTGACCACCTTCTTAAATTAATAATCCCCTAGTTTCACTCTTTAAGAGAGGAAAGGACTCCTTTTAAAATTGGTCTCATGCACACCACATAGATAAACCAATCTCACATTTGGCCACACATTATCCCATACACGGCCATAAAATCTTCATTTGATTTTTAAACATCTCCTTGGATATTCAAATCCAATATTCGGCCATGCATAATCTTTTAATTAATTTTGGACATAATGCATTATTAAAATAATTCAACCCATTTAAATTTTATTGGAACCCTTTCCAAAACCGCTGGGTCCTAATTGGGCATTGTGCCAACACTTTACCCAATTTAAGATTCATATATAAAATTCACAAATAAAATAGATAATTTTCATATAAAATAATAAATGAAAATCCTAGGTGTTACACATCAAGAGGAGGAGCAACGAAGCAACGTGAACATACCAGTGTGCCTCCTAAATTACAGAATCTAGTTCAAGTAGTGGTTACTTCAGTGCTCCAACAACACCTGAATGAGAATGGAACCACCAAGGAAAACAATGACAGGAGCATGGTCAGGGATTTCCAGCAACAGCGCCCTCCTTACTTCAAGGGGAGAGAAGGGGCTGTCGGAGCAGAAAACTGGCTGAAAAAGATTTCACAGATTCTGACTTTGCTAAATATCACGAGTCATGCTCACAAGATTTTACTGGCTACATCACAGCTGATTGATGATGCTGGTAAATGGTGGGAGGTGATAGAGAAGCAACGAGCACTTATTCCGGAAGGAGAGAGGATTGCCATGACCTGGGAACAGTTCTCAGCTACCTTTCTGGAACATTATTTTCCTGAGGAAGAGAAGGAGCACCAGACACAGGCTTTTCTATCTTTGGTACAAGGTACCATGACGGTGGCAGAGTACCACCAGGAGTTTCTCAGTCTATCTGTATATGCATTCTATATGGTGGATACAGAATATCGGAGGGCACGTAAGTTTGAGCGGGGCCTTCGGCCTAGCATAAGGGCCAAGGTAACTATATTCAAGGCAACCACATTGGCAGAAGTGGTTAGCAGGGCCACTATAGCAGAGCAAGAGATGGCTGAGTTGAGGCGTTTTGACATCGCCGAGCTCAGAGTGGGAGGGGTACATTTCAGCCCAACAAGAGGTTCCAACCGAACTCTAGCAGACCATCACCATCTACTGGATCAATAGGGGGCTTTCGTCCCAATCATCCCTCCCCATCTGCATCAGTCACTCAGGCTCCTAGAAGTGGGAGCAACTGTTTTCATTGTGATCAGCCTGGCCATTTTAAAGGGAATGTCCACAACTCAACAAACCCTCTAATACCAGGGTTCATCTCGTCCACCAGTTAGGCCAACTAATTCACGTGGAGGCAGGACATTTAATCAGGCGGGACGGCCACCTACAGGATCTGGACGGGTATTCACCTTAGCACCTCCAGCAGCAAGAGGATCATTCAGTGATTAAGGTATGGCAGTAGTCAGTAGTTCCTACGCCTTTGCATTATTTGATTCGGGAGCATCTCACTCTTTCATATCTGCTGCATCTATAACTGCTACTGGTACATTGGTAAAAAAACTGTCCACATCACTCACTATTGTATCCCCCGTCGGAGACACATCATTGAGACTTATATGCACAGCAGTGAATACTGAACTTGCTGGACTCAGATTTGAGTTCCATTATTTGGTGCTCGATATGTTAGAATATGATATTATTTTCGGCATGGATCGGTTGGCTAGTTTTAAGGCCAACATTGATTGTTATCGTCAGGGTGACATTTTGGTCGCCTGAGGGAAAACAACATGTGGTGCGTGCTGATAAACAAAGCAGACTGCATGAAGGGTTGAATCATCTGGTATTGAACATTATCAGAATCAACAAGGCACTGGTGATTGAACTTCCGGAAATAGTAAAGGACTATGAGGACGTTTTTCCAAAGGAACTCCCTGGGTTACCTCCCATGAGGGAGATCAATTTTGAAATCAAGTTGTACCCTGGCACTGCACCAGCAGAGATGTCCGAGTTAAAGAAGTAGATTGATGAACTGCTCAGACTGGGGTGCATTCGGAACAGTACATCGACTTTGGGAGCTCCGTTTTATTTGTAAAGAAGAAGGACGGTTCACTCCGTATGTGTGTGGATTACCGAAAACTGAACCAGTTGACAGTCAGAAACAAGTACCCTCTACCCAGGATCGATGATTTATTTGATCAACTTAAAGGTTCCAGTCATTTTTCTAAGATGACCTGATGTCCGAATATCACCAAATCTGGGTTAGGGAGGACATAGAAAAGACAGCCTTCAGAACGCGATATGGACTATATGAGTTTGTAGTCATGCCGTTTGGACTCACCAATGCACCGGCTGTGTTCATGGATTTAATGAACAGGATCTTCTGTCCTTACTTGGACCAATTTGTTATTGTATTTATTGATATATTTTGATTTACTCCAAAACTCAATAAGAACATGCTGAGCACCTGAGAATAGTTCTGGACACTTTGAGGAAGAACAAACTATATGCTAAAGCCAGTAAATGTGAATTTTGGCTATCTGAGGTCAACTTTTTGGGACATGTTATATTAGAAGAAGGTATAGCCGTGGACCCGGCTAAGATAGCGGCAGTAAGAGATTGGAAAGTGCCAAAGAATGAAACTGAGATCTGTAGCTTTTTGGGATTGGCTGGTTATTACAGGAAATTTATCATGGACTTCTCAAAAATTGCATCCCCACTTACTCACTCAGAAAGGAGTCAAATATGAATGGTCAGATTTGTGCAATCAGAGGTTTGAAGAGCTAAAGAAGAGACTTACCACGGCTCCTATCCCAGTTTTGCCGGAAAGAGGCAAGTGTTATGAGGTACAATGCGATGCTTCAGGAGAGGGACTGGGGTGTACACTCAGTCAAAGTAATCGTGTGGTGGCATACGGATCAAGACAGTTGAAAATACATGAACGCCTCTATCTTATGCACGATCTGGAACTAGCAGTGGTCTTCGCTCTCAAAAGCTGGAGACATTATATTTATGGGAGAAATTTGAAGTGTTTTCAGATTATAAGAGCTTGAAGTACTTGTTTGATCAGAAAGAGCTCAACTTGAGGCAGCGCAGATGGATGGAATATCTGGCAGATTATGAGTTCGCACTTCGTTATCACCCTGGCAAGGCGAACAAGGTGGCAGATGCCCTCAGCCGTTTATCACATGCATCTGTGGCATGTTTGATCAGGACAGAATGGGAGATGCTGAATACCATTCGAGAGTTTAAACTTTACCTCAATAACCATGGGACTATACAATTTGATCATACGGTCCAACATGGTTACCAAGATTGAACAGGAACAGCGGACAAACTGGAGGTGGAGGAGATTTGGGCCAAGATGTCTACTGGTGAAATCATACAGGAATGGGAGTTACGACCAGGACAGGGTCTTCTATTCCGAGGAAGGATTTATGTACCTAAGAGCTGCAGAAAAGAGTTATTGGTTAAGGCACATCAGACCAAACTCTCTATTCATCCGGGCAGCACCAAGATGTATCACGACCTGAAGAGGCATTACTGGTGGCACGGATTAAAAAGGGATGTAGCAGAATTTGTGGCTCATTGCTTAACGTGTCAGCAGGTTAAGACGGAACATCAGAAGCCACCAAGGTTACTCAAACCCTTACCAGTGCCGGAATGGAAATGGGAACACATTTCCATGGATTTTGTGACAGGGTTCCCAAGGTCATCAAAGGCCAACGATGCGATATGGGTCGTGGTAGACCGACTGACCAAGTCAGCACATTTTATTCCTATTAAGATGACAGACTCATCTGAGACTTTGGGTCGGCGGTATATTAGGGATATCATCAGATTGCAGGTATACCTCGGACTATTGTGTCTGACAGAGATGGTCGATTCACAGGCAGAGTATGGCAGAGCATGCAGGCGGCCATGGGAACAGATCTACTAATAAGTACGGCATTTCATCTTCAGACTGATGGACAGTCTGAGAGGACAATACAAACACTGGAGGATATGCTGAGAGCATGTATGCTAGATTTCAAGGGTGGATGGGAGGATCACTTGCCGTTGGTAGAATTCTCGTACAACAACAGTTACCAGGCAAGCCTCCAAATGGCACCATTTGAGGCATTATGTGGTAGACCTTGTAGGTCACCAGTGTGCTGGACAGAGGCCGGTGAGCCTGCACTGATTGGACCTGAGTTGGTTGCAGAGACTACAGCGCAGATATAGTTGATACGGAAGCACCTATTGACTGCGCAGAGTCGTCAGAAGAGCTATGCTGACAAAAGGAGGAGGTTCCTTGAATTTGAAGTGGGAGACATGGTGTTCTTGAAAGTCTCGCCACGGAAGGGACACATGAGATTTGGAAAAAAAAGGGAAATTGTCGCCAAGATATGTGGGACTGTTTTCAATCATAAGAAGGATGGGGGACGTGCTTATCAATTGGCACTCCCAACATAGTTGGCATCTTTACACGATGTGTTCCATATATCGATGTTGAGGAAGTATAATCCTGATCCTTCTCACGTACTGAATGTACAAGACATAGAGGTTCAGTGCGACGTGACATACGTCGAAAGGCCTGTTCGAGTGGTGGACACAGAACAAAGGGTGTTACGGAACCGAGCGATCCAGTTTGTCAAGGTAGTATGGGATCAACATGGCATTGAGGAAGCTACATGGGAACTCGAGTCGGAAATGAGGAAAGCTCATCCTGAGCTATTTATGTAAATATTTGAAACCCTACTTCACTCGATTTTCGAAACGAAAATTTTAAAAAGAGGGTTGTATTGTAACACCCCGGATTTTCATTTTATTATTTTGTATGAAAATAATCCATTTAATTTGTGAACATTAGTTATGGATTTTAAATTGGGCAAAGAGTTGGGTCATTGGCCCAATTAGGACCCAACGGTTTTGGAATGGGTTGCAATAAAAATTAAATGGAGATGAATTAATTAGTAATGCAAAATTAAATAGATAATTGATCATGGCCGATTAATAGGTTGCATATCTATGATTTTGCGCATGGCATATTTTGTTTAGGACTATCCAAAGTGGGAAGCCAAGGTGGCAATTGCATATCTATGTTGGGCGTATATATCATCTAAAAGAGGCACAAGGAAAGGGCTCACGGCATTGCTATTCTTATCTTAGCATTGGCCGATGGTAATGTATTAAAAATGGCATTAGGGAAGTGTCTAAAATTAAAATTAGGACTCTCCCAAAGTGGGAAGTCTAAACTCGGCAATGGCTATCTAAGACAAGGGGTACACGGCATTATTAATCTAAGATAAGGGGTACATGGCAATTACTAATGTATCAAGGAGGTAAGATTATCTTAAGCACTTTCTAACTTGGGATTAAGAGGGAGTAATAAAAGGAGAGGAGGACAAGGGCACACGGTTTTACACCCTTCATAGCCAAATTTTGTTGAACTCTCTCTACCCTCTCTTAAGCTCTCATTCACGGCAAGATCAAGAAGAAGAAGTGGAAAGAGGCTAAGGAAGAGAAAGATTGGAACACAAGAAATCAAACGGAAAAGGTTAGTAGTCTTATTTGATAAATTTGTTTTGAAATAAAAGAACCATAGGGTTCGGCCAAGGTGTTTGGCCAAACCCCATGGAAGAAGATTGGGTGATGATATGATTATTTTAAATGGAAAGAAAGAACCACTATGGCCGAACCCCATGGAAAGTTATGGTTTATTTTATTGGGTTATGAATATTGAAAACCATGGAGGAACATTGATAGATTAATGGAAGTTTGAATAATGGAAATAATTATGGGTTTATGTTCATAAATTTCAGATCATGGAAACTTTGGATGGTTAAGTGTTTTGGATTTAAAAGAGGGAATATGGAACCATAGGGTTCGGCCATGCACTATGGCCGAACCCCATGGAAGGTGTTTGGTTAATTGTTAAATAAGTGTTTGATGTTAAAGGTATGTAATTTTGAAGGGATTAAATGGAAGATCAATGATTGATAATTTTTAAAAAGAGAGGATCTTGAACCATAGGGTTCGGCCATGGTGTATGGCCGAACCCCATGGAGTTATGTAAGTATTATTGTTGAATTTTAATGGACTGAAAAAAGGGTCAAGATCATGAACCATAGGGTTCGGCCATACACGGAGATGGTTACTAATTTGGAAGGTTGGATGATTATATTGGAAACATTCTAAGTATGGAAGGATTCATGTGTTTTAAATATGGAAACCTTCTAAATATAGAAGGTGGAGATAAATTTGGAAACCTTCTAAAAATAGGAGGAGTTTAAAATGGGAAGGTTTCTATTTTTGGAAGGAGGTTGCTAACTTAGGAAGCTCTTAATTATGGAAGTTAAATTAATTTAGAAAGTGAATGATTGTCTCAATTGGGTGAGGTTCGGCCATGGTGTATGGCCGAACCCCACTAGAGTTTATTTATGGAGATGATTTTTAATTATAGAAGTTACATGCTAAACTTGGAAACTTTCTAAATATGGACCTTCTAATTGGGGAGTTGTTAATTATGGATTTACTAACAAAATAAGTTGATGAAAATGGGAGTTAGACATCATGGGCTCGGCCATGTGTATGACCGAACCCCATGAACCAAATGTTATGGTTTGTATGTCATGGTTTATGGATCATGTATGGAATAATAAGGTGAATGGATTAATGAAGAGACATAAACATAAGGTAGTGGCAATTCGGTAATATTGGCAAAAAAATGGAGGATCATGGGTTCGGCCATCCATGAATTTTTTATTGGACTATGTGTTGGGATTAAAGAAGTAAGTATGGGTCTGTTGTGTTTATGTGTTAAGGAGTGAAAGGTTTGAATGATTAAACCAAGGGCAAAGTTATGAATACATGCTAAGATGGAAGGTTGGCCATGAATGGCAATCTTATAAATATGGGGATTGGTTAATGGACTTTAAATGTTGTAAATTAAGTGGGACTTGGTTTTGATTTATTATTATATTATAAGGTAACGGGACCTCAGAAGGTGTTTACGATCGTGAGCGGTTACCGGACGAAAGACACAAGGAAACGTAGCGGTCTTTGGTAGGATTCCACCTCTTTGAAACCATGGTTTATATACATATGTTTATTTTATGTTTGAAATTATGTTTCAAAGGATATGCTTTATATTGAATTTCAAATGCTATGTTTAATTGTATAAATAGCATGTGTTGATTATGTTTCAAAAGTTGATTTTTAATGCTATGTTTATGATATAAAGTAGCATGTGTTTCATTGGCATCTCATGCATGGCATGGGGTGGAGGATTTGTAACCGGAGGGGTCACACTCCGTCGGGGCGTCCGAAAAACCTATGTGCGGTACCTTGATGTGATTTTCCATCAGGAAGAATCCGGAGGGTCCACACTCCGTCGGGGCGTCTGAAAAACCTATGTGGTGGGTACTTTTATGTACATGTGATGGGTGGGACTCATTGCATTGTCATCATTGGATGGGATTTATATGGTTTTTGACATTACAATATTATATATGTTTTGTACTGACCATGTGTTAGCCATAATGGGAATACCTACTGGGCGCGTTGTTCTAACGCCCTACTTCTACCCTAGTTGATGATACAGGAAATCAAGGGAACGAAGAACGCAAGACGAGCCAGGCATAGGAGCTTGGATGATTTAGTTTATTTTAATAAAAGTTACTCATGAACTTGTATTTGAGTATCTAGATTTCGGAATGTAATAACTTAGATGGATGGATGTTAATTTTGATAATTATGGTATTTGAATGATAATTAAGGACTTGACGTACTTTGCCATCTGAATGGAATAGAACTTGGTTCTATTATGTTTCGCAATTTGATGTGATGATTTCAGTTATGATTTTTATTCCGCAAGTTGATATTGCTATGTGTGAACCATTTTCGTGGACTTGGTCCATGCACACATAGGGTTGGCCAGTTAAGGGTCGGACTTTGGAAGTTCGGACTTAGCTCACGTCGTGACGTCCCGCGCTCTATCACTCTACTCTGTTTTAAAAAAAAAAATAGACTCTAAATTTACGAGAAGAAGCAAGTGAAAAAGGGCGGGCGGTTACAATGACGTCGAATTTCATTAATTTTAGTATGCAAATTAGAAAGTTTCTGAGGACTTGGGCATTGAGATGCATGTGACGGGGTCACTTGATTTTATTGAGACGTGGTATGGGTACGTCCTCAAGTGATAGTGATGAGATAGTATATAGACTATGAGTAGGCTTAGAGTAGCTATCAAACTGTGGGAACCTCGTATGAAATACGGAGACTTGGTCCCGTAGGGTTACCGTTGAGGGAGTGGTCCCTCGCAGGCTTCGTGCTGGAGGACGCTCTCACGGCTATTTCGCACATTTGTTGTGCGTGGATGCAAGAGCTAGGTACTATTTTACCCCGTGGGGGTGGTGCTAGCTTCGTTAGACGAGGACTGACCACCTTAGAGCTTGACTGGATCAACCTTGGGGTGAAGGGATACAGGGCGGGGTTAGACATGATTCACATTGGACGTGGGTCTTCCGAATAGTAAGTCATGGGACATAAGGCTTGCTAGAGTAGGGGTATATTTGTAAGATTGATATGGTTGCCACAGTAGAAGTAGTGACTCTTCGAAGATGTTTCTATGGATAGAATATCTCATGGTGGAAGATGAGTCTGGATAATTATGATCAAAGATGGATTAGTTATGCCTATGAAGGATTATACCCAGAAGGTAATTAACAAAATAGATGATACCACTGATAGAGTGGTACAGGGATGGATGTGTATACAACGCAGATGGTGATTCCCGTGGGGATTGGATTAATGTCGGATATTGGTACTATGGAGACATTGGTAGTATGATAGACCGTGGTCAGAGATGACATATGATTTAATGATTGGGGACATTTCGATTACATCCCATGTTATAAGGAAAAGGTGTTAGGAGTATTACGACATTGTATCACAGGAAAGTTGGTGCTGAAGATACGTGGTCATAGAAAGTGATGAACAAAAAGTGTTAGTTACATAGTGACTTATGTAACAAATGAAGATATGCTTACATTTGGAGATGTAACTTAAGGGAAAAGGGGAAAAGTCTAGTGAAACTCGAATGGGAAGCTATGGCCGATGCCGATGAGACTGATTACTGACTCTGTAGTTAGCTGATGGAGTTCCAGGAGAGTGAAGTTAGAAATCTAGTTAAAATGGAATCAGCAAAAGACTTGAGCATAGGCTCGTACTGGCAGGCTACCTCACGTAGAGAGCAGACGAATGAATGTATGAGCGAGTACGTATGGAAAATATCTTGGTAGCAGGTAAAGTGAAATAGAATATATTGATGCTACATAAGATCGTAAATGGGTTCACAAAAAGAGAGATAACAGGAGAACAGAGAAATATACGAGAATGAAAAACTCATGGGTTGATATGAGTGATTTTGATAATTAAGTGATACTTGACAAAGATTGAACAGGAACAAAGGATAGATCTGGAAATGGAGGATATATGGGCCAGATTTATTGGCAAGGTCATACGGAATGGGAGTTAGACCAGGACAAGGTCTTATATTCCGAGGAAGGATTTATGTGCTAAGAGCTGCAGAAAAAAGTTACTGATGAGGCACATCAGACCAAACTCTAAACTCAGGGGAGCACCAAGTGTATCACGACCTGAAGAGACATTACTGGTGGCACGAATCAAAAGGGATGTGGCAGAATTTGTGGCTCATTGATTAACGTGTCAGCAGGTTAAGACGGAACATCAGAAGCCACCAGGGTTACTCAAACCCTTACTAGTGCCGGAATGAAATGGGAGCACATCTCCATGGATTTTGTAACAGGGTTGCCAAGGTCTTCAAAGGGCAACGATCCGATATGGGTCGTGGTTTGTAACGCCCCGCCTTTTTCACTCGCTTTTTCCCATAAAAGTAGAGATATGTTTTTTAGTTAAACAGAGTAGAGTGATAGAGCGCGAGATGTCACGATGCGAGCTAGTCCGAACTTCCAAAATCTGACCCTAACGGGCCAACCCTATGTGTGGATGGTCCAGTCCAATAAAATGGTTCACACATAGCAATATCAAAATGCGGAATAAAAATCATAAACTGCGGAATCATAACATAAAAAATGCGGAAGCATAATAGAACCAAGTTCTATTCCATTCAGAGCAAAGTATGTCAAGTCCTTGTCCATAATTAAAACTCAAAAGTATCAATAAATCAGCTGGCATCTAAGTTATTACATCCGAAATCCAAATATCAATACAAGTTCATGAGTAACTTATTCAAAACATATAAAATAGGTCGTCCAAGCTCCTATGCCTGGTTGTCTTACGTTCATCGTTCCCCTCAATACCTGTATCTCAACTAGGTAGAAGTAGGGCGTGAGAACAACGCGCCCAGTAGGTATTCCAGTACGGCTAAACACATTGTTAGTACAAAACATATATTAATATTAAAACCGAAGTATAAACCATGCCAGGCAATGATGAAAAATATGCAATGAGTCCCGCACATCACATGTACATAAATGTACCCACCACATAGGTCTTGGAACGCCCTGGCGATTGTGGACCCTCTGGAATATTCTTGATGGAATCACATCAAGGTCCCGCACATAGGTTTTCGGACGCTCGCGGAGTGGACCCCTTCGGTTATAAATCCTCCACCCATGCCATGCATGAGATGCCAATTGAAAACACATGCTATTTTAATAACATAAACATAGCATTTAAAATCACCTTTTAAACATATCAATCCAGTTATTTAAACAAGTTAAAACATAGCATATGACAATCAATAATAAAGCATATGTCTTTGAAACTATTTCATCAATCATAGATAAAACAAGTGTACAAAACCTATGGTTTCAAAGAGGTGGAATCCTACCAAAGAAGTACGTGTCTTGAGTTTTTCGTCCAAGGAATTCATCACCGATCGCGCACACTTACGAGATCCGTACCTTATAAATAACAATTATCATAACCAAATCCCACTTGATTTTCACAATTCCAAGTCCATAAACAAAACCCCATGGGGTTCGGCCAACACATGGCCGAAACCCATGGTACCTTTTTCATACTTATTTACGAAATTGACAGTGTCCATAACATAGCCCTTTTTCTTTGCTTAGGTTCCAAATCATCCATCCTGTTTCTTTAATCCAAGCACCTAGTCCATAAAAATAATTCATGGGGTCGGTCATGGCCATGGCCGAACCCAATGTCCAATATCAACATATTTACAAAAAATGTCATTGGTCCCATATTCCTTTAAATCTACAATAATAGACCCTATAAATTTCATAACCAAACAAGTCCATCAAAACACAACTCATGGGGTTGGCCAACACCATGGCCGAACCATGGTTCTCCACTTTGGCGTGTAATTACTTTTGCCATTCCTTCCTCAATAATTCATAACACCATGTTTGTAGCCTTTCCTTTTATTTTAAAAATACACAACACATAACTCTAACATGGGTTCATAATTGATTCATAAACCAGCCCTAACCATGCCTTAAAATACCAGTTGATCCTTTAATTCGGACCATGGGGTTAGGCCATACACCTGCCGAACTATGGTGTATAGTTTCCAATTAAACTCCACCTTTCCATAATTGGAAGGTTTCCTTAATTAGACTCCACCTTGCTATTATTAGAAGGTTCCAGTTTAAACTTCCTACAAATTTCAACATCCTTCCATAAATGGAAGGTTTCCAGATAAGTATACCTTCCATAATTAGATGGTTTCCATAATTAGGTTCCAACCTTCCATAAATGGAAACTTCTAAGATTAGAAAACTCCTTTCCAAAACTTGGAGTGCTTTCCAATTTAGCCACCCTTCCATACATGGAAGCTTTCTAAATTTAGCAACTTCTTTCCAAAATTGAGGCTTCAATTTTAGCAACCTTCTTCCAAAATTAGAGGCTTTATAATTTAGGAACTCCTTCCATAAATGAAGCTTTCTAAGTTTAGCAGCCTTACTTAATTAGTAGTTTCCTATTAAATCTCCATTCCAAATCCATCCACCATTCAAAATACCCCATGGGAACACGGCCATACACCATGGCCGAACCCTATGGTTCATGATCTTGGCCATTGGAGATCCAATCAAAATCGATCACCAATCCAATTAATGTTGGTGGGGTTCGGCCATACACCATGGCCGAACTCACCCTTCCTTCATTACTTAGATCCAACAACTTAGCTCATAAAAAACATCATGGTCTCCATGCCAGGCCGGCCCCAATCCCTATCCAGGTCTCCATTAACGATCATGGGTCTTACATTTAATTAATTAAAATCATCAAATATCATTGGTGTGTTCGGCCATACATCAGGGCCGAACCTCACCCTTTCTTTTCCATCCTTTGATCCAAAACACTTAATCATCAACATGGTTGGCAATGCAATGGCCGACCCATATTCTTATTTATCTCTCATTCAAATCATTAAACCATCATCCAAACTCCGCCATAGGGTTCGGCCAAACACCATGCCGAACCCTTGGTTTTATTTTAAAATAAAATATTAAACAAGATATAACCTTACTCTTCCAATCTTTCTTCTTTCCTTAGCCTCTTTCTTTTTCTTGATCTTTCTCTTCCAATCTTTTCTTCCTTTCTTTTGGCGTGAGAGAGAACTTGAGAGAAGGAGAGAGAGATAAAACTCGGCAAACAAGAGTGTAAAACCGTGTACACCTCTTGATCGCTCCGTTTATCACTTCTTTGATCCAATATTAGAAAGTGGTTAAGATAGGCAACTCCTCCTTTGGCCGTGCGCCCCCTGTTATAGATGGCCATTGCCGCACCCTGCCGAACTATAAGACCTTCTTAATCTTATTAGAAAGTACAATGCGCATGACCTTAATCATAATCCAAGTAATTTAATTTAATTTAAGACAATATACATTCCCTTTTTGAATATCACATGCGCATAATATGGATATTATTATCTCAAATTCGCCATGCATACATCTTTTAATGTAAATGCACACTAAATTATTCAAACATTTAATTTTAATAAGACCAATTCCAACATTGGTTGGTCTAATTGGGTCATGGCCCAATTCCTTACCTATTTAAGATCGAATCTAAAATTCACAATTGAAACTAGATAGATTCATAAAAAAATCAATTGAAATCCGAGGTATACAATGGTAAAACGACTGACCAAGTCTGCACATTTCATTCCTCATTAAGAGAAGATTCATCTGAGCTTGGGTCGGCGGTATATCAAGAATATCATTAGACTGATGGTATTCCTCGGACTATTGTGTCCGACAGAGCTGGTCGATCTCACCGGTAGAGTATGGCGAGCATGCAATCGGCTATGGGACAGACTTAATGACTAGTACAACATTCCATCCACAGATGAGGGGCAATCTGATAGGAAACACAAAACAAAGGGTATTACGGAACCGAGCGACAGTTTGTCAAAGTGGTATGGGATCGACGTGGCATTGAGAAGCCACGTGGGAACTCGAGTCGGAAATGAGGAAAGCTCATCCTGAGCTTTTATTTATGTAATATTTGAAACCCTACTCACGATTTCGGGACGAAAATTTTAAAAAGAGGGTTGTATGTAACACCCCGGTTCAAGTTATAAATATTTAGTGGAGATTACCATTGAATTTTATGAATTTTAGATATGGATCTTAATGGGTAATG
>CM023541.1:20642-124436 GCA_013350335.1 Chimonanthus salicifolius
GATAGAGAGCGGGTCATCACGACGCGAGCTAAGTCCGAACTTCCAAAGTCCGACCCTTAACTGGCCAACCCTATGTGTGCATGGACTCAGTCCACTAAAATGGTTCACACATAGCAATATCAATATGCGGAATAAAAATCATAACATGCGGAATCATAACATCCAAATTGCGGAATCATAATAGATCCAAGTTCTATTCCATTCAGATAGCAAAGTACGTCAAGTTTTGAATCATCATTATCATATCATAATTATTCAGTAAAATATCCAACCATAGCAAATTCATCTAAGTTATTACATCCGAATTCTAGATACTCAAAATACAAGCCCATGAGTATCATAAACAAAATATAAACTATAATTCTCCAAGCTCCTATGCCTGGCCCGTTTCGCGTTCATTGTTTCTCTCGTTTCCTGTATCATCAACTAGGGTAGAAGTAGGGCGTTAGTAAAATGCGCCCAGTAGGTATTCCAATTAGGGTTAACACATGGGTTAGTACCAAAAATTCAGATTTAATAAATATATCAAATCCAGTATAAGAAATCATACCATACTTATAAAACATTGTATCCAAAATAGTGTATGATAATAAAGATCCAATCATACCGATAAAAACCATAAACCTTGCATGATAATAAAAGTCATAATCATGCTGATTCAATGCCATGCCATGCTATGTAACACCCCGTTCTTCTCGCATTGAAATCAACGCCTGTTTTTTTTTAAATATTAGAGTATGAGCAAGAGCGGAATGTCACAACGCGAGCTAAGTCTGAACTTCCAAGTCCGACCCTTAACTAGCCAACCCTATGTGTGCATGGACCAAGTCTAGGAAAATGGTTCGCACATAGCAATACGATACACATGCGGAATAAATCATCATTGCGGAATCATGATAAAACTCATATCCAAATCATCTGATAGCAAAGTACTTAGTCATTGAATAAAATCATCATTATCCAAATAACATCCAACCATAGCAAAATATCTAAGTTATTACATTCCGAAACACTAGATACTCTAAATACAAGTCCATGAGTATCATTATTCAAAACATATAAAATAAATCATCCAAGCTCCTATGCCTGGCCTTCCTTGCGTTCAACGTTTTCCTCATTTCCTGCATCATTCACTACAGGGTAGAAGTAGGGCGTTAGAACAACGCGCCCAGTAGGTATTCCAGTTAGGGCTAACACATGGGTTAGTACCAAAAATCCAAATATAACATATGGCAGAAATCAGGGGTAATAAATCATAATATACTCATAAAACATGATATCCAAAACAGGGTATGATAATAGAAATCCAATCATACCGATAAAACCCAAAACCTTGCATGATAATAAAATCATAATCATGCTAATTCAATGCCATGCCATGCTATCATATGCAATGAGTCACACCCATTGCAAACACATGGTATCCACCTGATGGAATTCTCCTCATCAAGGTATGCCCAACAGATGCCTTACGGTCGTCTCGACGGAGTGTGGGCTCCGGTTACACAGTATACTCTTGATGGAACTCTCCTCATCAAGGTAATCCTCCTGGTGGGATTCTCATCACCAAAGCAGGCCCCACAGTTGCCTTACAGACTTTCCGACGGAGTGTGGGCTCCGGTTACCTGTCATCCCTCCTATGCCATGCATGAGATGCAAATGCTACATGCTATGCAAATAAAGCAAATCATAGCATTTAAAATCACATATTTAAAACATATAATTTTGCGTCATAAAACATCATAAATGAAGTAAGAACAATGTACATAAGCCCATGGTTTCAAAGAGGTGGAATCCTTCCAAAGACCGTTCACGAGTCCTTGCGTTTCTGTCCAAGATTCGATCACCGATCGCGCAACTCTTACGAGATCCTATTACCTTATAATATAATGATAAATCAACACCAAGTCCCACTTGATTACAGGGTTCTAAGTTCATAAACAAAACCCCATGGGGTTCGGCCATACACCACGGCCGAAACCCATGGTCTACCATTTCTGTCCATAATTACAATAATGCCATTGAGCATAACCATAGACTTCTTTCTTGCTTAGATTTCAAATAATCCATTCATATTTCCAAAACACATAATCCCATAAAATAATTCATGGGGTTTGGCCCTACACCATGGCCAAATCCAATGTCCATATTTTTCACATAATTACAAAAATGCCATCCATGGCTATTATTCCATAGTCCCATCTTTTCCATCATTAAAACAGTTGTCTAAGTTAATGTCTAATCTACAAATCATCATAGGTCCATAAAATAAGCTTCATGGGGTTCAGCCATACACCATGGCCGAACCCATGATCCTCCTTTATTTACAACTTTGCCACTCCTTAAAATTAACCAATAATCCGATCCTTGCATCATTAAACATAAACCATAATTTGATTCATGGGGTTAGGCCATACACATGGCCGAACCTATGATGCCTAAATTTCCTTAAACAATCTCTACCCTTCCATAATTGGAAGGTTTCCATAATTAAATTCCAACTTTCCATAAATGGAGGGTTTCCATAATTAAATTCCAACTTTCCATAAATGGAGGGTTTCCATAATTAGCAACTACCTTCCATAATTGGAAACTTTCTAATTTTAGGAACTCCTTCCATAAATGGAACCTTTCTAAGTTTAGCAGCCCCTTTCCTTAGTTAGGTAGTTTCCTATTTAATCTTCATTCCAAATCCATCCACCATTCCAAAATTACCCCATGGGGTTCGGCCATACACCATGGCCGAACCCTATGGTTCATGATCTTGGCCATTGGTTTAGGTCCAATTAAAATCCATCACCAATCCATAAAAATGTTTGGTGGGGTTCGGCCACACACTGTGGCCGAACCCCACCCTTCTTTTTATTATTGTAGATCCAACAACTTAGCCAATACCTCCCATAAATAACAAGGTTTCCAAAAATAACTCTAGTGGGGTTCGGCCATACACCATGGCCGAACCTCACCCTTGGAGATCTAAGTCCATCCTTTTACATTTACTTTCCAAATTGGTAAATCAACTCCATGGGGTTCGGCCATACACAATGGCCGAACCCTATGGTCCTAGATCCTCTCTTTTTAAATCCCATAATACTCAATTAATATTCATGGATCTTCCATTTAATCCATTCAAATTTACATATCATTTACACCAAACAATCTCCATGGTTTTCATTCTTAAAAACCAACAATTAATTCAAAACTTTCCATGGGGTTTGGCCATGCACTATGGCCGAACCCTATGGTTCTTTCTTTTCCATTCAACCCATCAAATCATCTCCAATCTTTCTCCATGGGGTTCGGCCAACCACCATGGCCGAACCCTATGGTTCTTTTGTTTCATAAAATAAAATTATTTAATCAATTAGATACTAACCTCTTTTCAATTCCTTGTTCTTCTAATCTTTCTTTCTTTTTAATTTTCCTCCAACCAAGAACACCTCTTGTTGGCTGCCTTCTTTCTTCTCCTTGCTCTTTGGCGTGAGAGAGAACTTGGGAGAGAGAGAGAGAGATGTAAAATTCGGCTAAGGGGGTTGTAAACCGTGCACCCCTTGCTACCTCTGCTCTTTATAATCTTCTTTGATCCCATAATTAGAAGGTGTTTAAGATAGGCTCCCCCTAAGGCTGTGCTCCCCCTTGCTATAAATGGCCATGCCGACCTCCCTTGTTTATTTAAGAACCTTCCCTTAATTCTATCTCTATTTAAATTAGATAGTTTCCTTGGCTACCAATCCATGCGCATAATATAGATATAAATATCCAAAATTCGGCCATGCTTAATCTTTTAATTATTTCATAGATATCTCATCCCTTTTTAAATATTCTAGCATATCATTGTGGATTTAAAATCCCACATATCTCTCATGGGCATAATATGGACTTCACATTCAAAATTCGGCCAAGGCAATCTTTTATTAAATTTTTTATAAAACCAATGTCACAATTTAATTGGATCCTAATTGGGTCATGGCCCAATTCCTTATCCATATAAGATCCAATTCTAAAATTCACAATTTAAAATGGACAATTTTCTTATAAACTAATAATCAGAAAATCTGGGGTATTACATGCTATCATATGCAATGAATCCCACCCATCACAAAATCATAGTATCCTCTTGATGGGATTCTCATCATCAAGGTATCCTTCCACTAGTGTTTTACGGAAGCCCCGACGGAGTGTGGACCTCCGGATATATAGTATCCTCCTGATGGAATGCTCATCATTAAGGTCTTCATACATAGTATTCCTCTTGATGGGATTCTCATCATCAAGGTATTATACATAGTATCCTCTTGATGGAATTCTCATCATCAAGGTGTCCCCCCACGAGTGTTTTACGGATGCCCCGACGGAGTGTGGGTCCCCAGTTACCTGTCATCCCTCCCATGCCATGCGTGAGATGCAAATACCACATGCTATGCAATTATACAAAATCATAGAATTTAAAAGCTCATATTTAAAACACATACCATTTTATCAAATAAACATAGCATATAAAAATCACCATTTGAAACATATCCTTTGCAATATAAAAACATCAAAATAAGATAAAGACAATGCATATAAACCCATGGTTTCAAAGAGGTGGAATCCTACCAAAGACCGCTAACGTGTCCTTGCGTCTTTCTTCCGGTAACCGCTCACGATCGTAAACACCTTGTGAAGTTCCGTTACCTTATAACATATTAATCAATCAAAACCAAGTCCCACTTGATTTACAATATTTTAATTCTATAAACCAATCCCCATGGTTTATCATTTTCACACTTATTTACCAAATTGCCATTGTTCTAATGTTTGAGTTCCAAAACATAGTTCCATTAATTCTACGTAATTACCAAAATGCCATCCATGGTTATCATTCCATTTTAGCATGTATTTACAATTTTTGTCATTACTTTAGGTTTATGTCCAAAACCCATCCATAATATTAATACATAAACTTAATATATCGATAATTGGTTCCTTAGTCCCAACATGATTCATCAAATATTTCCCATGTGGTTCGGCCATACACCATGGCCGAACCCATGGTCCTTTATTCTTACTTAATTACCAACATGCCATTATACCTATTAGCATGACCAATAACATAACTTATGAACATCGGTCTATATGTAATTAAATCCCTCATTACCTTAAACATTCATAACCACTCTAAGTATCCCTTAAAACATTCCAACACATGGTCCATCAAATAATTCATGGGGTTCGGCCATACACCATGGCCGAACCCTATGTCCATTATTTTGACCTATTTACAATTTTGCCATCACCTTCCTCACCTTAGGTTTTGGTTCCAAACATAGATCCATTCACTTATTCATTATACATCAAAACTCCAAATACCCTTTAAATGTTCCATAATAATTCCTTAATCCAAACATGATCTATCATTGAGGAATCCATTTAGAAATTGGTTCATGGGGTTCAGCCATAACCCATGGCCGAACCCATGACATCTTGGTTCCATCCTCCTCCTAAATTTATTTAATAATAATAGAAACATTATTGAACTAAAGACTTAATTCATGGGGTTCGGCCAAACACCATGGCAGAACCCTATGATGTAAACTTTCCATTTCATTAACTTCCATACTTGAATTATAATTCAATGTTCCTTCTATAATTAGAACTTCCCAATTTAATCTCCACTTTCCTTAATTATAAAGATTCTAATTTAATCTCCAACTTCTAAACTTAGAAACTTACTAATTTAATAACCATTCTCCATATTTAGAAGGTTTCCAAATTTAGCATCCTTGCTTCCATATTTAGACACTTTCCAAATTTAGCATCCATGTTTCCATATTTAGACACTTTCCAAATTTAGCAACCTATTTCCATAAACTAGATAGTTTCCTAAATTAGAAACCATCTTTCCATAATTGGATGCTTTCCAAATTTAGCAACCAAAAATCCACCTACCAATCCAAAACAACCCCATGGGGTTCGGCCTAACACCATGGCCGAACCCTATGGTTCATGATCTTGACCATTTAATCCCTTCAAAAGTTACATACCAATAACATCAACCTCTTATTAAAATTAACCAATCTATTTCCATGGGGTTCGGCCATACAACATGGCCGAACCCTATGGTTCATCACCTTCCCTTAGATTTATTTTATTCATCTCCTATAGTTTCCTTCCATGGTTTTCAACCATAAAAATATAATCAACAACCTTCCATTAAAACCATGCAAATTTATTAACCAATTCCCATGGTTTACCTCATTAAAATCCATACAATAACCATAATCCTTCCCAATTTTTCTTCCATAAAATAACCAATAACCCTTAATCATTACCAACACACCTTCATGGGGTTCGGCCATGAAACATGGCCGAACCCTATGGTTCTTTAATTTCTTACATTCATCGAAACATCTATTAAAAATATAATCATGTTCTCCATTACATAATCCATTAAAATTATTAACATTCTTTCCATGGTTTCCAATCAATAACCATATCTTTATTCATGGGGTTCGGCCATACAACATGGCCGAACCCTATGGTTCATCATCTTTCATTGAATTACCATAATCATCTCATAATCTTCTTCCATGGGGTTCGGCCATACACCTTGGCCGAACCCTATGGTTCTTTATCTTAAAACATATTAATCAAAACCATAAAATCACTTACCGGTTCTTGCTCTTCCAATCCTTTTTCTTTCCTTAGCCTCTTCTCCTTGATCTTTCCCAAGCCGTGACCACCTTGTTTGCTGCTACTTCTCTTTGTTCTTGGCGTGATTGAGTCTTGAAAGAGAGAGAGAATGTAATGCCATGTGCACTACCCTTGTCTTATAGAAATCCCACTTGGTTCTATATTTAGACAATGATTTGCGCCCCTCTTCCTTTCTTTTATTAGACCTCTCTTTGATCCCAACTTAGACAATGCTATTGCCGTGCTATGATCCCTTTAAATTTGGTCCATTGCCGTGTGCACTCAATGTGTTGCCTCTCTTGTATCTACCTTTCACTTGGTCCAATCTATACTTAGATAGTACCATGCGCCCCTCTTCCTTTAATTTAGCCATTGCCTAAATGCCATTCTTAATCAAGGGAAATACCCCCTTTAAAAAGATCTATGCGCATCACATGGATTGCCTATCTTTAAATTTCGGCCATGCATACTTATTTAATTTTCTCAAGATATTTTATCATATCTATGTGGATATGAAAATCCCACATAAACCTATACAACTCCTAAAATCTTTCATCAATTTCTTCCATGTGCATATCTTAGATTTATTATCTAAAATTCGGCCAAGGCAATCTATATTAATCCTCTCCATGCGCATGTCAATTTATCCAAATCCCTTATTGCATTACTAATTAAATGTAGCCCCATTTAATTTATTTGAAACCATTTACCAAAACCGTTGGGCCTTAATTGGGCAAAGACCCAATATTTTACCCATCTAAAATCCATAACTAAAATTCATAAATTAAATGGGTATTTTCTGTAAATATTTATAACTTGCTAATCCGGGGTATTACATTAATAGGATAGCTTCAGGAGTGCGAGTTCGAACTGACTAGGAACAAAGCAAAATTTATGCAATTGAGATATTATGTTATAAGTGATTACAATATAATGGAAATTAATCTAAATATAGAAATCAAAACTCTAATCTTAGAAATACAACTTAATGTACAAACTTTTTAAAAATGGAAAACAAATTTAAAAAATAGAAATAACATCTAAAAATAGAAATTGGGAATTTTGGAGTCCAATTTGCATTGAAAATCCAATTAAAAATATAAATAATATCTACAATTAAAAAAAATCTAAAAATATAAATTTCTAAATGCCACAAGTTTATAAATTTAGTAAGACTTCCAAATCTATATAAATTCTAGAATTTCTATTATTTTAGAAAGAAACTTTTAAATTTAGGTAACTTTCTAAGATTATAATTTCTAAAAATAGAAACTACCAATTTTAAATAGTTGCCTAAAATATAAATTTTTAAAAGTAACAGAATTTTTAAAAACAGAAAATTTAAAGACAAATATTTGTTTTTTCTCCGACAACGGCACCTAAAACTTGTTGTGCCAATAAACATATGGTGTTTTAAATTTATATTTGCAATCAAACGAACCATTAATAGTATAGCTTCAGGAGTGCAAGTTCGAACTGACTAGGAACAAAGCAAAATATATACAATTGAGATATTATGTTATAAGTGATTACAACATAATGGAAATTAATCTAAATACATAAATCAAAACTCTAATCTTAGAAATATAACTTAATGTACAAACATTCTAAAAATGGAAAACAAATTTAAAAAATAGAAATAACATCTAAAATTAGAAATTGGGAATTTTGGAGTCCAATTTGCATTGAAAATCCAAGGGAAATGATTTGTGCACTCCCCCATTTTACCCATGGTGCACTCCTTCACTTGTTTTTTCCAATTTTGCCCCCCACCTAAAAAATGATGGAAATGGAGAAAAGGTGGGTGGAGGGCAAAATTGGAAAATAAAATTGTAGGAGTGCACCATGGGTAAAATGGGGGGTGCACAAATCACTTCCCAAATCCAATTAAAAATATAAATAATATCTACAATTAAAAAAAAAATCTAAAAATATAAATTTCTAAATGCCACAAGTTTATAAATTTAGTAAGACTTCCAAATCTATATAAATTCTAGAATTTCTATTATTTTAGAAAGAAACTTTTAAATTTAGGTAACTTTCTAAGATTATAATTTCTAAAAATAGAAACTACCAATTTTAAATAGTTGCCTAAAATATAAATTTTTAAAAGTAACAGAATTTTTAAAAACAGAAAATTTAAAGACAAATATTTGTTTTTTCTCCGACAACGGCACCTAAAACTTGTTGTGCCAATAAACATATGGTGTTTTAAATTTATATTTGCAATCAAACGAATCATTAATAGTATAGCTTCAGGAGTGCAAGTTCGAACTGACTAGGAACAAAGCAAAATATATACAATTGAGATATTATGTTATAAGTGATTACAACATAATGGAAATTAATCTAAATACATAAATCAAAACTCTAATCTTAGAAATATAACTTAATGTACAAACATTCTAAAAATGGAAAACAAATTTAAAAAATAGAAATAACATCTAAAATTAGAAATTGGGAATTTTGGAGTCCAATTTGCATTGAAAATCCAAGGGAAATGATTTGTGCACTCCCCCATTTTACCCATGGTGCACTCCTTCACTTGTTTTTTCCAATTTTGCCCCCCACCTAAAAAATGATGGAAATGGAGAAAAGGTGGGTGGAGGGCAAAATTGGAAAATAAAATTGTAGGAGTGCACCATGGGTAAAATGGGGGGTGCACAAATCACTTCCCAAATCCAATTAAAAATATAAATAATATCTACAATTAAAAAAAAATCTAAAAATATAAATTTCTAAATGCCACAAGTTTATAAATTTAGTAAGACTTCCAAATCTATATAAATTCTAGAATTTCTATTATTTTAGAAAGAAACTTTTAAATTTAGGTAACTTTCTAAGATTATAATTTCTAAAAATAGAAACTACCAATTTTAAATAGTTGCCTAAAATATAAATTTTTAAAAGTAACAGAATTTTTAAAAACAGAAAATTTAAAGACAAATATTTGTTTTTTTCTCCGACAACGGTACCTAAAACTTGTTGTGCCAATAAACATATGGTGTTTTAAATTTATATTTGCAATCAAACGAACCATTAATAGTATAGCTTCAGGAGTGCAAGTTCGAACTGACTAGGAACAAAGCAAAATATATACAATTGAGATATTATGTTATAAGTGATTACAACATAATGGAAATTAATCTAAATACATAAATCAAAACTCTAATCTTAGAAATATAACTTAATGTACAAACATTCTAAAAATGGAAAACAAATTTAAAAAATAGAAATAACATCTAAAATTAGAAATTGGGAATTTTGGAGTCCAATTTGCATTGAAAATCCAAGGGAAATGATTTGTGCACTCCCCCATTTTACCCATGGTGCACTCCTTCACTTGTTTTTTCCAATTTTGCCCCCCACCTAAAAAATGATGGAAATGGAGAAAAGGTGGGTGGAGGGCAAAATTGGAAAATAAAATTGTAGGAGTGCACCATGGGTAAAATGGGGGGTGCACAAATCACTTCCCAAATCCAATTAAAAATATAAATAATATCTACAATTAAAAAAAAAATCTAAAAATATAAATTTCTAAATGCCACAAGTTTATAAATTTAGTAAGACTTCCAAATCTATATAAATTCTAGAATTTCTATTATTTTAGAAAGAAACTTTTAAATTTAGGTAACTTTCTAAGATTATAATTTCTAAAAATAGAAACTACCAATTTTAAATAGTTGCCTAAAATATAAATTTTTAAAAGTAACAGAATTTTTAAAAACAGAAAATTTAAAGACAAATATTTGTTTTTTCTCCGACAACGGCACCTAAAACTTGTTGTGCCAATAAACATATGGTGTTTTAAATTTATATTTGCAATCAAACGAACCATTAATAGTATAGCTTCAGGAGTGCAAGTTCGAACTGACTAGGAACAAAGCAAAATATATACAATTGAGATATTATGTTATAAGTGATTACAACATAATGGAAATTAATCTAAATACATAAATCAAAACTCTAATCTTAGAAATATAACTTAATGTACAAACATTCTAAAAATGGAAAACAAATTTAAAAAATAGAAATAACATCTAAAATTAGAAATTGGGAATTTTGGAGTCCAATTTGCATTGAAAATCCAAGGGAAATGATTTGTGCACTCCCCCATTTTACCCATGGTGCACTCCTTCACTTGTTTTTTCCAATTTTGCCCCCCACCTAAAAAATGATGGAAATGGAGAAAAGGTGGGTGGAGGGCAAAATTGGAAAATAAAATTGTAGGAGTGCACCATGGGTAAAATGGGGGGTGCACAAATCACTTCCCAAATCCAATTAAAAATATAAATAATATCTACAATTAAAAAAAAATCTAAAAATATAAATTTCTAAATGCCACAAGTTTATAAATTTAGTAAGACTTCCAAATCTATATAAATTCTAGAATTTCTATTATTTTAGAAAGAAACTTTTAAATTTAGGTAACTTTCTAAGATTATAATTTCTAAAAATAGAAACTACCAATTTTAAATAGTTGCCTAAAATATAAATTTTTAAAAGTAACAGAATTTTTAAAAACAGAAAATTTAAAGACAAATATTTGTTTTTTCTCCGACAACGGCACCTAAAACTTGTTGTGCCAATAAACATATGGTGTTTTAAATTATATTTGCAATCAAACGAACCATTAATAGTATAGCTTCAGGAGTGCAAGTTCGAACTGACTAGGAACAAAGCAAAATATATACAATTGAGATATTATGTTATAAGTGATTACAACATAATGGAAATTAATCTAAATACATAAATCAAAACTCTAATCTTAGAAATATAACTTAATGTACAAACATTCTAAAAATGGAAAACAAATTTAAAAAATAGAAATAACATCTAAAATTAGAAATTGGGAATTTTGGAGTCCAATTTGCATTGAAAATCCAAGGGAAATGATTTGTGCACTCCCCCATTTTACCCATGGTGCACTCCTTCACTTGTTTTTTCCAATTTTGCCCCCCACCTAAAAAATGATGGAAATGGAGAAAAGGTGGGTGGAGGGCAAAATTGGAAAATAAAATTGTAGGAGTGCACCATGGGTAAAATGGGGGGTGCACAAATCACTTCCCAAATCCAATTAAAAATATAAATAATATCTACAATTAAAAAAAAAATCTAAAAATATAAATTTCTAAATGCCACAAGTTTATAAATTTAGTAAGACTTCCAAATCTATATAAATTCTAGAATTTCTATTATTTTAGAAAGAAACTTTTAAATTTAGGTAACTTTCTAAGATTATAATTTCTAAAAATAGAAACTACCAATTTTAAATAGTCGCCTAAAATATAAATTTTAAAAGTAACAGAATTTTTAAAAACAGAAAATTTAAAGACAAATATTTGTTTTTTCTCCGACAACGGCACCTAAAACTTGTTGTGCCAATAAACATATGGTGTTTTAAATTTATATTTGCAATCAAACGAACCATTAATAGTATAGCTTCAGGAATACGAGTTCGAACTGACTAGGAACAAAGCAAAATATATGCAATTGAGATATTATGGTATAAGTGATTACAATATAATGGAAATTATTCTAAATACATAAATCCAAACTCTAATCTTAGAAATATAACTTAATGTACAAACATTCTAAAAATGGAAAACAAATTTAAAAAATAGAAATAACATCTAAAATTAGAAATTGGGAATTTTGGAGTCCAATTTGCATTGAAAATCCAAGGGAAATGATTTGTGCACTCCCCCATTTTACCCATGGTGCACTCCTTCACTTGTTTTTTCCAATTTTGCCCCCCACCTAAAAAATGATGGAAATGGAGAAAAGGTGGGTGGAGGGCAAAATTGGAAAATAAAATTGTAGGAGTGCACCATGGGTAAAATGGGGGGTGCACAAATCACTTCCCAAATCCAATTAAAAATATAAATAATATCTACAATTAAAAAAAAAATCTAAAAATATAAATTTCTAAATGCCACAAGTTTATAAATTTAGTAAGACTTCCAAATCTATATAAATTCTAGAATTTCTATTATTTTAGAAAGAAACTTTTAAATTTAGGTAACTTTCTAAGATTATAATTTCTAAAAATAGAAACTACCAATTTTAAATAGTTGCCTAAAATATAAATTTTTAAAAGTAACAGAATTTTTAAAAACAGAAAATTTAAAGACAAATATTTGTTTTTTCTCCGACAACGGCACCTAAAACTTGTTGTGCCAATAAACATATGGTGTTTTAAATTTATATTTGCAATCAAACGAACCATTAATAGTATAGCTTCAGGAGTGCAAGTTCGAACTGACTAGGAACAAAGCAAAATATATACAATTGAGATATTATGTTATAAGTGATTACAACATAATGGAAATTAATCTAAATACAGAAATCAAAACTCTAATCTTAGAAATATAACTTAATGTACAAACATTCTAAAAATGGAAAACAAATTTAAAAAATAGAAATAACATCTAAAATTAGAAATTGGGAATTTTGGAGTCCAATTTGCATTGAAAATCCAAGGGAAATGATTTGTGCACTCCCCCATTTTACCCATGGTGCACTCCTTCACTTGTTTTTTCCAATTTTGCCCCCCACCTAAAAAATGATGGAAATGGAGAAAAGGTGGGTGGAGGGCAAAATTGGAAAATAAAATTGTAGGAGTGCACCATGGGTAAAATGGGGGGTGCACAAATCACTTCCCAAATCCAATTAAAAATATAAATAATATCTACAATTAAAAAAAAAATCTAAAAATATAAATTTCTAAATGCCACAAGTTTATAAATTTAGTAAGACTTCCAAATCTATATAAATTCTAGAATTTCTATTATTTTAGAAAGAAACTTTTAAATTTAGGTAACTTTCTAAGATTATAATTTCTAAAAATAGAAACTACCAATTTTAAATAGTCGCCTAAAATATAAATTTTTAAAAGTAACAGAATTTTTAAAAACAGAAAATTTAAAGACAAATATTTGTTTTTTCTCCGACAACGGCACCTAAAACTTGTTGTGCCAATAAACATATGGTGTTTTAAATTTATATTTGCAATCAAACGAACCATTAATAGTATAGCTTCAGGAATACGAGTTCGAACTGACTAGGAACAAAGCAAAATATATGCAATTGAGATATTATGGTATAAGTGATTACAATATAATGGAAATTATTCTAAATACATAAATCCAAACTCTAATCTTAGAAATATAACTTAATGTACAAACATTCTAAAAATGGAAAACAAATTTAAAAAATAGAAATAACATCTAAAATTAGAAATTGGGAATTTTGGAGTCCAATTTGCATTGAAAATCCAAGGGAAATGATTTGTGCACTCCCCCATTTTACCCATGGTGCACTCCTTCACTTGTTTTTTCCAATTTTGCCCCCCACCTAAAAAATGATGGAAATGGAGAAAAGGTTGGTGGAGGGCAAAATTGGAAAATAAAATTGTAGGAGTGCACCATGGGTAAAATGGGGGGTGCACAAATCACTTCCCAAATCCAATTAAAAATATAAATAATATCTACAATTAAAAAAAAATCTAAAAATATAAATTTCTAAATGCCACAAGTTTATAAATTTAGTAAGACTTCCAAATCTATATAAATTCTAGAATTTCTATTATTTTAGAAAGAAACTTTTAAATTTAGGTAACTTTCTAAGATTATAATTTCTAAAAATAGAAACTACCAATTTTAAATAGTTGCCTAAAATATAAATTTTTAAAAGTAACAGAATTTTTAAAAACAGAAAATTTAAAGACAAATATTTGTTTTTTCTCCGACAACGGCACCTAAAACTTGTTGTGCCAATAAACATATGGTGTTTTAAATTTATATTTGCAATCAAACGAACCATTAATAGTATAGCTTCAGGAGTGCAAGTTCGAACTGACTAGGAACAAAGCAAAATATATACAATTGAGATATTATGTTATAAGTGATTACAACATAATGGAAATTAATCTAAATACAGAAATCAAAACTCTAATCTTAGAAATATAACTTAATGTACAAACATTCTAAAAATGGAAAACAAATTTAAAAAATAGAAATAACATCTAAAATTAGAAATTGGGAATTTTGGAGTCCAATTTGCATTGAAAATCCAAGGGAAATGATTTGTGCACTCCCCCATTTTACCCATGGTGTACTCCTTCACTTGTTTTTTCCAATTTTACCCCCCACCTAAAAAATGATGGAAATGGAGAAAAGGTGGGTGGAGGGCAAAATTGGAAAATAAAATTGTAGGAGTGCACCATGGGTAAAATGGGGGGTGCACAAATCACTTCCCAAATCCAATTAAAAATATAAATAATATCTACAATTAAAAAAAAAATCTAAAAATATAAATTTCTAAATGCCACAAGTTTATAAATTTAGTAAGACTTCCAAATCTATATAAATTCTAGAATTTCTATTATTTTAGAAAGAAACTTTTAAATTTAGGTAACTTTCTAAGATTATAATTTCTAAAAATAGAAACTACCAATTTTAAATAGTCGCCTAAAATATAAATTTTTAAAAGTAACAGAATTTTTAAAAACAGAAAATTTAAAGACAAATATTTGTTTTTTCTCCGACAACGGCACCTAAAACTTGTTGTGCCAATAAACATATGGTGTTTTAAATTTATATTTGCAATCAAACGAACCATTAATAGTATAGCTTCAGGAATACGAGTTCGAACTGACTAGGAACAAAGCAAAATATATGCAATTGAGATATTATGGTGTAAGTGATTACAATATAATGGAAATTATTCTAAATACATAAATCCAAACTCTAATCTTAGAAATATAACTTAATGTACAAACATTCTAAAAATGGAAAACAAATTTAAAAAATAGAAATAACATCTAAAATTAGAAATTGGGAATTTTGGAGTCCAATTTGCATTGAAAATCCAAGGGAAATGATTTGTGCACTCCCCCATTTTACCCATGGTGCACTCCTTCACTTGTTTTTTCCAATTTTGCCCCCCACCTAAAAAATGATGGAAATGGAGAAAAGGTGGGTGGAGGGCAAAATTGGAAAATAAAACTGTAGGAGTGCACCATGGGTAAAATGGGGGGTGCACAAATCACTTCCCAAATCCAATTAAAAATATAAATAATATCTACAATTAAAAAAAAAATCTAAAAATATAAATTTCTAAATGCCACAAGTTTATAAATTTAGTAAGACTTCCAAATCTATATAAATTCTAGAATTTCTATTATTTTAGAAAGAAACTTTTAAATTTAGGTAACTTTCTAAGATTATAATTTCTAAAAATAGAAACTACCAATTTTAAATAGTTGCCTAAAATATAAATTTTTAAAAGTAACAGAATTTTTAAAAACAGAAAATTTAAAGACAAATATATGTTTTTTCTCCGACAACGGCACCTAAAACTTGTTGTGCCAATAAACATATGGTGTTTTAAATTTATATTTGCAATCAAACGAACCATTAATAGTATAGCTTCAGGAATACGAGTTCGAACTGACTAGTAACAAAGCAAAATATATGCAATTGAGATATTATGGTATAAGTGATTACAATATAATGGAAATTATTCTAAATACATAAATCCAAACTCTAATCTTAGAAATATAACTTAATGTACAAACATTCTAAAAATGGAAAACAAATTTAAAAAATAGAAATAACATCTAAAATTAGAAATTGGGAATTTTGGAGTCCAATTTGCATTGAAAATCCAAGGGAAATGATTTGTGCACTCCCCCATTTTACCCATGGTGCACTCCTTCACTTGTTTTTTCCAATTTTGCCCCCCACCTAAAAAATGATGGAAATGGAGAAAAGGTGGGTGGAGGGCAAAATTGGAAAATAAAATTGTAGGAGTGCACCATGGGTAAAATGGGGGGTGCACAAATCACTTCCCAAATCCAATTAAAAATATAAATAATATCTACAATTAAAAAAAAAATCTAAAAATATAAATTTCTAAATGCCACAAGTTTATAAATTTAGTAAGACTTCCAAATCTATATAAATTCTAGAATTTCTATTATTTTAGAAAGAAACTTTTAAATTTAGGTAACTTTCTAAGATTATAATTTCTAAAAATAGAAACTACCTAATTTTAAATAGTTGCCTAAAATATTAATTTTTAAAAGTAACAGAATTTTTAAAAACAGAAAATTTAAAGACAAATATTTGTTTTTTCTCCGACAACGGCACCTAAAACTTGTTGTGCCAATAAACATATGGTGTTTTAAATTTATATTTGCAATCAAACGAACCATTAATAGTATAGCTTCAGGAGTGCAAGTTCGAACTGACTAGGAACAAAGCAAAATATATACAATTGAGATATTATGTTATAAGTGATTACAACATAATGGAAATTAATCTAAATACAGAAATCAAAACTCTAATCTTAGAAATATAACTTAATGTACAAACATTCTAAAATGGAAAACAAATTTAAAAAATAGAAATAACATCTAAAATTAGAAATTGGGAATTTTGGAGTCCAATTTGCATTGAAAATCCAAGGGAAATGATTTGTGCACTCCCCCATTTTACCCATGGTGCACTCCTTCACTTGTTTTTTCCAATTTTGCCCCCCACCTAAAAAATGATGGAAATGGAGAAAAGGTGGGTGGAGTGCAAAATTGGAAAATAAAATTGTAGGAGTGCACCATGGGTAAAATGGGGGGTGCACAAATCACTTCCCAAATCCAATTAAAAATATAAATAATATCTACAATTAAAAAAAAATCTAAAAATATAAATTTCTAAATGCCACAAGTTTATAAATTTAGTAAGACTTCCAAATCTATATAAATTCTAGAATTTCTATTATTTTAGAAAGAAACTTTTAAATTTAGGTAACTTTCTAAGATTATAATTTCTAAAAATAGAAACTACCAATTTTAAATAGTCGCCTAAAATATAAATTTTTAAAAGTAACAGAATTTTTAAAAACAGAAAATTTAAAGACAAATATTTGTTTTTTCTCCGACAACGGCACCTAAAACTTGTTGTGCCAATAAACATATGGTGTTTTAAATTTATATTTGCAATCAAACGAACCATTAATAGTATAGCTTCAGGAATACGAGTTCGAACTGACTAGGAACAAAGCAAAATATATGCAATTGAGATATTATGGTATAAGTGATTACAATATAATGGAAATT
Organism: Chimonanthus salicifolius; assembly: GCA_013350335.1. Lineage (NCBI taxonomy): Eukaryota > Viridiplantae > Streptophyta > Magnoliopsida > Laurales > Calycanthaceae > Chimonanthus > Chimonanthus salicifolius. The sequence goes on from CM023541.1 coordinate 38,437, forward strand.
ATTCTAAATACATAAATCCAAACTCTAATCTTAGAAATATAACTTAATGTACAAACATTCTAAAAATGGAAAACAAATTTAAAAAATAGAAATAACATCTAAAATTAGAAATTGGGAATTTTGGAGTCCAATTTGCATTGAAAATCCAAGGGAAATGATTTGTGCACTCCCCCATTTTACCCATGGTGCACTCCTTCACTTGTTTTTTCCAATTTTGCCCCCACCTAAAAAATGATGGAAATGGAGAAAAGGTGGGTGGAGGGCAAAATTGGAAAATAAAATTGTAGGAGTGCACCATGGGTAAAATGGGGGTTGCACAAATCACTTCCCAAATCCAATTAAAAATATAAATAATATCTACAATTAAAAAAAAAATCTAAAAATATAAATTTCTAAATGCCACAAGTTTATAAATTTAGTAAGACTTCCAAATCTATATAAATTCTAGAATTTCTATTATTTTAGAAAGAAACTTTTAAATTTAGGTAACCTTCTAAGATTATAATTTCTAAAAACAGAAACTACCAATTTTAAATAGTTGCCTAAAATATAAATTTTTAAAAGTAACAGAATTTTTAAAAACAGAAAATTTAAAGACAAATATTTGTTTTTTCTCCGACAACGGCACCTAAAACTTGTTGTGCCAATAAACATATGGTGTTTTAAATTTATATTTGCAATCAAACGAACCATTAATAGTATAGCTTCAGGAATACGAGTTCGAGCTGACTAGGAACAAAGCAAAATATATGCAATTGAGATATTATGGTATAAGTGATTACAATATAATGGAAATTATTCTAAATACATAAATCCAAACTCTAATCTTAGAAATATAACTTAATGTAGAAACTTTTTAAAAATGGAAAACAAATTTAAAAACTAAAAATAACATCTAAAATTAGAAATTGAGAATTTTAGAGTCCAATTTGCATTGAAAATCCAATTAAAAATATAAATAATATCTACAATTAAAAAAAATCTAAAAATATAAATTTCTAAATGCCACAAGTTTATAAATTTAGTAAGACTTCCAAATCTATATAAATTCTAGAATTTCTATTATTTTAGAAAGAAACTTTTAAATTTAGGTAACTTTCTAAGATTATAACTTCTAAAAATAGAAACTACCAATTTTAAATAGTTGCCTAAAATATAAATTTTTAAAAGTAACAGAATTTTTAAAAACAGAAAATTTAAAGACAAATATTTGTTTTTTCTCCGACAACGGCACCTAAAACTTGTTGTGCCAATAAACATATGGTGTTTTAAATTTATATTTGCAATCAAACGAACCATTAAAAGTACAGCTTCAGGAGTGCAAGTTCGAACTGACTAGGAACAAAGCAAAATATATACAATTGAGATATTATGTTATAAGTGATTACAACATAATGGAAATTAATCTAAATACAGAAATCAAAACTCTAATCTTAGAAATATAACTTAATGTACAAACATTCTAAAAATGGAAAACAAATTTAAAAAATAGAAATAACATCTAAAATTAGAAATTGGGAATTTTGGAGTCCAATTTGCATTGAAAATCCAAGGGAAATGATTTGTGCACTCCCCCATTTTACCCATGGTGCACTCCTTCACTTGTTTTTTCCAATTTTGCCCCCCACCTAAAAAATGATGGAAATGGAGAAAAGGTGGGTGGAGGGCAAAATTGGAAAATAAAATTGTAGGAGTGCACCATGGGTAAAATGGGGGGTGCACAAATCACTTCCCAAATCCAATTAAAAATATAAATAATATCTACAATTAAAAAAAAATCTAAAAATATAAATTTCTAAATGCCACAAGTTTATAAATTTCGTAAGACTTCCAAATCTATATAAATTCTAGAATTTCTATTATTTTAGAAAGAAACTTTTAAATTTAGGTAACTTTCTAAGATTATAATTTCTAAAAATAGAAACTACCAATTTTAAATAGTCGCCTAAAATATAAATTTTTAAAAGTAACAGAATTTTTAAAAACAGAAAATTTAAAGACAAATATTTGTTTTTTCTCCGACAACGGCACCTAAAACTTGTTGTGCCAATAAACATATGGTGTTTTAAATTTATATTTGCAATCAAACGAACCATTAATAGTATAGCTTCAGGAATACGAGTTCGAACTGACTAGGAACAAAGCAAAATATATGCAATTGAGATATTATGGTATAAGTGATTACAATATAATGGAAATTATTCTAAATACATAAATCCAAACTCTAATCTTAGAAATACAACTTTATGTAGAAACTTTTTAAAAATGGAAAACAAATTTAAAAACTAAAAATAACATCTAAAATTAGAAATTGAGAATTTTAGAGTCCAATTTGCATTGAAAATCCAATTAAAAATATAAATAATATCTACAATTAAAAAAAATCTTAAAATATAAATTTCTAAATGCCACAAGTTTATAAATTTAGTAAGACTTCCAAATCTATATAAATTCTAGAATTTCTATTATTTTAGAAAGAAACTTTTAAATTTAGGTAACTTTCTAAGATTATAATTTCTAAAAATAGAAACTACTAATTTTAAATAGTTGCCTAAAATATTAATTTTTAAAAGTAACAGAATTTTTAAAAACAGAAAATTTAAAGACAAATATTTGTTTTTTCTCCGACAACGGCACCTAAAACTTGTTGTGCCAATAAACATATGGTGTTTTAAATTTATATTTGCAATCAAACGAACCATTAATAGTATAGCTTCAGCAGTGCAAGTTCGAACTGACTAGGAACAAAGCAAAATATATACAATTGAGATATTATGTTATAAGTGATTACAACATAATGGAAATTAATCTAAATACAGAAATCAAAACTCTAATCTTAGAAATATAACTTAATGTACAAACATTCTAAAAATGGAAAACAAATTTAAAAAATAGAAATAACATCTAAAATTAGAAATTGGGAATTTTGGAGTCCAATTTGCATTGAAAATCCAAGGGAAATGATTTGTGCACTCCCCCATTTTACCCATGGTGCACTCCTTCACTTGTTTTTTCCAATTTTGCCCCCCACCTAAAAAATGATGGAAATGGAGAAAAGGTGGGTGGAGGGCAAAATTGGAAAATAAAATTGTAGGAGTGCACCATGGGTAAAATGGGGGGTGCACAAATCACTTCCCAAATCCAATTAAAAATATAAATAATATCTACAATTAAAAAAAAAATCTAAAAATATAAATTTCTAAATGCCACAAGTTTATAAATTTAGTAAGACTTCCAAATCTATATAAATTCTAGAATTTCTATTATTTTAGAAAGAAACTTTTAAATTTAGGTAACTTTCTAAGATTATAATTTCTAAAAATAGAAACTACCAATTTTAAATAGTCGCCTAAAATATAAATTTTTAAAAGTAACAGAATTTTTAAAAACAGAAAATTTAAAGACAAATATTTGTTTTTTCTCCGACAACGGCACCTAAAACTTGTTGTGCCAATAAACATATGGTGTTTTAAATTTATATTTGCAATCAAACGAACCATTAATAGTATAGCTTCAGGAATACGAGTTCGAACTGACTAGGAACAAAGCAAAATATATGCAATTGAGATATTATGGTATAAGTGATTACAATATAATGGAAATTATTCTAAATACATAAATCCAAACTCTAATCTTAGAAATATAACTTAATGTACAAACATTCTAAAAATGGAAAACAAATTTAAAAAATAGAAATAACATCTAAAATTAGAAATTGGGAATTTTGGAGTCCAATTTGCATTGAAAATCCAAGGGAAATGATTTGTGCACTCCCCCATTTTACCCATGGTGCACTCCTTCACTTGTTTTTTCCAATTTTGCCCCCCACCTAAAAAATGATGGAAATGGAGAAAAGGTGGGTGGAGGGCAAAATTGGAAAATAAAATTGTAGGAGTGCACCATGGGTAAAATGGGGGTTGCACAAATCACTTCCCAAATCCAATTAAAAATATAAATAATATCTACAATTAAAAAAAAAATCTAAAAATATAAATTTCTAAATGCCACAAGTTTATAAATTTAGTAAGACTTCCAAATCTATATAAATTCTAGAATTTCTATTATTTTAGAAAGAAACTTTTAAATTTAGGTAACTTTCTAAGATTATAATTTCTAAAAATAGAAACTACCAATTTTAAATAGTTGCCTAAAATATAAATTTTTAAAAGTAACAGAATTTTTAAAAACAGAAAATTTAAAGACAAATATTTGTTTTTTCTCCGACAACGGCACCTAAAACTTGTTGTGCCAATAAACATATGGTGTTTTAAATTTATATTTGCAATCAAACGAACCATTAATAGTATAGCTTCAGCAGTGCAAGTTCGAACTGACTAGGAACAAAGCAAAATATATACAATTGAGATATTATGTTATAAGTGATTACAACATAATGGAAATTAATCTAAATACAGAAATCAAAACTCTAATCTTAGAAATATAACTTAATGTACAAACATTCTAAAAATGGAAAACAAATTTAAAAAATAGAAATAACATCTAAAATTAGAAATTGGGAATTTTGGAGTCCAATTTGCATTGAAAATCCAAGGGAAATGATTTGTGCACTCCCCCATTTTACCCATGGTGCACTCCTTCACTTGTTTTTTCCAATTTTGCCCCCCACCTAAAAAATGATGGAAATGGAGAAAAGGTGGGTGGAGGGCAAAATTGGAAAATAAAATTGTAGGAGTGCACCATGGGTAAAATGGGGGGTGCACAAATCACTTCCCAAATCCAATTAAAAATATAAATAATATCTACAATTAAAAAAAAAATCTAAAAATATAAATTTCTAAATGCCACAAGTTTATAAATTTAGTAAGACTTCCAAATCTATATAAATTCTAGAATTTCTATTATTTTAGAAAGAAACTTTTAAATTTAGGTAACTTTCTAAGATTATAACTTCTAAAAATAGAAACTACCAATTTTAAATAGTTGCCTAAAATATAAATTTTTAAAAGTAACAGAATTTTTAAAAACAGAAAATTTAAAGACAAATATTTGTTTTTTCTCCGACAACGGCACCTAAAACTTGTTGTGCCAATAAACATATGGTGTTTTAAATTTATATTTGCAATCAAACGAACCATTAAAAGTACAGCTTCAGGAGTGCAAGTTCGAACTGACTAGGAACAAAGCAAAATATATACAATTGAGATATTATGTTATAAGTGATTACAACATAATGGAAATTAATCTAAATACAGAAATCAAAACTCTAATCTTAGAAATATAACTTAATGTACAAACATTCTAAAAATGGAAAACAAATTTAAAAAATAGAAATAACATCTAAAATTAGAAATTGGGAATTTTGGAGTCCAATTTGCATTGAAAATCCAAGGGAAATGATTTGTGCACTCCCCCATTTTACCCATGGTGCACTCCTTCACTTGTTTTTTCCAATTTTGCCCCCCACCTAAAAAATGATGGAAATGGAGAAAAGGTGGGTGGAGGGCAAAATTGGAAAATAAAATTGTAGGAGTGCACCATGGGTAAAATGGGGGGTGCACAAATCACTTCCCAAATCCAATTAAAAATATAAATAATATCTACAATTAAAAAAAAAATCTAAAAATATAAATTTCTAAATGCCACAAGTTTATAAATTTAGTAAGACTTCCAAATCTATATAAATTCTAGAATTTCTATTATTTTAGAAAGAAACTTTTAAATTTAGGTAACTTTCTAAGATTATAATTTCTAAAAATAGAAACTACCAATTTTAAATAGTCGCCTAAAATATAAATTTTTAAAAGTAACAGAATTTTTAAAAACAGAAAATTTAAAGACAAATATTTGTTTTTTCTCCGACAACGGCACCTAAAACTTGTTGTGCCAATAAACATATGGTGTTTTAAATTTATATTTGCAATCAAACGAACCATTAATAGTATAGCTTCAGGAATACGAGTTCGAACTGACTAGGAACAAAGCAAAATATATGCAATTGAGATATTATGGTATAAGTGATTACAATATAATGGAAATTATTCTAAATACATAAATCCAAACTCTAATCTTAGAAATATAACTTAATGTACAAACATTCTAAAAATGGAAAACAAATTTAAAAAATAGAAATAACATCTAAAATTAGAAATTGGGAATTTTGGAGTCCAATTTGCATTGAAAATCCAAGGGAAATGATTTGTGCACTCCCCCATTTTACCCATGGTGCACTCCTTCACTTGTTTTTTCCAATTTTGCCCCCCACCTAAAAATGATGGAAATGGAGAAAAGGTGGGTGGAGGGCAAAATTGGAAAATAAAATTGTAGGAGTGCACCATGGGTAAAATGGGGGGTGCACAAATCACTTCCCAAATCCAATTAAAAATATAAATAATATCTACAATTAAAAAAAAAATCTAAAAATATAAATTTCTAAATGCCACAAGTTTATAAATTTAGTAAGACTTCCAAATCTATATAAATTCTAGAATTTCTATTATTTTAGAAAGAAACTTTTAAATTTAGGTAACTTTCTAAGATTATAATTTCTAAAAATAGAAACTACCAATTTTAAATAGTTGCCTAAAATATAAATTTTTAAAAGTAACAGAATTTTTAAAAACAGAAAATTTAAAGACAAATATTTGTTTTTTCTCCGACAACGGCACCTAAAACTTGTTGTGCCAATAAACATATGGTGTTTTAAATTTATATTTGCAATCAAACGAACCATTAATAGTATAGCTTCAGCAGTGCAAGTTCGAACTGACTAGGAACAAAGCAAAATATATACAATTGAGATATTATGTTATAAGTGATTACAACATAATGGAAATTAATCTAAATACAGAAATCAAAACTCTAATCTTAGAAATATAACTTAATGTACAAACATTCTAAAAATGGAAAACAAATTTAAAAAATAGAAATAACATCTAAAATTAGAAATTGGGAATTTTGGAGTCCAATTTGCATTGAAAATCCAAGGGAAATGATTTGTGCACTCCCCCATTTTACCCATGGTGCACTCCTTCACTTGTTTTTTCCAATTTTGCCCCCCACCTAAAAAATGATGGAAATGGAGAAAAGGTGGGTGGAGGGCAAAATTGGAAAATAAAATTGTAGGAGTGCACCATGGGTAAAATGGGGGGTGCACAAATCACTTCCCAAATCCAATTAAAAATATAAATAATATCTACAATTAAAAAAAAATCTAAAAATTTAAATTTCTAAATGCCACAAGTTTATAAATTTAGTAAGACTTCCAAATCTATATAAATTCTAGAATTTCTATTATTTTAGAAAGAAACTTTTAAATTTAGGTAACTTTCTAAGATTATAATTTCTAAAAATAGAAACTACCAATTTTAAATAGTCGCCTAAAATATAAATTTTTAAAAGTAACAGAATTTTTAAAAACAGAAAATTTAAAGACAAATATTTGTTTTTTCTCCGACAACGGCACCTAAAACTTGTTGTGCCAATAAACATATGGTGTTTTAAATTTATATTTGCAATCAAACGAACCATTAATAGTATAGCTTCAGGAGTGCAAGTTCGAACTGACTAGGAACAAAGCAAAATATATACAATTGAGATATTATGTTATAAGTGATTACAACATAATGGAAATTAATCTAAATACATAAATCAAAACTCTAATCTTAGAAATATAACTTAATGTACAAACATTCTAAAAATGGAAAACAAATTTAAAAAATAGAAATAACATCTAAAATTAGAAATTGGGAATTTTGGAGTCCAATTTGCATTGAAAATCCAAGGGAAATGATTTGTGCACTCCCCCATTTTACCCATGGTGCACTCCTTCACTTGTTTTTTCCAATTTTGCCCCCCACCTAAAAAATGATGGAAATGGAGAAAAGGTGGGTGGAGGGCAAAATTGGAAAATAAAATTGTAGGAGTGCACCATGGGTAAAATGGGGGGTGCACAAATCACTTCCCAAATCCAATTAAAAATATAAATAATATCTACAATTAAAAAAAAATCTAAAAATATAAATTTCTAAATGCCACAAGTTTATAAATTTAGTAAGACTTCCAAATCTATATAAATTCTAGAATTTCTATTATTTTAGAAAGAAACTTTTAAATTTAGGTAACTTTCTAAGATTATAACTTCTAAAAATAGAAACTACCAATTTTAAATAGTTGCCTAAAATATAAATTTTTAAAAGTAACAGAATTTTTAAAAACAGAAAATTTAAAGACAAATATTTGTTTTTTCTCCGACAACGGCACCTAAAACTTGTTGTGCCAATAAACATATGGTGTTTTAAATTTATATTTGCAATCAAACGAACCATTAAAAGTACAGCTTCAGGAGTGCAAGTTCGAACTGACTAGGAACAAAGCAAAATATATACAATTGAGATATTATGTTATAAGTGATTACAACATAATGGAAATTAATCTAAATACAGAAATCAAAACTCTAATCTTAGAAATATAACTTAATGTACAAACATTCTAAAAATGGAAAACAAATTTAAAAAATAGAAATAACATCTAAAATTAGAAATTGGGAATTTTGGAGTCCAATTTGCATTGAAAATCCAAGGGAAATGATTTGTGCACTCCCCCATTTTACCCATGGTGCACTCCTTCACTTGTTTTTTCCAATTTTGCCCCCCACCTAAAAAATGATGGAAATGGAGAAAAGGTGGGTGGAGGGCAAAATTGGAAAATAAAATTGTAGGAGTGCACCATGGGTAAAATGGGGGGTGCACAAATCACTTCCCAAATCCAATTAAAAATATAAATAATATCTACAATTAAAAAAAAAATCTAAAAATATAAATTTCTAAATGCCACAAGTTTATAAATTTAGTAAGACTTCCAAATCTATATAAATTCTAGAATTTCTATTATTTTAGAAAGAAACTTTTAAATTTAGGTAACTTTCTAAGATTATAATTTCTAAAAATAGAAACTACTAATTTTAAATAGTTGCCTAAAATATTAATTTTTAAAAGTAACAGAATTTTTAAAAACAGAAAATTTAAAGACAAATATTTGTTTTTTCTCCGACAACGGCACCTAAAACTTGTTGTGCCAATAAACATATGGTGTTTTAAATTTATATTTGCAATCAAACGAACCATTAATAGTATAGCTTCAGGAGTGCAAGTTCGAACTGACTAGGAACAAAGCAAAATATATACAATTGAGATATTATGTTATAAGTGATTACAACATAATGGAAATTAATCTAAATACAGAAATCAAAACTCTAATCTTAGAAATATAACTTAATGTACAAACATTCTAAAAATGGAAACCAAATTTAAAAAATTGAAATAACATCTAAAATTAGAAATTGGGAATTTTGGAGTCCAATTTGCATTGAAAATCCAAGGGAAATGATTTGTGCACTCCCCCATTTTACCCATGGTGCACTCCTTCACTTGTTTTTTCCAATTTTGCCCCCCACCTAAAAAATGATGGAAATGGAGAAAAGGTGGGTGGAGGGCAAAATTGGAAAATAAAATTGTAGGAGTGCACCATGGGTAAAATGGGGGTTGCACAAATCACTTCCCAAATCCAATTAAAAATATAAATAATATCTACAATTAAAAAAAAATCTAAAAATATAAATTTCTAAATGCCACAAGTTTATAAATTTAGTAAGACTTCCAAATCTATATAAATTCTAGAATTTCTATTATTTTAGAAAGAAACTTTTAAATTTAGGTAACTTTCTAAGATTATAATTTCTAAAAATAGAAACTACCAATTTTAAATAGTTGCCTAAAATATAAATTTTTAAAAGTAACAGAATTTTTAAAAACAGAAAATTTAAGGACAAATATTTGTTTTTTCTCCGACAACGGCACCTAAAACTTGTTGTGCCAATAAACATATGGTGTTTTAAATTTATATTTGCAATCAAACGAACCATTAATAGTATAGCTTCAGGAATACGAGTTCGAGCTGACTAGGAACAAAGCAAAATATATGCAATTGAGATATTATGGTATAAGTGATTACAATATAATGGAAATTATTCTAAATACATAAATCCAAACTCTAATCTTAGAAATATAACTTAATGTAGAAACTTTTTAAAAATGGAAAACAAATTTAAAAACTAAAAATAACATCTAAAATTAGAAATTGAGAATTTTAGAGTCCAATTTGCATTGAAAATCCAATTAAAAATATAAATAATATCTACAATTAAAAAAAATCTAAAAATATAAATTTCTAAATGCCACAAGTTTATAAATTTAGTAAGACTTCCAAATCTATATAAATTCTAGAATTTCTATTATTTTAGAAAGAAACTTTTAAATTTAGGTAACTTTCTAAGATTATAACTTTCTAAAAATAGAAACTACCTAATTTTAAATAGTTGCCTAAAATATAATTTTTAAAAGTAACAGAATTTTTAAAAACAGAAAATTTAAAGACAAATATTTGTTTTTTCTCCGACAACGGCACCTAAAACTTGTTGTGCCAATAAACATATGGTGTTTTAAATTTATATTTGCAATCAAACGAACCATTAAAAGTACAGCTTCAGGAGTGCAAGTTCGAACTGACTAGGAACAAAGCAAAATATATACAATTGAGATATTATGTTATAAGTGATTACAACATAATGGAAATTAATCTAAATACAGAAATCAAAACTCTAATCTTAGAAATATAACTTAATGTACAAACATTCTAAAAATGGAAAACAAATTTAAAAAATAGAAATAACATCTAAAATTAGAAATTGGGAATTTTGGAGTCCAATTTGCATTGAAAATCCAAGGGAAATGATTTGTGCACTCCCCCATTTTACCCATGGTGCACTCCTTCACTTGTTTTTTCCAATTTTGCCCCCCACCTAAAAAATGATGGAAATGGAGAAAAGGTGGGTGGAGGGCAAAATTGGAAAATAAAATTGTAGGAGTGCACCATGGGTAAAATGGGGGGTGCACAAATCACTTCCCAAATCCAATTAAAAATATAAATAATATCTACAATTAAAAAAAAATCTAAAAATATAAATTTCTAAATGCCACAAGTTTATAAATTTAGTAAGACTTCCAAATCTATATAAATTCTAGAATTTCTATTATTTTAGAAAGAAACTTTTAAATTTAGGTAACTTTCTAAGATTATGATTTCTAAAAATAGAAACTACCAATTTTAAATAGTTGCCTAAAATATAAATTTTTAAAAGTAACAGAATTTTTAAAAACAGAAAATTTAAGGACAAATATTTGTTTTTTCTCCGACAACGGCACCTAAAACTTGTTGTGCCAATAAACATATGGTGTTTTAAATTTATATTTGCAATCAAACGAACCATTAATAGTATAGCTTCAGGAATACGAGTTCGAACTGACTAGGAACAAAGCAAAATATATGCAATTGAGATATTATGGTATAAGTGATTACAATATAATGGAAATTATTCTAAATACATAAATCCAAACTCTAATCTTAGAAATACAACTTTATGTAGAAACTTTTTAAAAATGGAAAACAAATTTAAAAACTAAAAATAACATCTAAAATTAGAAATTGAGAATTTTAGAGTCCAATTTGCATTGAAAATCCAATTAAAAATATAAATAATATCTACAATTAAAAAAATCTAAAAATATAAATTTCTAAATGCCACAAGTTTATAAATTTAGTAAGACTTCCAAATCTATATAAATTATAGAATTTCTATTATTTTAGAAAGAAACTTTTAAATTTAGGTAACTTTCTAAGATTATAATTTCTAAAAATAGAAACTACTAATTTTAAATAGTTGCCTAAAATATAAATTTTTAAAAGTAACAGAATTTTTAAAAACAGAAAATTTAAAGACAAATATTTGTTTTTTCTCCGACAACGGCACCTAAAACTTGTTGTGCCAATAAACATATGGTGTTTTAAATTTATATTTGCAATCAAACGAACCATTAATAGTATAGCTTCAGGAGTGCAAGTTCGAACTGACTAGGAACAAAGCAAAATATATACAATTGAGATATTATTATATAAGTGATTACAACATAATGGAAATTAATCAAAATACAGAAATCAAAACTCTAATCTTAGAAATATAACTTAATGTACAAACATTCTAAAAATGGAAACCAAATTTAAAAAATTGAAATAACATCTAAAATTAGAAATTAGGAATTTTGGAGTCCAATTTGCATTGAAAATCCAAGGGAAATGATTTGTGCACTCCCCCATTTTACCCATGGTGCACTCCTTCACTTGTTTTTTCCAATTTTACCCCCCACCTAAAAAATGATGGAAATGGAGAAAAGGTGGGTGGAGGGCAAAATTGGAAAATGAAATTGTAGGAGCCCACCATGGGTAAAATGGGGGGTGCACAAATCACTTCCCAAATCCAATTAAAAATATAAATAATATCTACAATTAAAAAAAAATCTAAAAATATAAATTTCTAAATGCCACAAGTTTATAAATTTAGTAAGACTTCCAAATCTATATAAATTCTAGAATTTCTATTATTTTAGAAAGAAACTTTTAAATTTAGGTAACTTTCTAAGATTATAATTTCTAAAGATAGAAACTACCAATTTTAAATAGTTGCCTAAAATATAAATTTTAAAAGTAACAGAATTTTTAAAAACAGAAAATTTAAAAACAAATATTTATTTTTTCTCCGACAACGGCGCCTAAAACTTGTTGTGCCAATAAACATATGGTGTTTTAAATTTATATTTGCAATCAAACGAACCATTAATAGTATAGCTTCAGGAATACGAGTTCGAACTGACTAGGAACAAAGCAAAATATATGCAATTGAGATATTATGGTATAAGTGATTACAATATAATGGAAATTATTCTAAATACATAAATCCAAACTCTAATCTTAGAAATATAACTTAATGTAGATACTTTCTAAAAATGGAAAACAAATTTAAAAACTAAAAATAACATCTAAAATTAGAAATTGAGAATTTTAGTGTCCAATTTGTTTTGAACTTGTAAACTTTTAAACTTAGGTAACCTTCTAAAATTATAGTTTCTAAAAATAGAAATTGGCAATTTTAAATAGTAGTCTAAAATGGAAATTTCCAAAAGTATCAGTATTTCAAAAAATAGAAATAATATCTAAATTTTTAAAATTTCTACAAATTAAAATTTCTCAGTTCAACAGGTTTCTAAATTTAGTAAGATTTCATAATCTATATAAATTCTAGAATTTCTATTACTTTATAGGAAACTTTTAAACTTAGGTAACCTTCTAAAATTATAGTTTCTAAAAATAGAAACTGCCAATTTTAAATAGTAGCCTAAAATTGAAATTTCCAAAAGTATCCACATTTCAAAAAGTAGAAAAAATATCTAAATTTTTTATCTTTCTAAAAATTGAAATTTCTCAATTCAACAAGTTTCTAAATTTAGTAAGATTTCATAATCTATATAAATTCTAGAATTTCTACTATTTTCAAAAGAAAATTTTAAATTTAGGTAACTGTCTTAGATTATAATTTTTAAAAATAGAAACTACCAATTTTAAATAGTTTCCTAAAATATAAATTTCCAAAATTAACATTATTTCTAAAAACACAAAATTTAAAAACAAATATTTTTTTTATCTCGACAACTACGCCAAAAACTTGTTGTGCAACTAAAGATATAGTGTTTTAAAATTATATTTGCAATCAAACGATCCACTAATAGTATAGCTTTAGGCGTGCGAGTTCGAACCCACTAGGAACAAAGCAAAATATATGCAATTGAGATATTATGGTATAAGTGATTACAATATAATGGAAATTAATCTAAATATAGAAATCAAAACTCTAATCTTAGAACTATAACTTAATGTAGAAACTTTCTAAAAATGGAAAATAAATTTAAAAACTAGAAATAACATCTAAAATTAGAAATTGAGAATTTTGGAGTCTAATTTGCTTTGAAAATCCAATTAAAAATATAAATAATATCTGCAATTAAAAAAATTCTAAAAATATACATTTCTAAATTTAGTAAGACTTCCAAATCTAGTAAAAATTTTAGAATTTCTACTATTTTAGATAGAAACTTTTAAATTTAGGTAACCTTCTAATTATAGTTTCTATAAATAGAAACTGGCAATTTTAAATAGCCTAAAATGGAAATTTCCAAAAGTATCATTGTTTCAAAAAATAGAAATAATATCTAAATTTTTAAAATTTCTAAAAATTGAAATTTCTCAATTCAACAAGTTTCTAAATTTAGTAAGATTTCATAATCTATATAAATTCTAGAATTTCTATTACTTTAGAAAGAAACTTTTAAAATTAGGTAACCTTCTAAAATTATAGTTTCTAAAAATAAAAACTGCCAATTTTAAATAGTAGCCCAAAATGGAAATTTCCAAAAGTATCCGTATTTCAAAAAATAGAAATAGTATCTAAATTTTTAAAGTTTCTAAAAGTAGAAATTTCTCGATTCAACAAGTTTCTAAAAAATTTAGTAAGATTTCATAATCTATATAAATTCTAGAATTTATACTATTTTGAAAAGAAAATTTTAAATTTAGGTAATTTTCTAAGATTATAGTTTCAAAAAATAGAAACTGTCAATTTTAAATGGTAGCCTAAAATGAAATTTCCAAAAGTATTAGTATTTCAAAAAATAGAAATAATATCTAAATTTTTAAAATTTCTAAAAATTGAGATTTCCCAATTGAACAAGTTTCTATATTTAGTAAGATTTCATATGTAACACCCTGGATTTTCAAGTTATAAATATTTACGGAAATTACCCATTTAATTTGTGAATTTTTAGATATGGATCTTATATGGGTAAAGTGTTGGGTCTTTGCCCAATTAAGACCCAACGGATTGTGGAAATGGTTTCAAATAAATTAAATGGGGCTGCATTTAATTAGTAATGTAATATTATATAAATAAGGAATGGGATAATGGTGCATGGCCGAATACTAGATATGCAATCTATGATTATGCGCATGGAGAGAATTAGAGATGGATTGCCTTGGCCGTGTATGTGGGATTTTCATGTCCACATTGATATGCTAGAATATCTTGAGAAGATATCTAAGATATGCGCATGTGCTAGAATATTTTTAAAGAGGGTCTTTCTTGATTTAAAACTGCATTAAGGCAATGGCTAAAAGAAGGGGCGCATGGCACCTTCTAAGTTAGGACCCATTGGAGATTAAATAAAGGAAAGGCAAGGGAGGCGCATAAGGAAGTGTAACACCCTGGATTTTCAAATTATAAATATTTACGGAAATTACCCATTTAATTTGTGAATTTTAGATATGGATCTTATATAGGTAAAATGTTGGGTCTTTTCCCAATTAATATCCAAAGGATATGTTATAGGTTCAATTTAAAATAAATGGGTAAGATGTGTTTAATTGGGTTAAGGTTGTTTATTTGGGTCAAATGCCCAATTGGGACCCAATGGGTAATGGTTAACTTGGATGACCACCAAGTTAGTTCAATTTAAAATTAAATGGGGCTGAATTTAATTAGTAATGCATTATATATAAATAAGGGATATAAATTAATTGTTATACGCATGATGTGTTAAAATATCTTGAGAAGATATCTAAGAATAAATTGAAAGATTATTTGGCCGTGTATGTGAGGTATGAGGATATGGTGTCAACGAATGGAAGATATGGATGACTAGATTTTAGGATGGTCCTAAAATGGGTCGCACGTTGGGATTAAGAGGGAAAGAAGAATCCAAAGAGGCAACACAAGAATAGAAGATAGAATGGGATGGGCAAGTGGTGAATGCGCCTACAACAAGAATAGAAATTGTTGTTTTGGGTAATACACGGCATTAGGCGTTGGCTAAGCTAAAGGGTCTTGGTACCTTCTAAGTTAGCATAAAATGGAGGAGGCAACAAGGAAGGAGCGCACAAGGGGAATTATTTATCTTAGCACCTTCTAAGTTAGGATTAAGGGAAGGTTTTAATAAAAGAAAGGCATCAAGGGCGCATGGCACTTTCTATTTTGGACACGGCATTACATTCAAAGAGAGGTAGCAGCAAGCACAAAGGGCACAAGGCAATTGTATCTTAACACATTCTATGTGGGATTAAGTTTGGCCGAGTGGAAGTTTTTATAAGAGAGAGGCGCATAAGGCAAAAGCTTGGAGTAATTTCTATTCCAAAGCATTTTCTCTCTCTTTCTCTCAAATTATATCTCATGATATTCACATACAAAGAAGGGCAGCCAGCAAGTGAGAAAGATCTAGTAGGAGAGAAGGCCAAGGAAGAAAAGAATTGGAAGAGCAAGATCAACCGAAGGAAAACCGGAGGAGTCGCGGAACCGGTAAGTGATTTTAATAATTTTTGTTTAAAGGAAAAGAACCATAGGGTTCGGCCATGGTGTATGGCCGAACCCCATGGAAGAAGATTGAAGGATGCATGCTAAATTGGGAAACTATCTAATTATGGAAGGATGCATGCTAAATTGGGAAACTATCTAATTATGGAAGGATGCATGCTAAATGTGGAAATTATCTAATTATGGAAGGATGCATGCTAAATTGGGAAACTATCTAAATATGAAAAGAACCTTGAATCATGATTTAATTATGGAAGGTGGAGATTCAATAGGAAGGCTTCTAAGTATGGAAAGTGGATGATAAAGTTGGAAACCTTCTAATTATGGGAAGTGGATGATAAAGTTAGAAACCTTCTAATCATGGAAGGGTGGATGATAAATTTGGAAACCTTGATTTGTGGATTTTCTAATAATGGTTGCAATGAAAATAATTGGGACTTAGACATCATAGGGTTTGGCCATGGTGCTTGGCCGAATCCCATGAATCAAGTTGAAAGGATTTTATGGACTTAATATTAAAATGAATGGTGGACCAATTAGAGAATGCAAATAAACGATTTATGGATTATGTTATGGGATTAGGGTTTTATTTTATGAACCATGAATCAATGGTGGATTATGTTTTGGAACCTAAACCTAAGGTGATGAAGGTGATGGCAAAATTGTTAATAGGTGAAATTAATGGACATAGGGTTCGGCCATGATGTTTGGCCGAACCCCATGAACCAAATTTATGGATCATGTATGGACTAAGTGTTATGCATGATTAAATGAATGAAAGGACCTATGTTTGGAATATAAACATGAGGTGATTGAAGGCAATGGCAAAGTTGTAAATACATGCCAAAATAGAGGATCATAGGTTTGGCCATGGTGTATGGCCGAACCTCATGAGGTTTCTTTTATGGACTTGTTTGGATTAAGGATCGGTTTGGAATTGAACATGAGGTAATGGCAAATTGGTAATATTGGCTAAAAATGAAAGATCATGGGGTCGGCCATTGTGTATGGCCAAACCCCATGAATTTGGATAAATGGGTTAATTATTAGCCTAAGTATATTGTAAATAAGAATAATGGGTTATATTACCATGGATGGAAATCTTGTAAATATATGAAAATAAGGAAGGTAAATGGCTATGGATATGTATAATGGCATTTCGGTAATTAATTGAAAATAAGGGACCATGGGTTTGGCCATGGTGTGTGGCCAAACCCCATGGGGATTGTTTTGATGAACATAGGGTTACGTATGATTAAAAGAATGAATTGTTAATTAAAGATTAGACAAATGGCAATTTGGTAATGTCGGTTGAAAATGATAAACCATGGGGATTGGTTTATGGACTTTAAAATATTGTGAATCAAGTGGGACTTCGTTTTGATTGATTGTTATATTTTAAGGTAACAGGACCTTATAAGGTGTTTACAATCGTGAGCGGTTACCGGACGAAAGACGCAAGGACACGTTAGCGGTCTTTGGTAGGATTCCACCTCTTTGAAACCATGGGTTTATGTGCATTGTTTTATCTTATTTTTGATGAATTTATGTTGCAAAAGATATGTTTCAAATGGTGATTTTAAATGCTATGTTTATTTGATAAAATAACATGTGTTTTAAATATGAGCTTTTAATGCTATGATTTGTATAATTGCATAGCATGTGGACATTTGCATCTCATGCATGGCATGGGAGGGATGAACAGGTAACTGGGGACCCACACCCCGTCCGGACATCCGTAAAACACTCATGGGGGGATACCTTGATGAGGAGCTTTCCATCAAGAGGATATTATGTATGAAATGTAACCGGAGATCCACACTCCGTCGGGGCGTCTGTAATAGAATCGTGGGGGATACCTTGATGTGATTTCCATCAAGAGGATACTATGTATGAAATGAAACCAGAGGGTCCACACTCCATCGGGGCGTCCGAAAGACCTATGTGGTGGGTACTTTTATGTACATGTGATGGGTGAGACTCATTGCATATGATAGCATGGCATGGCATTGAATCGGCATGATTATGACCTTTATTATCATGCAAGGTTTCTGGTTTTTATCAGTATGATTGGATCTCTATTATCATACACTATTTTGGATACGATACTTTATAAGTATGGTATGATTTATTATAATTGGATTTGATATATATTATATCTGGATTTTTGGTACTAACGTATGTGTTAACCCTAATTGGAATACCTACTGGGCGCGTTGTTCTAACGTCCTACTTCTACCCTAGTGGATGATACTGGAAACGAGGGGAACGATGAACGCGAAACAGACCAGACATAGGAGCTTGGAGGATTATAGTTTATATTTTGTTTAAGATACTCATGGGCGTGTAATTTGAGTATCTAGAATTTGGATGTAATAACTTAGATGAATTTGCTATGGTTGGATGTTTTATTGGATAATTAATTATGAATAAAGACTTGACGTACTTTGCTATCTGAATGGAATAGAACTATGTTCTATTATGTTTCCGCATGTTATGATTTTTATTCCGCATGTTTATATTGCTATTTGTGAATCGTTTTGATGGACTGAGTCCATGCACACATAGGCTTGGCCAGTTAAGGGTCGGACTTTAGAAGTTCAGACTTAGCTCGCGTCGTGACATCCCGCTCTCTATCACTCTACTCTGTTATAAAAAAAAAAAAAATAGACTCTGATTTACAGGAAGAAGCGAGTGAAAAAGGGCGGGGCGTTATAGGAAAAAGGGTCGGCACCTTCTAAGATAGGATTAATTGGAAGGTTTTATAAAGAGGCAGCAAGGGGCTCACAACATTGTCTAAAGATGGAACCGATTGGGAGTGTTTATATAAGAAAGACACAAGGGCGCACGGCAATAGGCAAGGGATAAATTAAAGGGTCTTGGTACCTTCTAAATTAGGACCCATTGCAAATGATAAAAAGGCAAACATAGGGGGTACACGGCATTCATTATTCAAAGGAAGAGAAGGCAGCCAGCAAGAGGGAAAGATCAAGAAGGAAAAGGATTGGATGAGCAAGAACAAGCGAAGGAGAACCAGAGGAGTCGCAGAACCGGTTAGTATTTTGATGTTTTTTATTAAAAGAAAAGAACCATAAGGTTCGGCCATGGTGTATGGCCGAACCCTATGGAAGAAAATTGAGTGATGAATGATGGGTTTTTAATGGAAAGACATGGTTTAATTATGGATTTTTAATGATGAAAAACTATGGGAGTTGGTTAATGAATTCATATGGGTTTAAATGGTTTAATAAAAAGGGATGAACCATAGGGTTCGACCATGTTGTATGGCCGAACCCCATCGAGTTGTGTTGGTAATAATTATGGGATTTTGAAGGATGAATCCCATGGAAAGGATAATAATATTTTTAAAGGATTTATATGGTGTTAGAGAAGTTGATGAACCATAGGGTTCGGCCATGATGAAGGGCCGAACCCCATGGAGGAACATTGGTTAAGTTTCATGGATGTTACTAATTTAGAAAGTATCTAATGATGATTGTTTTTGGAAGGTGGAGATTAAATTAAAAAGTTTCTAATTATGGATTTTTGGATAAAAAAGGAAAGAACCTTGATTCATGGATTCAAGAATGGAATTGCTATAATTGGAAAGTCATACATTATAGGGTTCAGCTGTAACACCTCGGATTTTCAGTTAATTATTTTGTATGAAAATAATCCATTTAATTTGTGAACTTTAGTTATGGATCTTAACTTGGGTAAAGAGTTGGGTCATTGGCCCAATTAAGACCCAATGGTTTTGGAATTGTTTCCAATAAAAATTAAATAGGGTTGAATTAATTTAGTGATGCATTATGTCTAAATTTTTAAATAAAAGATTGCATGGCCGAATTTTAGATGTAAAAATCTAGAAATATGCGCATGAATGATATGCATATCTAGGTGATATGCTCGATAAATTTAAAAAGGGATTTTTCCATGATTAAATAAAGGAAAGAGGGGAAAGTGCAATTAAGGAAGGTTTTAGCTAAAGAAGGGAGCAAGGGCGCATAACACATTCCAAATAGAATTAAGGAAGGTTTTTAATCAAGGGAGCAAGGGGGCGCACGGCACCACCAAATTAGGCAAGGGAGGGGTGCATGGCACCTTCCCCATTTAGATAAAGGGAAACTTATATAAAGAGACACCCATAGGCCGATTTCTCTCTCTCTCTCTCTCTCTCTCTCTCTCTCAATTCCTATTCACGCCAAAAACAAAGGTGACAAGAAGGTTGTTCGACAAGCAAAGGGAAAGAAAAATATTGGAAGAGAAAGATCGGAGCAAGGGATAACCGAAGGAGTCGCGGAACCGGTAAGTGATTCCAAATTTTGATTTAAGAAATATGGTTATTTTTAATGGAAAAATGGACCATAGGCCCCATGGAAAGACATGGTTTAGATAATGGACTTTTATGGGTTGGAAACCATGGAAGTAATTGGAGAATTTTTATAATGGATTTAAAACCATGGAAGGACATGGTTATTGTTATGGAAATTATTTGATTAAAAATGGAAGGATGATGATGACCTAGAAAGAAATTATTATGGATTATTCCTATGAGTGAGGTTCGGCCATGGTGCAAGGCCGAACCCCACTAGGAATTGATTTATGAAAGTTTGATAATTTTAATGGAGTGGTGTTAGTATTATCATTGAATTTTAATGGGAGGAAATAATGGAGGATCAAGGTTAGATAATGGCCAAGGACCTTGAACCATAGGGTTCGGCCAAGGTTAATGGCCGAACCCCATGGAGTGGAATTGGTATTTTGATGAAGGTTAATTTGTTTCAAAATGGAAGTTGTTTATAAAGAAAGAACCATAGGGTTCGGCCATAGTACATCGCCGAACCCCATGGAAGGTTGTTGGTAAATTTTAAATAAGAGTTGATGTTAATGTTAAATGATTTTTTGAAAGGATTAAATGAATAAGAATCATGAATAAATTGAATGGGTCTTAATGGATTTTAGAATGATAAAAACCATAGGGTTCGGCCATTTGGTATTTTGATGTATGATAATTATTTTGGAAGGTGGAGTTTAAATTTAGAAACTATCTAATTATGGAGGATGGTTATGGAAGGATTAATGATTATCTTAGAAACCTTCTAATTATGGAATTGGATATTAATTTAGAAAGTTTCTATTTAAGGACTTTCTAATTATGGAGTTGGAAATTGATTTAGAAAGGATCCAAGAATGGAAGGAATGGATTGTTTTCGGAAGGTGGAGATTAATTTGGTAAGTCTCCAAGAATAGAAAGATGGTTATTATAAAATTAGTAAGTTGCTAATTATGGAAGTATGCATGCTAAATTGGGAAACTATCTAAGTATGGAAAGATGCATGCTAAATTGGGAAATTATCTAATTATGGAAGTATGCATATTAAATTTGGAAACTATCTAATAATGGATGCAATGTGGATAATTGGGAGTTAGACCTCATAGGGTTTGGCCATGGTGCTTGGCCGAACCCCATGAATCAATTATGGAACTATTATGTTTATGTCTTAATGAATGGAAGGTTGGAAATAATTAGGCCAATGGCGATATTGTAATTTAAATGGAGAAGAACTATGGACCATGGGTTCGTCCATGTGGCATGGCCGAACCCCATGGAAAATTATTGGTGAACTTGGGATTTTATTATGAACCAATTAAGGAATTTTAAGGGTCATTTATGGACCTAAGATGGTGAACCAATTTAATGCGTCATATGGATTTTTATGGAGCAACTTTCTGGATCGGTTTGGACATAAACCTAAGAATGGCAAAAGTGTAATTAAAGGCCAAAATGGAGGATCATGGGTTCGGCCATGATGTATGGCCGAACCCCATGAGGTTCTTTATGGACTTAAGTGGTTAAGGACTTTTATGGGTTTTTATTTTAAAAGGATATTAATATGTCTAATGGAAGAAAGGTCATTGGTTATTCTTATGGAAGATTGGGGGATCAAAATTATAGAATTATGAGTCATGTATGGATGTAATATTTTATATGAAAGGTAGACCAATTGGATTATGGGTTTTGCTTAGGATGTTGGACCTAAGATTATAATCTTCTAAATGGAATCGGTTATGAATTATTTTAAAAGGGTTATTGGGAGTGTTATGGATGTTTAAAAATAAATAAATGGATCTATGTGTTGGTTCTATTATGATTTCGCAAAATGATGTTATGATTCCACCGGTTATGATTTTTATTCCGCAAGTTGATATTACTATGTGTGAACCATTTTTCATGGACTTGATCCATGCACACATAGGGTTGGCCAGTTAAGGGTCGGACTTGGAAGTTCAGACTTAGCTCATGTCGTGATGTCCCGCGCTCTATCACTTTACTCTGTTATAAAAAAAAAATAGACTCTGAATTTACGGGAAGAAGCAAGTGAAAAAGGGTGGGGCGTTACATCGGCCATGGTGTTTGGCCGAACCCCATGAATCAATCTATGGTTCAAATATGAATCTAATATTGCCTATGTATAATTTTAATGAATGGTTCACCAAACCAAGGGATTAAGGATGAGATTAATGGAATTATAGCCTTGGATGGCAATATGGTAATTATGTAGAATTAATGGACCATGGGTTCGGCCATGGGGTATGGCCGAACCCCATGAAGAAATAATTGGTAAACTTGGGGTTTTATGATGAGTTTTATGAATGATCAATTTTGGAACCCAAACTTAAGTGGATAGGAATAATGGCAAGGAATGTAATTAAGTGAAATCAATGGACCATGGGTTCGACCATACACCCATGGTGTATGGCCGAACCCCATGGGGAAGATTTGCTGAACTTAAGGTGTCATATATCTTAGATGATCAATTTGTCTATCATTAGATTAATGAATAAAAGTGGTATAAATGTCATTGTTGTAAATATAAGAAAAAATGATGGATCATGGGTTCGGCCATGGTGTATGGCCGAACCCCATGGGGATTGGTTTATGGACTTAAATATTGTAAATCAAGTGGGACTTGGTTTTGATTGATTGTTATATTATAAGGTAACGGTGTAATATCCTCAATTTTCAATATAGCAATATTTACAGAAATTGCCATTGAAATGGTGAATTAAAAGGATATAAGCATAGATGAGTAAATTGTGGGGTTCATTGTTCAATCTAGACCCAATGTACATTTTATGTAGATTAAATTAAGTTAAATGGGTAAGATACATTTATTTGGGTCAAAGAGGTTAAATGGGTCAAAGGACCCAAATGGGATCCAATGGGTCAAGGTGGATATGATTAATCAATTGGTGAAAAGGGCGGGGTGTTACAGTTGGTATCAGAGCGAAACGGGAAGTTGAATCTTCCGAAGTAATATTAAAACGGTTTCATGTCTCAGTGACAGATAAGAATCCCAACTAACCGACTCTTCGGAGTCCGCTGACTGGGGGCCCGGATTAATTTACTTCGTAGACTCAGACTGAACAATCAAACTGAGAACAACAAAGAAAGATAGCAAAGGAAGTATAGTCATCATAATTGGATTTATCAAACATAGCAAATAGGATACACTTCCCCAATACCCCCAAATGGAGAAACAAACACATGATACTTAGGGAGGTTTTCCCCGAGAACAGGAGAACATAAAGATTTCCCCAAATTGAGAAATGATACTTGATACTTAGGAAGTTTCCCCGAAAACAAAGAAATACAAAGAGTGCTTATTTGGCAATTTTCCCCAAGGACAAGAAACACAAGATGTTTATTTGGTAAAATTCCCCAAACACGAGACATTATATGATACATAGGAAATTCCCCAACAAGAAATACAAGATGATGATTAGGGAAATTCTCCAAAACAAAGATTAGTTTGATTTGAAATTGCTGTTGTTATTGATATGTTTTTGTTGCTGTGATACAGATATGTCGAGCAACATAGAATATACGGAGATGTGGGACAAAGGAACTCCTAGTTGTCCTATCGATCTGACTTCATCTTCCAACAACTCCAACAGGCCAGACCGCATTATGGAAGTTAACGGAGACGTCCAGGTAAGATTTCTCGAGGATGTCGAAGCGTATCTAGGCCCTTTTCCAAAAGAGTATATGGAAGATATCCCCATGATAGGAGAATCGGTAGGGGAGATAGAGCCCAGGTATATGTACGAGTTGTGCAATCAGGAGGGGCACAACTGTACTTACTGCCCCTACCCCCTTGAGGTCGTTTGCCCTGTATGTGGACTGCACGGGCACTGGAAGGAGAGGACTAATTGTCCTTACATTGGAGGACCGGGATTAATACCCTGTCTGACTTGTGGAGTGTTGGGGCTCACGTCGACGACATTCCCTGACAACTTCCCCGATTTTTATGATGATTCAGGGTCTTCAACGGAAGAGTAGACTAAGAAAGGGTAAGAAAATGTTGGGGAAAAGGAAAAGATTTTGTAAAGGGTTGTGGGTACGTTTTGAAGGGTTTGTTTTAACCTTACCAACCCTTGTATGGTGATGAAAGTTTAAATGATTTTCAATAAAGTATGCAACTTTAAGAGTTCATGAGGACTTTGGCACTGAGATGTATGTGAATAAGTCATTGGAGTATATTGAGACGTTGTATGGGTGCGTCCCTCACGTGATATTGATGATTGAGACTGTGGGAAACTCGATACGAATTACGGAGACTTGGTCCCGTAGGGTTACCATTGAGGGGTGGGTCCCTCACATGCTATGCGCTGGAGGGCGCTCTCACGGCTAGTTCACACACTTAGTGTGCGTGGATGCGCAGAGCTAGGTGCTATGTTACCCCGTGGGGGTGGTGCTAGCTTCGTAAGACGCGGACTGACCGCTTTAGAGCTTGACTGAATCACCTTTGGGGTGAAGGGATGCAGGGCAGGGTAGACCGGATCACGTTGGACGTGGGTCTTCCGCTTAGCAAGTCATGGGCCCTAAGTCTTGCTAGGGGTCGGGGTATATTTGTGAGTTGATATGGTTACCATAGTCGGGTAGTGATACATTTGAGTGTTGTTTCCATGGATAAAATATCTCATGGTAGAGGATGTCACCTGGATTAATTATGCACAAGGATGGATTAGTTATGCCCATGAATGGATTATACCCAGAGGAGGGTTATATTCATGGATGATTATTAACCATGGATAATGGTTCCCATGGTAGTTTAGATTGATGCGGGTATCGATAAAAGGTGTTAGTCACATAGTGACTTATGAACAAATGAAGATGTGCAAAATTTTGGAGATGTATTTAATGGAAAAGATAAGAGTCTAGTAAAAACTTGAATGGGAAGCTTTGGGCGACTGCCGAGTTAGTCTAGCTAGTTGACTCTGTAGTTAGCCGATGGAATTCCAGGAGGGTGAAGCTAGAAACCTAGTTAAAGTGCAATCAACGGAAGCTTTGGAACCCTACTTCGTTCGATTTTCGGGACGAAAATTTTAAAAAGAGGATTGTATTGTAATATCCTCAATTTTCAATATAGCAATATTTACGGAAATTGCCATTGAAATGGTGAATTAAAAGGATATAAGCTTAGATGAGTAAATTGTGGGGTTCATTGTTCAATCTAGACCCAATGTACATGTTATGTAGATTAAATTAAGTTAAATGGGTAAGATACATTTATTTGGGTCAAAGAGGTTAAATGGGTCAAAGGACCCAAATGGGATCCAATGGGTCGAGGTGGATATGATTAATCAATTGGTGAAAAGGGTGGGGTGTTACAAACGGCACCTCACAAGGTGTGTACGATTGTGAGCGGTTGCCGGACGAAAGCACAAGGACACGTAGTGGTCTTTGGTAGGATTCTATCTCTTTGAAACCATGGGTTTATGTACAATGTTTTATCTTATTTTGATGAATTTATGTTGCAAAGGATATGTTTCAAATTGTGATTTTAATGCTATGTTTATATGATAAAATAACATGTGTTTTAAATGTGAGTTTTAATGCTATGTTTATATGATAAAATAACATGTGTTTCATTAGCATCTCATGCATGGCATGGGGTGAAGGATATGTAACCGGAGGGGCCACACTCCGTCGGGGAGTCTGAAAAACCTATGTGGGATACCTTGATGGTGAGAATCCCATCAAGAAGAAACCTGAGGGGCCACACTCCGTCGGGGTGTCCGAAAGACCTATGTGGGGGTACCTTGATGATGAGAATTCCATCAAGAGGATACACATGTTTATGATGGGTGGGACTCATTGCATAATACATATGTCATGGCATTGTTTTTATATGGATTTATTATTATGTTATATATATGTTTTGTACTAACCATGTGTTAGCCCTAATTGGAATACCTACTGGGCGCTTTGTTCTAACGCCCTACTTCTACCCTAGTGGATGACACAGGAAACCAGGGGAACGATGAACGCAAGGAGGGCCAAGCATAGGAGCTTGGAGGATTTAGTTTATATTTTGAATAAAGTTACTTATGGACATGTATTTAAGTAATTAGTTTCCGGGCATGTAATAACTTAGATGAATTTGCTATGGTTGGATGTTTTATTGGATAATTATGATATGATAATTATGATTAAGGACTTGACGTACTTTGCTATCTGAATGGAATAGAACTTAGTTCTGTTATGATTCCGCATGTTATGATTTTATTCTGCAAGTCTATATTGTTATGTGTGAACCATTTTCATGGACTTTGTCTATGCACACATAGGGTTGGCCAGTTAAGGGTCGGACTTTAGAAGTTCGGACTTAGCTCGCGTCGTGACGTCCCGCTCTTACTCACTCTTTGTTTAAAAAAAAAAATAGACTCTGATTTTCGGAAAGTAGAAGAGAGTGAAAAAGGGCGGGGCGTTACATCATAGTCTATATAAATTCTAGAATTTCAACTATTTTGACAAGAAAATTTAAAATTTATGTAAATTTCTAAGATTATAATTTCTAAAAATAGAAACTACAAATTCTAAATAGTTTCCTAAAATTGAAATTTCCAAAAGTAACAATAATTCTAAAAACACAAAATTTAAAGACAGATACTTGTTTTTCTCCCACAACTGCTCCTAAAACTTGTTCTGCCACTAAAGATATGATGTTTAAAATTTATATTTGCAATCAGACGAACCATTAATAGTATAGCCTCAGGAGTGCGAGTTCGAACCCATTAGGAACAAAGCAAAATATATGCAATTGAGATATTATGGTATAGGTGATTACAATATAATGGAAATTAATCTAAATATAGAAATCAAAACTCTAATATTAGAAATATAGCTTAATTTAGAAACTTTCTAGAAATGGAAAACAAATTTAAAAAATAGAAATAACATCTAAAACTATAAATTGATAATTTTGGAGTCCAATTTGCATGGAAAATCCAATTAAAAATATATATAATTCTACATTTAAAAAAATTCTAAAAAAATAAATTTCTAAATGCTACAAGCTTATAAATTTAGTAACATTTCCAAATCTATATAAATTCTAGAATTTCTACAATTTTAGAAATAAACTTTTAAACTTAGGCAACCTTCTAAAATTAAAGTTTCTAAAAATAGAAATTGACAATTTTAAATATTAGGCTAAAATGGGAATTTCGAAAAGTATCAGTATTTCGAAAAATAGAAATAATATCTAAATTTTTAAAATTTCTAAAAATAGAAATTTCTCAATTAAATAAGTTTCTAAATTTAGTAAGATTTCATAATCTATATAAATTCTAAAATTTCTACTATTTTGAAAAGAAAATTTTAAATTTAGGTAACTTTCTAAGATTATAATTTTCAAAAATAAAGGTAACAATTTTAAATAGTAGCCTAAAATGTAAATTTCCAAAAGTATCACTATTTCGAAAAATAGGAATAATATCTAAATTTTTAAAATTTCTAAAATTTCTAAAAATAGAAATTTCTTAATTTAACAAGTTTCTAAATTTAGTAAGATTTCATAATTTATATAAATGCTAGAATTTCTACAATTTTGAAATGAAAATTTTAAATTTATCTATCCTTTAAGATTATAATTTTTTAAAATAGAAATTATGAATTTTAAATAGTTGCCTAAAATAGAAATTTCCAAAAGTAACAATATTTCTAAAAACACAAAATTTAAAAAAAAAATATTTGTTTTTTCTCCGACAACAGTGCCTAAAACTTGTTGTGCCAATAAACATATGGTGTTTTAAATTTATATTTGCGATCAGACGAACAATTAATAGTATAGCTTCATGAGTGCGAGTTCGAACCCATTATGAACAAAACAAAACATATGCAATTGAGATATTATGGTTTAAGCGATTACAATATAATGGAAATTATTCTAAATATAGAAATTAAAAGTCTAATCTTATGAATATAACTTAATGTAGAAAATTTATAAAAATGGAAAATAAATTAAAAAAATAGAAATAACATCTAAAATTAGAAATTGATAATTTCGGAGTCCAATTTGCATTGAAAATACAATTAAAAATATAAATAATATCTACAATTTAAAAATTCTAAAAATATAAATTTCTAAATGCCACAACTTTATTTATTTTGTAAGACTTCCAAATCTATATAAATTCTAAAATTTCTACTATTTTAGAAAGAAACTTTTAAATTTAGGCAACCCTCTAAAATTAAAGTTTCTAAAAATAGAAACTGGCAATTTTAAATAATAGCCTGAAATGGAAATTTCCAAAAGTATCTGTATTTCAAAAATAGAAATAATATCTAAATTTTTAAAACTTCGAAAGATAGAAATTTCTCAATTCAACAAGTTTCTAAATTTAGTAAGATTTCATAATATATAAAAATTCTAGAATTTATACTATTTTGAAAAGAAAATTTTAAATTTAGGTATCTTTTTAAGATTATAATTTCTAAAAATAGAAATTATCAATTTTAAATAATTGCCTAAAAATAGAAATTTCGAAAAGTAATCGTATTTCTAAAAAAATAAAATTTAAAAACTAATATTTATTTTTTCTTCGACAACGGCGCCTAAAAGTTGTTGTGCCACTAAAGATATGGTCTTTTAAATTTATATTTACAATTAGACGAACCATTAATAGTATAGCTTCAGGAGTGCGAGTTCTAACCTACTAGGAACAAAGCAAAATATTTGCAATTGAGATATTATGGTATAAGTGATTACAATATAATGGAAATTTATCTAAATATAGAAATCAAAACTCTAATATTAGAAATATAGCTTAATTTAGAAACTTTCTAGAAATGGAAAACAAATTTAAAAAATAGAAATAACATCTAAACGTAGAAATTGATAATTTTGGATTCCAATTTGCATGGAAAATCCAATTAAAAATATAAATAATATCTATGATTAGAAAAATTCTAAAACTATAAATTTCTAAATGCCACAAGTTTATAAATTTAGTAGGACTTACAAATATATATAAATTCTAGAATATCTACTATTTTAGAAAGGAACTTTTAAACTTAGGTACCCTTCTAAAATTGTACTTTCTAAAAATAGAAACTGGCAATTTTAAATAGTAGCATAAAATGGAAATTTCCAAAAGTATTAGTATTTCGGAAAATAGAAATAATATTTAAATTTTTAAAATTTCTAAAAGTATAAATTTCTTAATTCAATACGTTTCTAAATTTAGTAAGATTTCATAACCTATAAAAATTATAGAATTTCTACTATTTTGAAAAGAAAATTTAAAATTTAGGTAACTTTTTAAGATTATAATTTCTAAAAATAAAAACTATCAATTTTAAATAGTTGCCTAAAGTAGAAATTTCCAAAAGTATCAGTGTTTCGAAAAATAGAAATAATATCTAAATTTTTAAATTTTCTAAAAATAGAAATTTCTCAAGTAAACAAGCTTCTAAATTTAGTAAGATTTCATAATTTATATAAATTCTAGAATTTCTACTATTTTGAAAAGAAAATTTTAAATTTAGGTAACTTTCTAAGATTATAATTTCTAAAAATAGAAATTGGTAATTTTAAATAGTAACCAAAAATGTAAATTTCCAAAAGTAACAATATTTCGAAAAGTAGAAATTATATCTAAATTTTTAAAATTTCTAAAAATTGAAATTTCTAAATTCAACAAGTTTCTAAATTTAGTAAGATTTCATAATCTATATAAATTCTAGAATTTCAACTATTTTGAAAAGAAAATTTTAAATTTATGTATCTTTCTAAGATTAAAATTTCTAAAAATAGAAACCATAAATTTTAAATAGTTCCCTAAAATAGAAATTTCCAAAAGTAACAATATTTCTAAAAACACAAAATTTAACAACAAATATTTGTTTTTTCTCCAACAACGGAGCCTAAAAGTTGTTGTCCCAATAAACATATGGTATTTTAAATTTATATTTACAATCAGATGAACCATTAATAGTATAGCTTCAGGAGTGCGAGTTCGAACCCAGTAGGAATAAAGCAAAATATATGCAATTGAGATATTATGGTATAAGTGATTACAGTAAAATAGAAATTATTGTAAATATAGAAATCAAAACTCTAATCTTAGAAATATAACTTAATGTAGAAGCTTTCTAAAAATGGAAATCAAATTTTAAAAATAGAAATATCTGTAAAATTAGAAGTTAATAATTTTGGAATACAATTTGCATGGAAATCTAATTAAAAATATAAATACTATCTACAATTAAAAAATTCTAAAAATATAAATTTCTAAATGCTACAAGTTTATAAATTTAGTAAGACTTCCAATCTATATAAATTGTAGAATTTCTTCAATTTTAGAAGGAAACTTTTAAACTTAGGCAACCTTCTAAAATTATAGTTTCTAAATATAGAAACTGCCAATTTTAAATAGTAGCCTAAAATGGAAATTTCCAAAAGTATTTGTATTTCAAAGAATAAAAATAATATCTAAATTTTTAAAATTTATAAAAATAAAAATTTCTCAATTCAATAAGTTTCTAGTTGTAGAAAGATTTCGTAATCTCTATAAATTCTAGAATTTCTACTATTTTGAAAATAAAATTTTAAATTTAGGTAATTTTCTAAGATTATAATTTCTAATAAAAGAAATTGTCAATTTTAAATGGTAGCCTAAAATTGAAATTTCCAAAAGTATTAGTATTTCCAAAAATAGAAATAATATCTAAATTTTTAAAATTTCTAAAAATTCAAATTTCTCAATTCAACAAGTTTCTAAATTTAGTAAGATTTCATAATCTATATAAATTCTAGAATTTCAACTATTTTCAAAAGAAAATTTTAAATTTATATAACTTTCTAAGATTATAATTTCTAAAAAATCTAAACTACCAATTTTAAATAGTTTCCTAAAATAGAAATTTCCAAAAGTAACAGTAATTCTAAAAACACAAAATTTAAAAATAGATATTTGTTTTTTCTTCCACAACTGTGCCTAAAACTTGTTCTGCCACTAAAGATATGGTGTTTTAAATTTATATTTGCAATTAGACGAACCATTAATAGTATTGCCTTAGGAGTGCGAGTTCGAACCCATTAGGAACAAAGCAAAATATGTGCAATTGAGATATTATGGTACAAGTGATTACAATATAATGGAAATTAATCTAAATTTTTAAAATTTCTGAAAATTGAAATTTCTTAATTAAACAAGTTTCTAAATTAGTAAGATTTCATAATCTATATAAATTCTAGAATTTCTACTATTTTGAAAAGAAAATTTTAAATTTAGGTACCTTTCTAAGATTATAATTTCTGAAAATAGAAACTGACAATTTTAAATACTAGCCTAAAATGTAAATTTGCAAAAGTATCACTATTTTGAAAAATAGAAATAATATCTAAATTTTTAAAATTTAGAAAATTGAAATTTCTCAATTCATAGGGTTTCTAAATTTAGTAAGATTTCATAATCTATATAAATTCTAGAATTTCTACTATTTTGCAAAGAAAATTTTAAATTTAGGTAACTTTCTAAGATTATAATTTCTCAAAATAGAAACTGACAATTTTAAATAGTAGCCTAAAATGTAAATTTCCAAAAGAATCATTATTTCGAAAAATAGAAATAATATCAAAAAATTTAAAATTTTCTAAAAATTGAAATTTCTTAATTCAACAACTTTCTAAATTTAGTAAGATTTCATAACCTATATAAATGCTAGAATTTCTACTATTTTGAAAAGAAAATTTTAAATTTATCTAACTTTCTAAGATTATAATTTCTAAAAATAGAAACTATCAATTTTAAATAGTTGCCTTAAATAGAAATTTCCAAAAGTAACAGTATTTCTAAAAAACACAAAATTTAAAAAATAAATATTTGTTTTTTCTCCGACAACGGTGCCTAAAACTTGTTGTGCCAAAAAACATATGGTGTTTTAAATTTATATTTGCAATCAGACGAACCATTAATAGTATAGCTTCATGAGTGCAAGTTTGAACCCAGTATGAAAGAAACAAAATATATGCAATTGAGATATTATGGTTTAAGCGAGTACAATATAATGGAAATTAATCTAAGTATAGATATCAAAAATCTAATCTTATGAATATAACTTAATGTAGAAACTTTATAAAAAAGGAAAACAAATTTAAAAAATAGAAATAACATCTAAAATTAGAAATTGATAATTTTGGAGTCCAATTTGCATTGCTAATCCAATTAAAAATATAAATAATATCTACAATTTAAAAAAATCTAAAAAAATTAATTTCTAAATGCCACAAGTTTATTAATTTCATAAGACTTCCAAATCTATATAAATTCTAAAATTTCTACCATTTTAGAAAAAAACTTTTAAACTTAGGTAACCTTTTAAAATTGTAGTTTCTAAAAATAGAAACTGACAATTTTAAATAATAGCCTAAAATAGAAATTTCCAAAAGTATTAGTATTTTGGACAATAGAAATAATTTTTAAATTTTTAAAATTTCTAAAAATATAAATTTCTTAATTCAATAAATTTCTAAATTTAGTAAGATTTCATAATCTATATAAATTATATAATTTCTACTATTTTGAAAAGAAAATTTTAAATTTAGGTAACTTTCAAAGATTATAATTTCTAAAAATAGAAACTGCAAATTTTAAATATTAGCCAAAAATGGAAATTTCCAAAAGTATCAGTATTTCCAAAAATAGAAATAATATCTAAATTTTTAAAATTTCTAAAAATTGAGATTTCTCAATTCAACAAGTTTCTAAATTTAGTAAGATTTCATAATCTATATAAATTCTAGAATTTCTACTATTTTGAAAATAAATTTTTAAATTTTGGTAACATTCTAAGATTATAATTTCTGAAAATAGAAACTGCCAATTTTAAATTGTGGCCCAAAATGGAAATTTGCAAAAGTATCAGTATTTCGAAAAATAGAAATGATATCTAAATTTTTAAAATTTCTAAAAATAGGAATTTCTCAATTTAACAATTTTCTAAATTTAGTAAGATTTCATAATCTATATATATTCTAGAATTTTTACTATTTTGGAAAGAAAATTTTAAATTAAGGTTACTTTCTAAGATTATAATTTCCAAAAATTGAACCTATCAATTTTAAATAGTTGCCTAAAATAGAAAATTTAAAAAGTAACTGTAATTCTAAAATAAAAAAATTTAGAAATAAATATTTATTTTATCTCCGACAACGGCGCCTAAAACTTGTTGTGCCACTAAATATATGGTGTTTAAAATTTATATTTGCAATAAGACGAACCATTAATAGTATAGCCTAAGGAGTGCGAGTTCGAACCCACTAGGAACAAAGCAAAATATATGCAATTGAGATATTATCGTATAAGTGATTACAATATAATGGAAATTCTAAATATAGAAATCAAAACTCTAATCTTAGAAATATTTACTTAACGTACAAACTTTCTAAAAATGAAAAACAAATTTAAAAAATAGAAATAACATCTAAAATTATAAATTGATAATTTTATAGTCCAATTTGCATTGTAAATCCAATTAAAAATAAAAATAATATCTACATTTAAAAAAATTCTAAAAAAATAAATTTCTAAATGCTACAAGTTTATAAATTTAGTAACACTTCCAAATCTATATAAATTCTAAAATTTCTACAATTTTAGAAAAAAATTTTAAACCTAGGCAACCTTTTAAAATTAAAGTTTATAAAATTAGAAACTGCCAGTTTTAAATAGTAGGCTAAAATTGAAATTTCGAAAAGTATCAGTATTTTAAAAAATAGAAATAATATCTAAATTATTAAAATTTCTAAAAATAGAAATTTCTCAATTAAACAAGTTTTTAAATTTAGTAAGATTTCATAATCTATATAAATTCTAGAATTTCTACTATTTTGAAAAGAAAATTTTAAATTTAGGTAAGTTTCTAAGATTATAATTTCTCAAAATAGAAACTGACAATTTTAAATAGTAGCCTAAAATATAAATTTCCAAAAGTATCAGTATTTCAAAAAATATAAATAATATCTAAATTTTTAAAATTTCTAAAAATTGAAATTTCTCAATTCAACAAGTTTCTAAATTTAGTAAGATTTCATAATCTATATAAATTCTAGAATTTCTACTATTTTGAAAAGAAAATTTTAAATTTATCTATCTTTTTAAGATTATAATTTCTAAAAATAGAAACTATCAATTTTAAATAGTTTTCTAAAATAGAAATTTTGAAAAGTAACAGTATGTTTAAAAACACAAAATTTAAAAAACAAATGTTTGTTTTTTCTCCGACAACAGCGCCTAAAACATGTTGTGCCAATAAACATATGGTGTTTTAAATTTATATTTGCAATCAGACGAACCATTAATAGTATAGCTTCATGAGTGCGAGTTCGAACCCAGTATGAACAAAACAAAATATATGTGTAACACCCCGCATTTTCAATTTATTAATATATATGAATATTACCCATTTAATTTGTGAATTTTAGATATGGATATTTGGGTCTTTGCCCAATTAAGACCCAACGGATTGTGAAATTGGTTTCAATAAAAATTTAATTTGGCCCATTTAAATTAATAATGCATTATGTCAGAAATTAAATAAAAGATTGTGCATGGCCGAATATTGGATTTGCATATCCAAGAAGATGTTTAAAAATTAAATGAAGATTACATTGGCCATGTGTGACATTGCATATCTAGGATATGCGCATGTGCTAGAATATCTTAAACAAGGGAAATTGCTAATTAAAGGACCCTCCCAAAGTGGGAAGCAAGGGGGCTCACGGCACTAAGGAATTGTTATCTTAAGCACCTTCTAAATTGGGATCAATGTGAGATTAATTAAGGCTCAAGGCAAGGGCGCACGGCATTGCTATTATTATCTTAGCATTGGCCAATTGGAATGTTATTAAAGAAAGAGGGAAAGGAGGCGAATAAGATTGGAAGGTCGGCAATTGCTATCTCAAGAACCTTCTAAGATAAGATTTAATTGGAGATGATAAAAGGAGAGACATAGAGGGGTGCACGGTTTATGCACATAGCCAAATTTTCTCTCTCTCTCAAGATCATTCATGGCATTATCAAAGGAAGAGAAGGCAGCCAGCAAGAGGAAAAGATCAAGAACAACCAAGGGAAAACCGGAGGAGTCACGGAACCGATAAGTGATTTTATAATTTTTGTTTAAAAGAAAAAAACCAGAAGATTGAGAGATGATAGGGTATAATTTAATGGAAAGACATTGTGTACTTTGATGGGTTGAAAACCGTGGACGGTTGGAATATTATGATTGGATTTGAAAGAGGAAAAAAATGGAACCATAGGGTTCGGCTATGGTATATGGCCGAACCCCATGGAAAAGATATTAATACTTTTAATGGATCTAACTAATGGAATGATGAACCATAGGGTTCGGCCATGTTGTATGGCCGAACCCCATGGAAGGCCTTTGGTAATTTTAATGGAATTTTGGAGGATCAAAATCATAGAGTTGTGGTTTTAATTTTAGAAGGGTTTTAATGGATGATTTTTGTGAAGATCCTTAGACCATGGGTTCGGCCATGAGGTATGGCCAAACCCCATGAATAATTATGGAATTATGTTTACGTATTTAGATCATAGTTAAATAATGTTCAAGAGGAAATTAAAGAACCCCATGAATAATTATGGAATTATGTTTACGTATTTAGATCATAGTTAAATAATGTTCAAGAGGAAATTAGAACCCCATGGAGTTGGATTGGTATTTTAATGTATGTTAATTGATTAAAATGGAAGGTGGAGATTAAATTAGAAAGTTTCTAAATATAGATTTTTGGATAAAAAAGGAAAGAACCTTGGATTATGGATTCAAGAATGGAATTGCTAAAAGTGGACTATCTAATTATGGACCTTCTAATAATGGATGCAATGTAGATAATTGGGAGTTAGACATCATAGGGTTCGGCCATGGTGCTTGGCCGAACCCCATGAACCAATTATGGATCTATTATGTTTATGTGTTAATGAGTGTAAGGTTTGAAAATGATAGTGTAACGCCCCGCCCTTTTTCACTCGCTTTTTCCCATAAATTCAGTGTATATATATATATTTATAACAGAGTAGAGTGATAGAGCGCGGGACGTCACGATGCGAGCTAAGTTCGAATTTCCAAAGTCCGACCCTTAACTGGCCAACCCTATGTGTGTATGGACTCAGTCCAATAAAATGGTTCACACATAACAATATCAAGATGCAGAATAAAAATCATAATCTGCGGAATCATAACATCAAAATGCGAAAACATAATAAAACCAAGTTCTATTCCAATCAGATAGCAAAGTATGTCAAGTCCTTGTCCATAATTAAAACATCGTAATTATCAAATAAATCATTCGACCATCTAAGTTATTACATTCCGAAATCCAAATACTCAAAAACAAGTTCATGAGTAACTTTATTCAAAACAAGTAAAATAAGTCTTCCAAGCTCCTATGCCTAGTCCGTCTTACGTTCATCGTTCCCCTGAATACCTGTATCATCAACTAGGGTAGAAGTAGGGCGTTAGAACAACGCGCCCAGTAGGTATTACAGTTACGGCTAACACATGGTTAGTACAAAACATATATTATATCATAATATATAAAACCAGGTAAAATCCATGCCATGCAATGATGACAAATATACAATGAGTCCCACCCATCACATGTACATAAATGTACCCACCACATAGGCCTTCAGGACGCCCAGGCGGAGTGTGGACCCTCCAGAATCTTCTTGATGGAAATCACATCAAGGTACGGCACATAGGTTTTTCGGACTCCCCAACGGAGTGTGACCCCTCCGGTTATAAATCCTCCACCCCATGCCATGCATGAGATGCCAAAACACATAAACATAGCATTTAAAAATCATATTTAAAACACATGCTCTTTCTTCATATAAACATAACATATAAAATCAATCTTTGAAATATAATCAATCCATGCTATTTTAAACAATTTAAACATAGCATTTGAAATTCAATGATAAAGCATATCCTTTGAAACAATATTTTCATCAAACATAAGATAAAACAAAGTACATAATCCATGGTTTCAAAGAGGTGGAATCCTACCAAAGACCGTTCACGAGTCCTTGCGTTTCCGTCCAAGATTCGATCACCGATCGAGCACCGTTTGCGAGATTCTGTTACCTTATAATATAGTGATAAATTAACACCAAGTCCCACTTGATTACAAGGTTCTAAGTCCATAAACAAAACCCCATGGGGTTCGGCCATACACCATTCATGCTTCTTTTAATCCAAAACACATAGCCCATAGCCCTTTTTCTTTGCTCAGGTTCCAAATCATCCATTCATGCTTCTTTTAATCCAAAACACATAGCCCATACAATAATTCATGGGGTTCGGCCATACACCATGGCCGAACCCAATGTTCTACAATTTTCACATATTTACCAAAAATGCCATCCATGGGTTACATTCCATAACATACATTGTATCCTTTACTTTATTTACACTAACAATACCGAACCCTATGGTTTCCAAATTTAGATTTCACCTCCCAAAAATAGAACTTTCCCCTTGTTAATCTCCCCTTCTATTTTTAGGAACTTACTTAATTAAACAACCTTCTATAAATAAAAGTTTTCCAAAATAAATCCTAGTGAGGTTCGGCCATACACCATGGCCGAACCTCACTCATGGTATCCAATCCATTCATTTAATCTAAGTTCCATAATTAATCCCCACCTTCCATTCTTGGATAGTTTCCATAAATAGTCTTCATGGTCTATAATTAGATATTTTCTAATTCCAATGTCCACTTCCAAGAATAGAAACTTTCTTTATTATGCAAACACCTTCCATAATTGGAACTTTCTAAATTTAGCAAACACCTTCCAAAAATAATAACCTTCCTTCCATATTTAGATTGCTTTCCAAAAATAATCTACACCTTTCCATAATTGGAAGGTTTTCTTAGATTAGAATTCTTCTTTCTAAAATTGGAGTGTTTTCCCATTTAGCAACTCTTTCTATATTTGGAATGCTTTCCAATTTAGCAACTCCTTTCCTTATTTGGAACCTTTCCATATTAAGCAACTCTTTCCATAATTGTATAGTTTCCAAATTTAATCCCCATTCCAAAAACAACTCCATGGGGTTCGGCCAAGCACCATGGCCAAACCCTATGGTTCATGACCTTCCTCAATGGTTTAGATCCATTAAACTCAACCACCAATTCATTAAAATATTTGGTGGGGTTCGGCCATACACCATGGCCGAACCTCACCCCTTCTTTTCATTAGTATGGATTCAATTAGTTAGCCATAAAGCAATCATGGTTCGGCCATGCCATGGCCGACCCATATTTCATATTCTTTCATTGATTTCTTGAATCTAAAACCGACAACCATCAAGGTTTCTATGATTTAAAATCTAAGAACATAAACCCAATGAAATAAATCAAATCTCTCCATGGTTTTCAATCTTCCAAAACCCATGAATTAAATACTTCTTTCCATGGGGTTCGGTCATGCACTATGGTCGAACCCTATGGTTCTTTTTCTCCCTTTAAATATAATCCAAACATCATCCAAACTTCTTCCATGGGGTTTGGCCAAAAACCATGGCCGAACCCTATGGTTCTTTTTGTTTCAAAATAAAATTATTGCATTAAGCTACTAACCTCTTTTCAATTCCTTGCTCTTCTAATCTTTCTCCCTTCTTCTTAATTTTTCTCCAAACAAGAACTCCTTCTTGTTGCTGCCCTTTCTTCTCTTGCTCTTGGCGTGAGAGGGGACTTGAGAGAGGGAGAGAGAGGAATAAACTCAACAATGAAGGATGTCAAAAACTGTGTACACCTCTTGATCTCTCATTTTATCACTTTCCTTGATCCAATATTAGAAAGTGTTTGAGATAGGCAACCCCCTCCTTTGGCCGTGCGCCCCCTTGCTATAGATGGCCATGCCGTGTGGCCTATTGCTTGGATTAGCAATTGCTGACCTCACTTGCTCTCCTTAGTTAAATCCTTCCTTAATCCCTATTTAGAAATTACTATGCGCCCATATTCCCTTCTTTAATTATCTCATGCGCATAACATAAATATTTAATATCTAAAATTCGGCCATGCATAATCTTTTAATTAAATGCATCACTAAATTAATTCAAACCCATTTAATTTTTAATAAGACCAATTCCACCATTTATTGGGTCCTAATTGGGTCATGGCCCAATTCTTGATCCAAATAAAATCCAATCTAAAATTCACAATTGAAAATGGATAAATTTCATAAAAATAATAAATTGAAAATCCGAGGTGTTACAATGCAACCCTCTTTTTAAAATTTTCGTCTCGAAACTCGAGTGAAGTAGGGTTTCAAGCATTTACCTAAATAGCTCAGGATGAGCCTTCTTCATTTCCGATTCGAGTTCCCATGTGTCTTCCTCAATGCCATGTCGATCCCATACTATCTTCACAAATTGGATCACTCGGTTCCGTAATACCATTTGTTCTGTGTCCACCACTCGGACAAGCTTCTCGACGTATGTCACGTCGCTTTGAACCTCTATGTCTTGTACATTCAGTACGTGAGAAGGATTAGGATTATACTTTCTCAACATCGATATATGAAACACATCGTGTAAAGATGCTAGCTATGATGGGAGTGCCAGTTGATAAGCCACGTCCCCCATCCTTCTTATGATTGTAAATGGTCCCACATATCTCGGCGACAATTTCCCTTTCTTTTCGAATCTCATGTGTCCCTTTCGTGGCGAGACTTTCAAGAACACCATGTCTCCCACTTCAAATTCAAGGAACCTCCGCTTTTTGTCAGCATAGCTCTTCTGACGGCTCTGCGCAGTCAACAAATGTTGTCGTATCAATTGTATCCGCGCTGTAGTGTCTACAACCAACTCAGGTCCAATCAGTGTAGGCTCACCGACCTCTGTCCAGCACACTGGTGACCTACATGGTCTACCATATAATGCCTCAAATGGTGCCATCTGGAGGCTTGCCTGGTAACTGTTGTTGTATGAGAATTCTACCAACGGCAAGTGATCCTCAAGTGTCTAACATACATGCTCTCAGCATATCCTCAAGTGTCTGTATTGTCCTCTCAAACTGTCCATCAGTCTGTGGATGAAATGTCGTACTAATCAATAAGTCCGTTCCCATGGCTGCTTGCATGCTCTGTCATACTCTGCCTGTGAATTGTCCATCTCTGTCCGACACAATAGTCTGAGGTATACCATGCAATCTAATGATATCCTTAATATACTGCCGACCCAAAGTCTCAGATGAGTCTGTCATCTTAATAGGAATGAAATGTGTAGACTTGGTCAGTCGGTCTACCACGACCCATATCACATCGTTGCCCTTTGATGACCTTGGTAACCCTGTAACAAAATCCATAGAAATATGTTCCCATTTCCATTCCGGCACTAGTAAGGGTTTGAGTAACCCTGGTGGCTTCTGATGTTCCGTCTTAACCTGTTGACAAGTTAAGCAATGTGCTCCAAATTCTGCCACATCTCTTTTGAGTCCGTGCCACCAGTAATGTCTCTTCAGGTCGTGATACATCTTAGTGCTTCCCGGATGAATAGAGAGTTTGGTTTGATGTGCCCCAACCAATAACTCTTTTCTGCAGCTCTTAGGTACATAAATCCTTCCTCGGAATAGAAGACCCTGTCCTGGTCGTAATTCTCATTCCAGTATGACTTCACCAGTAGACATCTTGGCCCAGATTTCTTCCACCTCCGGGTCTGTTCGCTGTTCCTATTCAATCTTGGTAACCATGTTGGACCGTATGATCAAATTATAGATAGTCCCATGGTTATTGAGGTAAAGTTTAAATTCTCGAATGGTATTCAGCATCTCCCATTCTGTCCTGATCAAACATGCCACTGATGCATGTGATAAACGGTTGAGGGCATCTACCACTTTGTTCTCCTTGCCAGGGTGATAACGAAGTGCGAACTTATAATTGCCAGATATTCCATCCATCTGCGCTGCCTCAAGTTGAGCTCTTTCTGGTCAAAAAAATATTTCAAGCTCTTATGATCTGAAAACACTTCAAATTTCTCGCCATAAAGATAATGTCTCCAACTTTTGAGAGCGAAGACCACTGCGGCTAGTTCCAGATCGTGTAGGATAAAGACGTTCATGAATTTTCAACTGTCTTGAGCCATAAGCCACCACACAATTACTTTGACTGAGTGTACACCCCAGTCCCTCTTCTGAAGCACTGTACTGTACCTCATAACACTTGCCTCTTTCTGGCAAAATTAGGATAGGAACAGTGGTAAGTCTCTTCTTCAGCTCTTCAAACCTTTGATTGCACAAATCTGACCATACATTTTTTACTCCTTTCTAAGTGAGTCGAGTCAATGGAGATGCAATTTTAGAGAAGTCCATGATAAATTGCCTGTAGTCACCCGCCAATCCCAAGAAACTACGGATCTCGGTTACATTCTTTGGCGCTTTCCAGTCTCTTACTGCCGCTATCTTAGCCGGGTCCACGGCTATGCCTTCTTCTGATATAACATGTCCCAAAAAGTTGACCTCAGATAGCCAAAATTCACATTTACTGGCTTTAGCGTATAGTTTGTTATTCCTCAAAGTGTCCAGAACTATTCTCAGGTGCTCAGCATGTTCTTCCTGAGTCTTGGAATAAATCAAAATATCATCAATGAATACAATAACAAATTGATCCAAGTAAGGACGGAAGATCTTGTTCATTAAGTCCATGAACACAGCCGGTGCATTGGTAAGTCCAAACGGCATGACTACAAACTCATATAGCCCATACCGCGTTCTGAAGGTTGTCGTTTCTACGTCCTCCTCCCTAACCCGGATTTGGTGATATCCGGACATCAAATCAATCTTAGAAAAATGACTGGAACCTTTAAGTTGATCAAATAAATCATCGATCCTGTGTAGAGGGTATTTATTTCTTACCGTCAGCTGGTTCAATTTTCGATAATCCATACACATACGGAGTGAACCATCCTTTTTCTTCACAAATAATACTGGAGCTCCCCAAGCTGATGTACTGTTCCGAATGTACCCCAGTCTA
Source organism: Chimonanthus salicifolius (assembly GCA_013350335.1). Classification (NCBI taxonomy): domain Eukaryota; kingdom Viridiplantae; phylum Streptophyta; class Magnoliopsida; order Laurales; family Calycanthaceae; genus Chimonanthus; species Chimonanthus salicifolius. Next base: position 81,053 of record CM023541.1, read on the forward strand.
AGCAGTTCATCAATCTGTTTCTTTAACTCGGACATCTCTGCTGGTGCCATCCGGTAATGTGGTAATGACACTGGTGCAGTGCCAGGATACAGCTTGATTTCAAAATTGATCTCCCTCATGGGAGGCAAACTAGGGAGTTCCTTTGGAAAGACGTCCGCATAGTCCCTTACTATTTCCGAAAGTTCCACCACCAGTGTCTTGCTAGTTCTGATAATGTTCAACACCTAATGATTCAACCCTTCATGCAGTCTGCTTTGTTTATCAGCATGTTGTTTTCCCTCGGGCGACGACAATGTCACCCTTCGACGATAACAATCAATGTTGGCCTTAAAGCTAGCTAACCAATCCATGACGAAAATAATATCATATTCTGACATATCGAGCACAAAATAATTGAACTCAAATCTGAGTCCAGCAAGTTCAGTATTCACTGCTGTGCATATAAGTCCCAATGATGTATCTCCAACGGGGAATACAATAGTGAATGATGTGGACAGTCTTTGTACCAATGTACCAGTAGCAGTTACAAATGCAGCAGATATAAAAGAATGTGATGCTCCCGAATCAAGTAATGCAGAGGCGTAGGAACTACTGACTACTGCCATACCTTGAATCACAGAATGATCCTCTGCTGCTAGAGGTACTAAAGTGAAAACTCGTCCAGACCCTCTAGGTGGCCGCCCCGCCTGATTGACTGTCCTGCCTCCACATGAATTAGCTGGCCTAACTGGTGGACAAGATGAGCCTCTGGAATATGAGGGTTTGTTGAGTTTGGGACACTCCCTCTTAAAATGACCAGGCTGATCACAATGAAAATAGTTGTTCACCCCTGTGGGATCCTGAGTGACTGATGCAGATGGGGAGGGTTGATTGGGTAAAAAGCCCCCCGTTGACCCAGTGGATGGTGCGGGTCTGCTAGAGTTCGGTCGGAACCTCTTGTTGGGATGGAATGTACCCCTCCCACTCTGAGCTCGGCGATTGTCAAACCGCGTCAACTCAGCCAATTCCTGCTCTGCTATAGTGGCCCTGCTGGCCACTTCTACTAATGTGGGTGCGTACCCTGTACCAAAGATAGGAAAGCCTGTATCTGGCGCTCCTTCTCCTCCTTAGGAAAATAATGTTACAGGAAGGTAGTTGAGAACTGCTCCCAAGTCATGGCAATCCTCTCCCTTTCCGGAATAAGTGCTCATTGCTTCTTTATCACCTCCCACCATTTACCAGCATCATCAATCTGCTGTGATGTGGCCAGTAAAATCTTGTGAGCATGACTCGTGATATTCAGTAGAGCCAGAATCTGAGAAATTTTCTTCAACCAGTTTTTTGCTCCGACAGCCCCTTCTCTTCCCTTGAAGTAAGGAGGGCGTTGTTGCTGGAAGTCCCTGACCATGCTCCTGTCATTGTTCCCGTTGGTGTTTCCATTCTCATTCCTGTGTTGTTGGAGCACTGAAGTAACCACTGCTTGAAGCAGATTCTGCAATTCAGGAGGTACCGTGGTATGTGTACGTTGCTTTGTTGCTCTTCCTCTTCCTGATGAGAATGTTGTTCCTCCTCATGATGAGAATGTTGTTCCATTCTCATTAATGTGTTTGATGGATTTATTTGGTTAGGGAAATTTATGAGGTCTAATTATGGAAGATTTAAAGGAAAAAGGAAACCAATGGCATTTTTGTAAATATGTATGAAAATGGTAAGCCATGGGTTCGGCCATGGTGTATGGCCGAACCCCATGGGGTTTTGTTTATAGACTTAGAACCTTTTAATTAGGTGAGTCTTGGTGTTGAATTATCATTATATTATAAGGTAACGGGATCTCACAAGCGGTGCGCGATCGGTGATCGAATCTTGGACGGAAACGCAAGAACACGTAACGGTTTTTGGTAGGATTCCACCTCTTTGAAACCATGGCTTATGTACTTTGTTTTTATATTATGTTTGATGAAAATATGTTACCAAGGATATGTTTTATTATATTGAATTTCATATGCTATATTTAAGTGTTTAAAATAGCATGGGCCAATTATGTTTCAAATGATGATTTTACATGCTAAGTTTATTTATATAATGAGCATGTGTTGTATGTGGTTTCAAATGATGATTTTTCAATGCTATGTTTATGTCATAAAATAGCATGTGTTTCATTGGCATCTCATGCATGGCATGGGGTGGAGGATTTATAGCCGGATGGGTCACACTCCGTCGGGGCGTCCGAAAAACCTATGTGCAACACCTTGATGTGATTTCCATCAAGAAGATTCTAGGAGGGTCCACACTCCGTCGGGGACGTCCAAAAGACCTATGTGGTGGGTACTTTATGTACAGGTGATGGGTGGGACTCATTGCATATCTTTCATCATAGCATGGCATGGATTATAACTGGCTTTGTTATATATGTTATATCTGGATATTTGGTACTAACCCATGAGTTAACCCTAACTGGAATTCCTACTGGGCGCGTTGTACTAACGCCCCACTTCTACCCTGTAGTTGATGATACAGGTAATCAAGAGAACAATGAACCTAGGACGGACCAGGGATAGGAGCTTGGAAGACTTACTTTATGTGTTTTGAATAAAGATACTCATGAACTTGTATTTGAATATCTGGATTTCGGAATGTAATAACTTAGATGGTTGAATTGTTTGGTTTGATGATTATGACGTACTTTGCTATCTGATTGGATTAGAACGTGGTTCTAATATAGTTATGCATTCTTGATGATTATGATTCCGCAGTTGTATGATTTCATTCCACAAGTTGGTATTGCTATGTGTGAACCATTTTATTGGACTGAGTCCATACACAAATAGGGTTGGCCAGTTAAGGGTCGGACTTTGGATGTTCGGACTTAGCTCGCGTCGTAACGTCCTGCACTCTATCACTCTACTCTGCTATAAAAAAAAATATAGACACTGAATTTACGGGAAGAAGCGAGTGAAAAAGGGCGGGGCGTTACATTAATAGTATAGCTTCATGAGTGCGAGTTCGAACCCACAATGAACAAAACAAAATATATGCAATTGAGATATTATGGTTTAAGCGATTCAATATAATGGAAATTAATCTAAATATAGAAATCAAAAGTCTAATCTTATAAATATAACTTAAGGCAGAAACTTTATAAAAATGGAAAACAAATTTAAAAAATAGAAATAACATCTAAAATTAGAAATTGATAATTTCAGAGTCCAATTTGCATTGATAATCCAATTAAAAATATAAATAATATCTACAATTTAAAAAATTCTAAAAATATAAATTTCTAAATGCCACAAGTTTATTAATTTCGTAAGACTTCCAAATCTATATAAATTCTAAAATTTCTACCATTTTAGAAAGAAACTTTTAAGCTTAGGTAATCGTCTAAAATTAAAGTTTCTAAAAATAGAAACTGCCAGTTTTAATTAGTAGCCTAAAATGGAAATTTCCAAAAGTATCTGTATTTCGAAAAATAGAAATAATATCTAAATTTTTTAAATTTCAAAAAATAGAAATTTCTCAATTCAACAAGTTTCTAAGTTTAGTAAGATTTCATAATCTATATAAATTCTAGAATTTCAACTATTTTGGAAAGAAAATTTAAATTTATGTAACTTTCTAAGATTATAATTTCTAAAAATAGAAACTACCAATTTTAAATTATTTCCTAAAATAGAAATTTCCAAAAGAAACAGTAATTATAAAAACACAAAATTTGAAAACAGATATTTGTTTTTTCTCCCACAACTGCGCCTAAAACTTGTTCTGCCACTAAAGATATGGTGTTTTAAATTTATATTTGCAATCAGACGAACCATTAATAGTATAGCCTCATGATTGCGAGTTCGAACCCATTAGGAACAAAGCAAAATGTATGCAATTGAGATATTATGGTATAAATGATTACAATATAATCGAAATTAATCCAAATATAGAAATCAAATTTCTAATCTTAGAAATATTACTTAATTAGAAACTTGCTAAAAAAGGAAAGCAAATTTAAAAAATAGAAATAACATCTAAAATTAGAAATTGATAATTTTGGAGTCCAATTTGCATTGTAAATCCAATAAAAAATATAAATAATATCTACATTTAAAAAAATTCTAAAAAAATAAATTTCCAAATGCTATAAGTTTATAAATTTAGTAACACTTCCAAATCTATATAAATTCTAGAATTTCTACAATTTTAGAAAGAAACTTTTAAACTTAAGCAACCTTCTAAAATTAAAGTTTATAAAAATAGAAACTGCTAATTTTAAATAGTAGGCTAAAATGGAAATTTCGAAAAGTATCAGCATTTCGAAAAATAGAAATAATATCTAAATTTTTAAATTTTCTAAAAATAGAAATTTCTCAATTAAACAAGTTTCTAAATTTAGTAAGATTTCATAATCTATATAAATTCTAGAATTTCTACTATTTTGAAAAGAAAATTTTAAATTTAGGTAACTTTCTAAGACTATAATTTCTCAAAATAGAAACTGACAATTTTAAATAGTAGCCTAAAATGTAAATTTCCAAAAGTATCAGTATTTCGAAAAATAGAAATAATATCTAAATTTTTAAAATATCTAAAAAATGAAATTTCTCAATTCAGTAGGATTTCATAATCTATATAAATACTAGAATTTCTACTATTTTGAAAAGAAAATTTTAAATTTATCTATCTTTTTAAGATTATAATTTCTAAAAATAGAAAGTATGAATTTTAAATAGTTTTCTAAAATAGAAATTTCCAAAAGTAACGGTATTTCTAAAAACACAAAATTTAAAAACAAATATTTGTTTTTACTCCGACAACGGCGCCTAAAACATGTTTTGCCAATAAACATATGGTGTTTTAAATTTATATTTATAATCAGACGAACCATTAATAGTATAGCTTCATGAGTGCGAGTTCGAACCCACTATGAACAAAACAAAATATATGCAATTGAGATATTATGGTTTAAACGATTACAGTATAATGGAAATTAATCTAAATATAGAAATCAAAACTCTAATCTTAAAAATATAACTTAAGGCAGAAACTTTATAAAAATGGAAAACAAATTAAAAAAATAGAAATAACATCTAAAATTAGAAATTGATAATTTCAGAGTCTAATTTGCATTGATAATCTAATTAAAAATATAAATAATATCTACAATTTAAAAAATTCTAAAAATATAAATTTCTAACTGCCACAAGTTTATTAATTTCGTTAGAGTTCCAAATCTATATAAATTCTAAAATTTCTACCATTTTAGAAAGAAACTTTTAAGCTTAGGTAACCGTCTAAAATTAAAGTTTCTAAAAATAGAAACTGCCAGTTTTAAATAGTAGCCTAAAATGCAAATTTCCAAAAGTATCTGTATTTTGACAAATAAAAATAATATCTAAATTTTTTAAATTTCAAAAAATAGAAATTTCTCAATTCAACAAGTTTCTAAGTTTAGTAAGATTTCATAATCTATATAAATTCTAGAATTTCAACTATTTGGGAAAGAAAATTTAAATTTATGTAACTTTCTAAGATTATAATTTCTAAAATAGAAGCTACCAATTTTAAATTATTTCCTAAAATAGAAATTTCCAAAAGAAACAGTAATTATAAAAACACAAAATTTGAAAACAGATAGTTGTTTTTTCTCCCACAACTGCACCTAAAACTTGTTCTGCCACTAAAGATATGGTGTTTTAAATTTATATTTGCAATCAGACGAACCATTAATAGTATGGCCTCAGGAGTGCGAGTTCGAACCCATTAGGAACAAAGAAAAATGTATGCAATTGAGATATTATGGTATAAGTGATTACAATATAATCGAAATTAATCCAAATATAGAAATCAAATTTCTAATCTTAGAAATATTACTTAATTAGAAACTAGCTAAAAATGGAAAGCAAATTTAAAAAATAGAAATAACATCTAAAATTAGAAATTGATAATTTTGGAGTCCAATTTGCATTGTAAATCCAATAAAAAATATAAATAATATCTACATTTAAAAAAATTCTAAAAAAATAAATTTCCAAATGCTATAAGTTTATAAATTTAGTAACACTTCCAAATCTATATAAATTCTAGAATTTCTACAATTTTAGAAAGAAACTTTTAAACTTAAGCAACCTTCTAAAATTAAAGTTTATAAAAATAGAAACTGCTAATTTTAAATAGTAGGCTAAAATGGAAATTTCGAAAAGTATCAGCATTTCGAAAAATAGAAATAATATCTAAATTTTTAAATTTTCTAAAAATAGAAATTTCTCAATTAAACAAGTTTCTAAATTTAGTAAGATTTCATAATCTATATAAATTCTAGAATTTCTACTATTTTGAAAAGAAAATTTTAAATTTAGGTAACTTTCTAAGACTATAATTTCTCAAAATAGAAATTGACAATTTTAAATAGTAGCCTAAAATGTAAATTTCCAAAAGTATCAGTATTTCGAAAAATAGAAATAATATCTAAATTTTTAAAATATCTAAAAAATGAAATTTCTCAATTCAGTAGGATTTCATAATCTATATAAAAACTAGAATTTCTACTATTTTGAAAAGAAAATTTTAAATTTATCTATCTTTTTAAGATTATAATTTCTAAAAATAGAAAGTATGAATTTTAAATAGTTTTCTAAAATAGAAATTTCCAAAAGTAACGGTATTTCTAAAAACACAAGGTTTAAAAAACAAATATTTCTTTTTTCTCCGATAACGGCGCCTAAAACTTGTTGTGCCAATAAACATATGGTGTTTGAAATTTATATTTGCAATAAGACGAACCATTAATAGTATAGCTTCATGAGTGCGAGTTCGAACCCACCATGAACAAAACAAATATATGCAATTGAGATATTATGGTTTAAGCGATTACAATATAATGGAAATTAATCTAAATATAGAAATCAAAACTCTAATCTTATAAATATAACTTAAGGTAGGAACTTTATAAAAATGGAAACCAAATTTAAAAAAAAAGAAATAACATCTAAAATAAGAAATTGATAATTTCGAAGTCCAATTTGCACTTAAAATGCAATTAAAAATATAAATAATATCTACATTTAAAAAAATTATAAAAATATAAATTTCTAAATGCCACAACTTTATAAATTTTGTAAGACTGACAAATATATATAAATTCTAGAATTTCTACTATTTTAGAAAGAAACTTTTAAACTTAGGCAGCTTTCTAAAATTAAAGTTTATAAAATAGAAACTGCCAATTTTAAATAGTAGGCTAAAATGGAAGTTTCATAAAGTATCAGTATTTCAAAAAATAGAAATAATATCTAAATTTTTAGAATTTCTAAAAATAGAAATCTCTCAATTAAAGAAGTTTATAAATTTAGTAAGATTTTATAATCTATATAAATTCTAGAATTTCTACTATTTTGAAAAGAAAATATTATATTTAGGTAACCGTCTAAAATTAAAGTTTTTAAAAATAGAAACTGCCAATTTTAAATAGTAGCCCAAAATGAAAATTTGCAAAAGTATCAGTAATTCAAAAAATAGACATAATATCTAACTTTTTAAAATTTCTAAAAATAGGAATTTCTGAATTCAAAACTTTCTAAATTTAATAAGATTCCATAATCTATATATATTCTAGAATTTATACTATTTTGAAAAGAAAATTTTAAATTAAGGTAACTTTCTAATATTATAATTTTCAAAAATAGAACCTTTCAATTTTAAATAGTTGCTTAAAATAGAAATTTTAAAAAGTAACAATAATTCTAAAAACAAAAAATTTAAAAATAAATATTTGTTTTATCTCCGACAACGGCGCCTAAAACTTGTTGTGCCACTAAAGATATGGTGTTTAAAATTTATATTTGTAATCAGACGAACCATTAATAGTATAGCCTCAGGAGTGTGAGTTCGAACCCACTAGTAACAAAGCATAATATATGCAATTGAGATATTATGGTATAAGTGATTACAATATAATGGAAATTAATGTAAATATAGAAATCCAAAACTCTAATCTTATAAATATAACTTAAGGTAGGAACTTTATAAAAATAGAAAACAAATTTAAAAAATAGAAATAACATCTAAAATTAGAAATTTATAATTTCGGAGTCCAATTTGCACTTAAAATCCAATTAAAAATATAAATAATATATATAATTAAAAAAATTATAAAAAATATAAATTTCTAAATGCCACAACTTTATAAATTTAGGAAGACATAAAATATATATATAAATTCTAGAATTTCTACTATTTTAGAAATAAACTTTTAAACTGTAATACCCCGGATTTTCAGATTATTAGTTTATATGAAAATTGTCCATTTTAAATTGTGAATTTTAGAATTGGATCTTATATGGATAAGGAATTGGGCCATGACCCAATTAGGACCCAATTAAATTGTGACATTGGTTTTATCAAAAATTTAATAAAAGATTGCCTTGGCCGAATTTTGAATGTGAAATCCATAGATTATGCGCATGAGAGATATGTGGGATTTTAAATCCACAATGATATGCTAGAATATTTAAAAAGGGATGAGATATCTATGAAATAATTAAAAGATTAAGCATGGCCGAATTTTGGATATTTATATCTATATTATGCGCATGGATTGGTAGCCAAGGAAACTATCTAATTTAAATAGAGATAGAATTAAGGGAAGGTTCTTAAATAAACAAGGGAGGTCAGTATGGCCATCTATAGCAAGGGGGCGCACGGCCTTAGGGGTTACCTATCTTAAACACCTTCTAATTATGGGATCAAGGAAGATTATAAAGAGGAGAGGTAGCAAGGGGTGCACGGTTTACAACCCCCTTAGCCGAATTTTACATCTCTCTCTCTCTCCCAAGTTCTCTCTCATGACAAAGAACAAGGAGAAGAAAGAAGGCAGCCAACAAGAGGTGTTCTTGGTTGGAGGAAAATTAAGAAGAAGGAAGAAAGATTAGAAGAACAAGGAATTGAAAAGAGGTTATTATCTAATTGATTAAATAATTTTATTTTATGAAACAAAAGAACCATAGGGTTCGGCCATGGTGGCGGGCCCAACCCCATGGAGAAAGATTGGAGATGATTTGATGGGTTGAATGGAAAAGAAAGAACCATAGGGTTCGGCCATAGTGCGTGGCCGAACTGTAATACCCCGGTTTTCCAATTTATTATTTTATATGAAAGTTATCCAATTTAATTGATGAATATGAGATATGGATCTTAATCCAAAATTATGCATGGCCGAATTACAAAATCTATGTTTATGCTCATGTGATAATTTTAAATAGGGTATGCAAATAATCTTAAACTAATTAAAAAGGAGGGTACATGGCATTGCTATATGTATTTTAGCATTGGCCGATTGGAAGGTCTTAAATTAAGAAAGGGAAAGTCGGCTATGGTTAATTAAAGAGGGAAAGTTGGCCATGGTTAAATAAGGAAGGTTTGACATATGTTCAGATTTTGGTTATAAATTTCTACTCCAATGTCCGATTGCTTTGATTCTTTTTGCGTTGGAAAGAAGATTCAAGGGCTACAACTTTGTAGTTTACCACTTTTTCTGATTCGGAAGTTAACAAGGTCAAAACTGAGCTACTATAATATGGTATATGTGTAAAAACGGGGAACACAAGGGGCGCACGGCTAAGGGTTGCTTATCTTAAGAACTTTCTAATGTGTGATTAAGAAAGGCTATAAAAGGAGAAATCAAGAGGGATACACGGTTTTGACATCCTTCATTGTTGAGTTTATTCCTCTCTCTCCCTCTCTCAATTCATCATTCTCTTCCACACGGCAAGAGCAAGGAGAAAGGAGAAGAAGATTGGAAGAGAAAGATCAGGCAAGGAGAGAACAAGAAATCAATCGGAAAGAGGTTAGTATCTTAATGGTATAGTTTTATTTTTGAAACAAAAAGAACCATAGGGTTCGGCCATGGTGTTTGGCAGAATCCCATGGAGGGAGATTGGAGATGATTTAATGGTTTAAATGGAGAGAAAGAACCATAGGGTTCGGCCATAGTACATGGCCGAACCCCATGGAAAGATTTTATTTAATTGATGGGTTTTAAGATTGAAAACCATCGAGAGTTTTTATTTATTCATTGGGTTTATGATCTTAGATTTTAAATCATAAAAACCTTTGATGGTGGTCGGTTTTAGATTCAAGAAATCAATGAAAGAATATGGATTGTTTTATGGCTAATTGTTTAGATCCATACTAATGAAAAGAAGGGGTGAGGTTCGGCCATCGTGTATGGCCGAACCCCACCAAATATTTAATGAATTGGTGGTTGAGTTTAATGGATCTAAACCATTGAGGAAGGTCACGAACCATAGGGTTCGGCCATGGTGCTTGGCCGAACCCCATGGGGTTGTTTTTGGAATGGGGATTAATGTGGAAAGGTTCCAAATATGGAAATTGTTGCTGAAATTAGAAAGCTTCTAATTTTAGAAAGAAGGTTGCTAAATTTAGAAAGCTTCCATGTATGGAAGGGGTGGCTAAATTGGAAAACATCTCATTATGGAAAGTGTTGTTAAATTGGAAAGCATCCAAGTATGGAAAATGGTTGCTAAATTTGGAAAGCAATCTAAATATGGAAGGAAGGTTATTATTTTTGGAAACCTTCTATTTTTGGAAGGTGTTTCCAATTATGGAAGGTGTTGGTTAATTAAGGAAATAATCTATTTATGGAAGGAGGTTGTTAAATTAGTAAGTTTAATTATGGAAACCTTCTAACAATAGAAGGTGGAGTCTAATTAAGGAAACCTTCCATTTATGGAAAGTTGGAATTTTAATTTGGAAACTATATACCATAGGGTTCAGCCAAGGGTATGGCCGAACCCCATGGTCCAAATTAAGGGATCAAATGACATTTTAAATTATGGTTAAGGGCTGATTGATGAATTGAATTTATGAACCTATTATATGAGTTATGTGTTGTATATTTTTAGGATACAAACATGTGTTATGAATTATGGTGAAAGAAAGGGTAAAAATGTAATTACACGCCAAAGTGGAAAACCATGGGTTTGGCCATGGTGTATGGCCGAACCCCATGAGTTGTGTTTGATGGACTTATTTGATCAAAGAATTAATACAAGGTTTAAATATGGTAAATTTAAATGAAAGAGGGAACAATGGCATGATGGTAATTTTGAACAAAAAGGGTGAGGCTCGGCCATGGGTATGGCCGAACCCCACAAGTTTGGTTAATGGACTATAAATATGGTAAATCAAGTGGGACTTGGTTTTAATTTATTATTATATTATAAGGTAACGGGATCTCGCAAGCGGTGCGCGATCGGTAATCGAATCTTGGACTAAAGACGCAAGGACACGTAGCGGTCTTTGGTAGGATTCCACCTCTTTGAAACCATGGGTTTATGTACATTGTCTTTATCTTATTTTGATGATTTTATATTGCAAAGGATATGTTTCAAATGGTGATTTTATATGCTATGTTTATTTGATAAAATAGCATGTGTTTCAAATATGAGCTTTTAAATGCTACGATTTTGTATAATTGCATAGCATGTGGACATTTGCATCTCATGCATGGCATGGGAGGGATGAACGGTAACCGAGGACCCACAATCCGTCGAGGTGTCTGTAAAGCACTAGTGGGGGATACCTTGATGAGGAGAATTCCATCAAGAGGATACTATGTAGCCGGAGATCCACCACTCTGTCGGGGCGTCCGTAAAAGAATCGTGGGCGATACCTTGATGAGGAGTTTTCCATCAAGAGTATATTATGTGTGAAAATGTAGCCGGAGGGTCCACACTCCGTCGGGGCTTCCGAAAGACCTATGTGGAGGGGTACATTTTATGTACATGTGATGGGTGGGACTCATTGCATATGATAGCATGGCATGGCATTGAGTCGGCATGATTATGACTTTTATTATCATGCAAGGTTTTGGTTTTTATCGGTATGATTGGATCTCTATTATCATACACTATTTTGAATACGATGCTTTATAAGTATGGCATGATTTATTATAACTGATTTGATATATTTATTATATCTGGATTTTTGGTACTAATCCATGTGTTAACCCTAATTGGAATACCTACTGGGCGCGTTGTACTAACGCCCTACTTCTACCCTTTAGTGGATGATGTAGGAAACGAGGAAAACGCTAAACTCGGAAAGGGACAAGCATAGGAGCTCGGAACGCTTTTAGTTTTATATTTTGTTTAAGATACTCAGGGATTTGTATTTAGAGTATCCAGATTTCAGAATGTAATAACTTAGATGAATTGCTATGGTTGGATGTTTTATTTGGATAATGATTAAAGTGATTTATTGACTAAGTACTTTACAATCAATGGAATAGAGCTTGGTTCTATTATGATTCCGCAAATTGGATGTTATGATATCGCATGTTATGATTTTTATTCCGCATGTTGATATTGCTATGTGTGAACCATTTTAGTGGACTGAGTCCATGCACACATAGGGTTGGCCAGTTAATGGTCGGACTTTGGAAGTTCGGACTTAGCTCGCTTCTTGACGTCCCGCTCTCTATCACTCTACTCTGTTATATAAAAAAAATAGACTCTGATTTACGGGAAGAAGCGAGTTCTAACACATAGGTTCATTCATTTATTTAATCATTCATAACACTCCCATTAACCTGATTGCTTTAAACATATTAGGTTCCTTCATGACCCATAAAAATCCTTAACCTCTTAAGTCCATAAAAAAACCTCATGGGGTTCGGCCATACACCATGGCTGAACCCATGATCCTCCATTTTGGCCTTTATTACACTTTTGCCATTCCTTACACTTTATGACCGTTAACATATTCTAAGGTCACAGTTATACATGCTTAAATCCATAGTTTTATTGCTCAAACATCCAATTATTTATTCATAGTTCGCATTACCAACACCCCATAAAAAATGGTCCATGGTTCTTATGTTTTGCAAACCTTTAAAATGATAAATCAGTTCACAAGACTCATGTCTAAGGAATCCCCAAATTCTTAACTATATTTGGTGGGGTTCGGCCATTCACCATGGCCGAACCTCACCCCTTCTTTTCTATTCTTTTGATTCTACAATTTAACATAACCATGTTTCCAAATTATGAACCCTCTTTCAAAAATCATTAACCATAATCTAGCATCTTAGCCATTATGGTTCGGCCATGCAATGGCCGACCCATGTCCTTATTAGAAGCTTATCAAGAATAGTAACCACCTTCCATACATGGAAGCTTTCTAATTTTAGCAAACACCTTCCATAATTGGAAACTTTCTAAATTTAGCAAAACACCTTCCACACTTGGATAGTTTCCAAATTTAGACACCATCTTTCCATAATTGGATGCTTTCCAATTTTAGCAACCAATTCTAAAATTAGATAGTTTCCTATGTTAATCTCCATTCGAAAACTACCCCATGGGGTTCGGCCATACACCATGGCCGAACCCTATGGTTCATGATCTTGTCCATCCATTTAGATCCATTAAACCATTCAATAATAAAATCATCAAAACTCCATGGGGTTCGGCCATACACCATGGCCGAACCCTATGGTTCATGATCTTGTCCATCCATTTAGATCCATTAAACCATTCAATAATAAAATCATCAAAACTCCATGGGGTTCGGCCATACACCATGGCCGAACCCTATGGTTCAAAGTCCTCTTTTTTTTTTTAAAACTAATCAATCATGGTTCTTCCATTTAATCCCCTCAAAATTACATATCACTATCACCAATTACTTATTTAAGAAACTCCATGGTTTTCATTATTAAAAACCCAATAAAATAAATCAAATCTCTCCATGGTTTTCAATCCTCCAAAACCCATGAATTAAATACTTCTTTTCATGGGGTTCGGCCATGCACTATGGCCGAACCCTATGGTTCTTTCTTTTCATTTAAATTATTAAATCATCATCCAAACTTCTTCCATGGGGTTCAGCCAAACACCATGGCCGAACCCTATGGTTCTTTGGTTTCATAAATAACATTATTCAATTAAGATACTCCCTCGCTTGATCTTTCTCTTCCAATCTTCTTCTCCTTTCCCTTTGCCGGCCGAACAACCTTCTTCTTCTCCTTGCTCTTTGCCGTGAGAGAGAATGAAAGATTGAGAGAGAGAGAGAGATAAAATTCGGCAATATGAAATGTGTAAAAACCGTGCACCTTGTCCCTCTCTCCCTTTTATAATTTTCCTTTGATCAATATTTAGGAAGTGCTTAAGATAGCTACTTCCTCCCTCCTTTGGCCGTGCGCCCCATGTCTTAGATGGCAATCCCGTGTACTCCTTCCTTGTCTAGTGGTTTCCGACCTCCCTTTCTTATTTTAAAACCTTCCCTTAATTCTATCTTTATTTAGATTAGATAGTTTCTTTGGCTACCATCCTATGCGCATAATGTATAGATTTATTATCTAAAATTCGGCCATAATAATCTTTTAATTAATTTTGGACATAATACATTACTAAGATAATTCAACCCATTTAAATTTTAATAAACCAATTCCACAATCAATTGGGTCCTAATTAGGTCATGGCCCAATTCTTTATCCATATAAAAATCCAATCTAAAATTCACAATTAAAATGGGTAATTTCATATAAAATAACTAACTGAAAATCCGAGGTGTTACAGGAAGGGGGAGCTTGGCACCTTCTAAATCAAGAGAACAAAGGGGCGCATAGCACCTTCTAATCTAAGATAGAATGCATGGCCGTGTGGGAGAGATGCAATCCAAGAATGAGGTGCAAAAAGGGTACTTACCTTGTTGAGAGTGGTGTAGAGGCAATTACTAATTTAAAGGGATCTTGGCATCTTCTAATATAGGACTGATTGGAAGTATTATTAGAAGAGAGACAGCCACAAGCAAGGGTGCACGGCAATGTTATTTCAAAGAAGGTATTGGCCGAGTGGAATTTTTTATGGAAGGGGGCGCATAAGCACCTTCTAAATTGAGATCAATTGGAATTAATAAAAGGAGAGAAGGAGAGGCACACGGCATCACACAAAACCAGCAAGGATTGACGCTAGTTTGCACATTAGCAAAAGGTGTACTCAGCTTTGTGAAGAATCAAGGAGGCTAAGGAAAGAAGAAGGATTGGATGAACAAGAATCAACCGGAGCGAAGGAAGAAAACGGGAGGAGTCGCGGAACCGGTAAGTGATTTTATAATTTTTTGTTTAAAGGAAAAGAACCATAGGGTTCGGCCATGGTGTATGGCCGAACCCCATGGAAGAAGATTGAGGGATGAATGATGAGGTTTTAATGGAAAGACATGGTTTAAATTATGTGTTTTTAAGGGATGAAAACCATGGAAAGACATGGTTTAAATTATGTGTTTTTAAGGGATGAAAACCATGGAAAGACATGGTTTAAATTATGTGTTTTTAAGGGATGAAAACCATTGAAAGACATGGTTTAAATTATGGGTTTTTGGTTGAAAACCATGGACTAATTATGCATGTTTTAAAAGGGATTTAAAATGGTTTAAGAAGAGGTTGATAGACCATAGGGTTCGGCCATGGTGAGGGGCCGAACCCCATGAAAGGTTATTAATTAATTTTAATGGATGGGAAAGGTTATTTATGTTTTAAATTTTAAATGGAAACCATGGGAAATTATTTATGTTTTTAAAGGAGTTTAAATGGAAGGTTGTTGATTATATTTTTATGGTTGGAAACCATGGAAGAACATTATGGGAGATTAATAAAATAAATTTAAGGGAAGGTGATGAACCATAGGGTTCGGCCATGTTGTATGGCCGAACCCTATTGGTTATATTTTAAAAGGGTTATCATTTAGTTTAAATGGAAATAATGATTTCCATGAAAGAGGATTAGTGAACGATTATGATAATTATAAATGATGTATGGTTGACGGTTTTTAGATACATAGATTGTTATTAATATTTTTTAGAAAGAGGAATATGGACCATAGGGTTCGGCCATGGTGTATGGCCGAACCCCATGGAGTTGTATTGGTATGGTTATTGGATTTAATTGATTAAATTGAAGATGTTTATTTATTTAGAAAGATTCTAAATATGGAAGAAAGCTTGAATTATGATTTAATTATGGAGATTAAATTGGAAAGTCTCTAATTATGGAAGGTGGAGATTAAATTGGTAAGTCTCTAATTATGGAAGGGGAGATTAAATTGGAAAGCTTCTAATTAAAGAAGGGCGGGTGATAAAGTTGGAAACCTTCTAATTATGGAAGGATTGATGATAAATTTGGAAACCTTGATTTATGGATTTTCTAATAATGGTTGCAATGAAAATAATTGGGACTTAGACATCATAGGGTTCGGCCATGGTGCTTGCCCCATGAATCAAGTTGAATGGATTTTATGGACTTAATATGGTGATTGGATTAATGGAGAGACCTAAACCTAAGGTGATGAAGGTGATGGCAAAATTGTTAATAGGTGAAATTAATGGACATAGGGCTCGGCCATGGTGTTTGGTCGAACCCCATGAACCAAATTTATGGATCATGTATGGACTAAGTGTTATGCATGATTAAATGAATGAAATGACCTATGTTTGGAATATAAACATGAGGTGATTGAAGGCAATGGCAAAGTTGTAAATACATGCCAAAATGGAGGATCATGGGTTTGGCCATGGTGTATGGCCGAACCCCATGAGGTTTATTTTATGGACTTGTTTGGATTAAGGATCGGTTTGGAATTGAACATGAGGTAATGGCAAATTGGTAATATTGGCTAAAAATGAAAGATCATGGGTTCGACCATGGTGTATGGCCAAACCCCATGAATTTGGATTAATGGGTTAATTATTAGCCTAAGTATACTGTAAATAAGAGTAATGGGTTATATTAGCCATGGATGGCAATCTTCTAAATATATGAAAATAAGGAAGGTAAATGGCTATGGATATGTATAATGGCATTTTGGTAATCAAGTGAAAATAATGGACCATGGGTTTGGCCATGGTATGTGGCCAAACCCCATGGGGGTTGTTTTGATGAACATAGGGTTACGTATGTTGGATTAGATGAATGAATTGTTAATTAAAGATTAGACCAATGGCAATTTGGTAATATCGGCTGAAAATGATAAACCATGGGGATTGGTTTATGGACTTAAAAATATTGTAAATCAAGTGGGACTTGGTTTTGATTGATTGTTATATTTTAAGGTAACGGGACCTTACAGGGTGTTTACGATCGTGAATGGTTACCGGAAGAAAGACGCAAGGACACGTAGCGATCTTTGGTAGGATTCCACCTCTTTGAAACCATGGGATTATGTACAATGTTTTCTTATCTTATTTGATGAATATATGTTGCAAGGGATATGTTTCAAATTGTGATTTTAAATGCTATGTTTATATGATAAAATAGCATGTGGTTTAAATGTGAGTTTTAAATGCTATGATTTGTATTTCTACATAGCATGTTGGCATTTGCATCTCATGCATGGCATGGGAGGGATGAAAGGTAACCGGAGGATCCACACTCCGTTGGGCGTCCGAAAAACCTATGTGGGGTACCTTGATGTGATTTCCATCAAGAGGATACTGTGTATGGACTGTAACTGGAGATCCACACTCCGTTGGGGCGTCCGTAATAGAAAAGCTTGTGTCTGGCGCTCCTTCTCCTCCTCAGGGAAATAATGTTCCAGGAAGGTAGCTGAGAACTGTTCCCAAGTCATGGCAATCCTCTCTCCTTCTGGAATAAGTGCTCGCTGCTTCTCTATCACCTCCCACCATTTACCAGCATCATCAATCAGCTGTGATGTGGCCAGTAAAATCTTGTGAGCATGACTCGTAATCTTCAACAAAATCAGAATCTGTGAAATCTTCTTTAGCCAGTTTTCGGCTGTGACAGCCCCTTCTCTCCCGTTGAAGTAAGGAGGGCGCTGTTGTTGGAAGTCCCTGACCATGCTCCTGTCATTGTTTTCCTTGGTGGTTCCATTATCATTCAAGTGCTGTTGAAGCACTGAAGTAACCACCGCTTGAACCAGATTCTACAATTCAAGAGGTACCACCGGTATGTTTACGCTACTTGCTTCCTCCTCATGGAGGGATGGTTGTTCTTCCTCACGGTGAGATTGTCGTTCCTCCTCATGGTGAAATGGTTGCTCCTTCTCATTTCGAGGATGTTCTACCTCATCTTCACCCCCACTTGGGTTTTGTCGGGTATTTCTCCTTGGCCTTCCCCTTGGAGCCATTTTTTTTTCTAAGCCATTGAAAACATCAAGACTTAGTTTCCATAATAACAATTTGTATTTTCCTACCTGTTGGGGAAAATTTCCAAATAAACACTCTTGATTTCTGCTTTGTTTCTGGGGAAATACATCATATGTTGCTATGTTTGATAATCCGATTATTTTGACTGTACTTCCTTTGCTATCATCCGTCTGAGTCTAACAAAGTAAATTAATGCACGGAGACCAGATTAATTTACCCCGAAAGATTCAATGTTTTGGGTTCTCTCTGATACCAACTGTAACGCCCCACCCGTTTTCACTCTTTTTTCCCGTAAATTCAGAGTCTATTTTTTTTTTTTTAAAACAGAGTAGAGTGATAGAGCGCGGGACGTCACGACGCGAGCTAAGTCCGAACTTCCAAAGTCCGACCCTTAACTGGCCAACCCTATGTGTGCATGGACTAAGTCCACAAAAATGGTTCACACATAGCAATATCAACATGCGGAATAAAAATCATAACATCAAAATTGCAGAATCATAATAGAACCAAGTTCTATTCCATTCAGATAGCAAAGTACGTCAAGTCCTTAATCATCATTCAAATACCATAATTATCAAAATTAACATCCATCCATCTAAGTTATTACATTCCGAAATCTATATACTCAAATACAAGTTCATGAGTAACTTTATTCAAAATATATAAAATAAGTCTTCCAAGCTCCTATGCCTGGCCCGTCTTGCATTCATTGTTCCCCTGATTTCCTATATCATCAACTAGGGTAGAAGTAGGGCGTCAGAACAATGCGGCCAGTAGGTATTCCCATTACGGCTAACACATGGTCAGTACAAAACATATATAATAATATTGTAATGTCAAAAACCATATAAATCCATGCCATGCAATGAGTCCCACCCATCACATGTACATAAAAGTACCCACCACATAAGTCTTTCGGATGCCCCGACGGAGTGTGGACCCTCCGGAATCTTCTTGATGGAAATCATATAAAGGTACCGCACATAGGTTTTTCGGACGCCCCGACGGAGTGTGACCCCTCCGGTTACAAATCCTTCACCCCATGCCATGCATGAGATGCCAATGAAGTACATGTTATTTTATAACATAAACATAGCATTTAAAATCACCTTTGAAACATATCCAACACATGCTATTTATACAAATAAACATAGCATTTAAGATCAATATAAAATAGGTCCTTTAAAACATAATCTCATAAAAAATAAGATAAACACAAAGTACATAAACCCATGGTTTCAAAGAGGTGGAATCCTACCAAAGACTGCTCACGAGTCCTTGAGCTTCTGTCCAAGAATCGGTCACCGATCGCGCACCGCTTGCGAGATCCCGTTACCTTATAATATAATAACCAATCAAAACCAAGTCCCACTTGATTTGCAATATTTAAGTCCATAAACCATTTCCCATGGGGTTTGTCATTTTCTGTCAATATTACCAAAATGCCATTGGTCTAACCTTAATTAATATTCTTTTCATTTTAATCCAACATACGTAACCCTAGATCCATTAATTCACCTATTTACGTAATTGCCATTACTCTCATCACCTAAGTTTTAGGTTCCAAAACATAGGTCCATTAATTCTCATATAATTACCATGTTGCCATACAAGGCTAACCTTCCATTTTTAGCAAGTATTTACAACTTTGCCACTCCTTAAAATTAACCAAACCTCTTTCATGTTTTTCCAACCCATATTAGCTCATAAACTTGGTTCATGGGGTTCGGCCATACACCATGGCCGAACCCATGATATCATGGTTCCTTCTCCTCTTGATTTATTTTCAATTATAAATTCATAATTGGACTATAGACTTGATTCATGCGGTTCGCCCAACCACCATGGCCGAACCCTATGATGTGTGACTTTCCATTTATAGCAATTCCATTCTTGAATTCAAGATTCAAGATTCTTTCTTTAATTAGAAACTTTCTAATTTAATCTCCACCTTCCATTTTAATCAAGATCCATAATTAGAAGGTCCTAATTTAATCTCCATGGCCCATAATTAGATACTTTCTAAATTCAATGTCCACCTTCCAAGAATAGAAACTTTCCAAATAAACCAACTTCCATAAATAAATGCTTCCTAATTTAGCAACCTTCTTTCCATATTTGGATAGTTTCCAAATTTAGATTCCATAATTAGAAAGTTCTTAAATTAAAACTTTCTAATTTAGTTTCCACCTTCCAAAAATAGAAACTTTCCCATTTTAAATCCCTCCTCTATATTTAGAATTTTTCTTAATAAACACCTTCCATAATTAGAAATCATGTTCCATAATTAAAAGGTTTCCAAAATTAAACCCTAGTGGGGTTCGGCCATGCACCATGGTCGAACCTCACTCATAGAAATAATCCATTATTAAAAATAATAACCGTCCTTCCCTTTTAATCAATTAAAATCCTCAAATTCATAAATTTATTTGGTGGGCTTCAGCCATGGTGTTTGGCCGAACCTCACCCCACCAAACATCATATTACATTATCAACAAACTCCCATAAAAATTCATGAACATATTTGGTGGGGTTCGGCCATACACCATGGCCAAACCTCACCCCTTTTCTTCCATTCTCTTGATCTTATATCTTAGCCATAATCAAATCATGGTTCGGCTATGCAATGGCCGACCCATATCCTTAACCATATCTCCATTTAAAATCACCAAAAACATCCATTAAAACAACATGAATTTATTAACCAATACCCATGGTTTTTTCCTCATTAACAATCCATACATTAACCATATTTTCTTTCATGGGGTTCGGCCATGCATTGTGGCCAAACCCTATGGTTCATGCTTCCATTAAAACACCATGATCATCTTCCAAACTTCTTCCATGGGGTTCGGCCAAATACCATGGCCGAACCCTATGGTTCTTTTATTTCAAAAATATAAAATCAAACTACTAACCGTTTACGCGACTCCTTCGGTTGTTCTTTGCTCTTCCAATCCTTTTCCTTTTTAATCTTTTCCTCTTGCTGGCTGCCTTCTTCTTCTCCTTGCTCTTGCCGAGAATGAGACTTTAAGAGGGAGAAAGAAAATTCGGCTATGTGCTTAAACCGTGTACCCCTCTTTTTCTCTCCTTTTATCACTTCCTCTTGATCTTAATTTAGAAGGTGCCTTAGATGCAATTGCTTAATGCCATGTATTATAACTAGAGTTGCCGTGTACCCCCTTTTGTAATTAGTAGTTGTCGATCTTTGATCAAAGAGGGACTCCTTTGTGTGCACCACTCCCACACGGCTAAGGTTTCTTCTATTTCTATTTGACCATCTTCTTAAATTAATAAACCCCTAGTTTCACTCTTTAAGAGAGGAAAGGACTCCTTTTAAAATTGGTCTCATGCACACCACATAGATAAACCAATCTCACATTTGGCCACACATTATCCCATACACGGCCATAAAATCTTCATTTGATTTTTAAACATCTCCTTGGATATTCAAATCCAATATTCGGCCATGCATAATCTTTTACTTAATTTTGGACATAATGCATTATTAAAATAATTCAACCCATTTAAATTTTATTGGAACCCTTTCCAAAACCGCTAGGTCCTAATTGGGCATTGTGCCAACACTTTACCCAATTTAAGATTCATATATAAAATTCACAAATAAAATAGATAATTTTCATATAAAATAATAAATGAAAATCCTAGGTGTTACACATCAAGAGGAGGAGCAATGAAGCAACGTGAACATACCAGTGGTGCCTCCTAAATTACAGAATCTAGTTCAAGTAGTGGTTACTTCAGTGCTCCAACAACACCTGAATGAGAATGGAACCACCAAGGAAAACAATGACAGGAGCATGGTCAGGGATTTCCAGAACAGCGCCCTCCTTACTTCAAGGGGAGAGAAGGGGCTGTCGGAGCAGAAAACTGGCTGAAAAAGATTTAACAGATTCTGACTTTGCTAAATATCACGAGTCATGCTCACAAGATTTTACTGGCTACATCACAGCTGATTGATGATGCTGGTAAATGGTGGGAGGTGATAGAGAAGCAACGAGCACTTATTCCGGAAGGAGAGAGGATTGCCATGACCTGGGAACAGTTCTCAGCTACCTTTCTGGAACATTATTTTCCTGAGGAAGAGAAGGAGCACCAGACACAGGTTTTTCTATCTTTGGTACAAGGTACCATGACGGTGGCAGAGTACCACCAGGAGTTTCTCAGTCTATCTGTATATGCATTCTATATGGTGGATACAGAATATCGGAGGGCACGTAAGTTTGAGCGGGGCCTTCGGCCTAGCATAAGGGCCAAGGTAACTATATTCAAGGCAACCACATTGGCAGAAGTGGTTAGCAGGGCCACTATAGCAGAGCAAGAGATGGCTGAGTTGAGGCGTTTTGACATCGCCGAGCTCAGAGTGGGAGGGGTACATTTCAGCCCAACAAGAGGTTCCAACCGAACTCTAGCAGACCATCACCATCTACTGGATCAATAGGGGGCTTTCGTCCCAATCATCCCTCCCCATCTGCATCAATCACTCAGGCTCCTAGAAGTGGGAGCAACTGTTTTCATTGTGATCAGCGTGGCCATTTTAAGAGGGAATGTCCACAACTCAACAAACCCTCTAATACCAGGGTTCATCTCGTCCACCAGTTAGGCAAACTAATTCACGTGGAGGCAGGACATTTAATCAGGCGAGACGGCCACCTACAGGATCTGGACGGGTATTCACCTTAGCACCTCCAGCAGCAGAGGATCATTCAGTGATTCAAGGTATGGCAGTAGTCAGTAGTTCCTACGCCTTTGCATTATTTGATTCGGGAGCATCTCACTCTATCATATCTGCTGCATCTATAACTGCTACTAGTACATTGGTACAAAAAACTGTCCACATCACTCACTATTGTATCCCCCGTCGGAGACACATCATTGAGACTTATATGCACAACAGTGAATACTGAACTTGCTGGACTCAGATTTGAGTTCCATTATTTGGTGCTCGATATGTTAGAATATGATATTATTTTCGGCATTGATCGGTTGGCTAGTTTTAAGGCCAACATTGATTGTTATCGTCGTAGGGTGACATTTTGGTCGCCTGAGGGAAAACAACATGTGGTGCGTGCTGATAAACAAAGCAGACTGCATGAAGGGTTGAATCATCTGGTATTGAACATTATCAGAATCAACAAGGCACTGGTGATTGAACTTCCGGAAATAGTAAAGGACTATGAGGAAGTTTTTCCAAAGGAACTCCCTGGGTTACCTCTCATGAGGGAGATCAAGCTGTACCCTGGCACTGCACCAGCAGAGATGTCCGAGTTAAAGAAGTAGATTGATGAACTGCTCAAACTGGGGTGCATTCGGAACAGTACATCGACTTTGGGAGCTCCAGTTTTATTTGTAAAGAAGAAGGACGGTTCACTCCGTATGTGTGTGGATTACCGAAAACTGAACCAGTTGACAGTCAGAAACAAGTACCCTCTACCCAGGATCGATGATTTATTTGATCAACTTAAAGGTTCCAGTCATTTTTCTAAGATTGACCTGATGTCCGAATATCACCAAATCTGGGTTAGGGAGGACATAGAAAAGACAGCCTTCAGAACGCGATATGGACTATATGAGTTTATAGTCATGCCGTTTGGACTCACTAATGCACCGGCTGTGTTCATGGATTTAATGAACAGGATCTTCTGTCCTTACTTGGACCAATTTGTTATTGTATTTATTGATGATATTTTGATTTACTCCAAAACTCAATAAGAACATGCTGAGCACCTGAGAATAGTTCTGGACACTTTGAGGAAGAACAAACTATATGCTAAAGCCAGTAAATGTGAATTTTGGCTATCTGATGTCAACTTTTTGGGACATGTTATATTAGAAGAAGGTATAGCCGTGGACCCGGCTAAGATAGCGGCAGTAAGAGAATGGAAAGTGCCAAAGAATGAAACTGAGATCTGTAGCTTTTTGGGATTGGCTGGTTATTACAGGAAATTTATCATGGACTTCTCAAAAATTGCATCCCCACTTACTCGACTCACTCAGAAAGGAGTCAAATATGAATGGTCAGATTTGTGCAATCAGAGGTTTGAAGAGCTAAAGAAGAGACTTACCACGGCTCCTATCCTAGTTTTGCCGGAAAGAGGCAAGTGTTATGAGGTACAATGCGATGCTTCAGGAGAGGGACTGGGGTGTACACTCAGTCAAAGTAATCGTGTGGTGGCATACGGATCAAGACAGTTGAAAATACATGAACGCCTCTATCTTATGCACGATCTAGAACTAGCCGCAGTGGTCTTCGCTCTTAAAAGCTGGAGACATTATATTTATGGCGAGAAATTTAAGTATTTTCAGATTATAAGAGCTTGAAGTACTTGTTTGATCAGAAAGAGCTCAACTTGAGGCAGCGCAGATGGATGGAATATCTGGCAGATTATGAGTTCGCACTTCGTTATCACCCTGGCAAGGCGAACAAGGTGGCAGATGCCCTCAGCCGTTTATCACATGCATCTGTGGCATGTTTGATCAGGACAGAATGGGAGATGTTGAATACCATTCGAGAGTTTAAACTTTACCTCAATAACCATGGGACCATATACAATTTGATCATATGGTCCAACATGGTTACCAAGATTGAACAGGAACAACGGACAAACCCGGAGGTGGAGGAGATTTGGGCCAAGATGTCTACTGGTGAAATCATACAGGAATGGGAGTTACGACCAGGACAGGGTCTTCTATTCCGAGGAAGGATTTATGTACCTAAGAGCTGCAGAAAAGAGTTATTGGTTAAGGCACATCAGATCAAACTCTCTATTCATCCGGGCAGCACCAAGATGTATCACGACCTGAAGAGGCATTACTGGTGGCACGGATTAAAAAGGGATGTAGCAGAATTTGTGGGTCATTGCTTAACGTGTCAGCAGGTTAAGACGGAACATCAGAAGCCACCAAGGTTACTCAAACCCTTACCAGTGCCGGAATGGAAATGGGAACACATTTCCATGGATTTTGTGACAGGGTTCCCAAGGTCATCAAAGGCCAACGATGCGATATGGGTCGTGGTAGACCGACTGACCAAGTCAACACATTTTATTCCTATTAAGATGACAGACTCATCTGAGACTTTGGGTCGGCGGTATATTAGGGATATCATCAGATTGCATGGTATACCTCGGACTATTGTGTCTGACAGAGATGGTCGATTCACAGGCAGAGTATGGCAGAGCATGCAGGCGGCCATGGGAACAGATCTACTAATAAGTACGGCATTTCATCTTCAGACTGATGGACAGTCTGAGAGGACAATACAAACACTGGAGGATATGCTGAGAGCATGTATGCTAGATTTCAAGGGTGGATGGGAGGATCACTTGCCGTTGGTAGAATTCTCGTACAACAATAGTTACCAGGCAAGCCTCCAAATGGCACCATTTGAGGCATTATGTGGTAGACCTTGTAGGTCACCAGTGTGTTGGACAGAGGCCGGTGAGCCTGTACTGATTGGACCTGAGTTGGTTACAGAGACTACAGCGCAGATATAGTTGATACGGAAGCACCTATTGACTGCGCAGAGTCGTCAGAAGAGCTATGCTGACAAAAGGAGGAGGTTCCTTGAATTTGAAGTGGGAGACATGGTGTTCTTGAAAGTCTCGCCACGGAAGGGACACATGAGATTTGGAAAAAAAAGGGAAATTGTCGCCAAGATATGTGGGACTGTTTTCAATCATAAGAAGGATGGGGGACGTGCTTATCAATTGGCACTCCCAACATAGTTGGCATCTTTACACGATGTGTTCCATATATCGATGTTGAGGAAGTATAATCCTGATCCTTCTCACATACTGAATGTACAAGACATAGAGGTTCAGTGCGACGTGACATACGTCGAAAGGCCTGTTCAAGTGGTGGACCTCAGAACAAAGGGTGTTACGGAACCGAGCGATCCAGTTTGTCAAGGTAGTATGGGATCAACATGGCATTGAGGAAGCTACATGGGAACTCGAGTCGGAAATGAGGAAAGCTCATCCTGAGCTATTTATGTAAATATTTGAAACCCTACTTCACTCGATTTTCGAAACGAAAATTTTAAAAAGAGGGTTGTATTGTAACACCCCGGATTTTCATTTTATTATTTTGTATGAAAATAATCCATTTAATTTGTGAACATTAGTTATGGATTTTAAATTGGGCAAAGAGTTGGGTCATTGGCCCAATTAGGACCCAACGGTTTTGGAATGGGTTGCAATAAAATTAAATGGAGATGAATTAATTAGTAATGCAAAATTAAATAGATAATTGATCATGGCTGATTAATAGGTTGCATATCTATGATTTTGCGCATGGCATATTTTGTTTAGGACTATCCAAAGTGGGAAGCCAAGGTCGGCAATTGCATATCTATGTTGGGCGTATATATCATCTAAAAGAGGCACAAGGAAAGGGCTCACGGCATTGCTATTCTTATCTTAGCATTGGCCGATGGTAATGTATTAAAAATGGCATTAGGGAAGTGTCTAAAATTAAAATTAGGACTCTCCCAAAATGGGAAGTCTAAACTCGGCAATGGCTATCTAAGACAAGGGGTACACGGCATTATTAATCTAAGATAAGGGGTACATGGCAATTACTAATGTATCAAGGAGGTAAGATTATCTTAAGCACTTTCTAACTTGGGATTAAGAGGGAGTAATAAAAGGAGAGGAGGACAAGGGCACACGGTTTTACACCCTTCATAGCCAAATTTTGTTGAACTCTCTCTACCCTCTCTTAAGCTCTCATTCACAGCAAGATCAAGAAGAAGAAGTGGAAAGAGGCTAAGGAAGAGAAAGATTGGAACAGCAAGAAATCAAACGGAAAAGGTTAGTAGTCTTATTTGATAAATTTGTTTTTAAATAAAAGAACCATAGGGTTCGGCCAAGGTGTTTGGCCAAACCCCATGGAAGAAGATTGGGTGACGATATGATTATTTTAAATGGAAAGAAAGAACCACTATGGCCGAACCCCATGGAAAGTTATGGTTTATTTTATTGGGTTATGAATATTGAAAACCATGGAGGAACATTGATAGATTAATGGAAGTTTGAATAATGGAAATAATTATGGGTTTATGTTCATAAATTTCAGATCATGGAAACTTTGGATGGTTAAGTGTTTTGGATTTAAAAGAGGGAATATGGTTAAGTGTTTGATGTTAAAGGTATGTAATTTTGAAGGGATTAAATGGAAGATCAATGATTGATAATTTTTAAAAAGAGAGGATCTTGAACCATAGGGTTCGGCCATGGTGTATGGCCGAACCCCATGGAGTTATGTAAGTATTATTGTTGAATTTTAATGGACTGAAAAAAGGGTCAAGATCATGAACCATAGGGTTCGACCATACACGGAGATGGTTACTAATTTGGAAGGTTGGATGATTATATTGGAAACATTCTAAGTATGGAAGGATTCATGTGTTTTAAATATGGAAACCTTCTAAATATAGAAGGTGGAGATAAATTTGGAAACCTTCTAAAAATAGGAGGAGTTTAAATGGGAAGGTTTCTATTTTTGGAAGGAGGTTGCTAACTTAGGAAGCTCTTAATTATGGAAGTTAAATTAATTTAGAAAGTGAATGGATTGTCTCAATTGGGTGAGGTTCGGCTATGGTGTATGGCCGAACCCCACTAGAGTTTATTTATGGAGATGATTTTTAATTATAGAAGTTACATGCTAAACTTGGAAACTTTCTAAATATGAACCTTCTAATTGGGGAGTTGTTAATTATGGATTTACTAACAAAATAAGTTGATGAAAATGGGAGTTAGACATCATGGGCTCGGCCATGTGTATGACCGAACCCCATGAACCAAATGTTATGGTTTGTATGTCATGGTTTATGGATCATGTATGGAATTAATAAGGTGAATGGATTAATGAAGAGACATAAACATAAGGTAGTGGCAATTCGGTAATATTGGCAAAAAAATGGAGGATCATGGGTTCGGCCATCCATGAATTATTTTATTGGACTATGTGTTGGGATTAAAGAAGTAAGTATGGGTCTGTTGTGTTTATGTGTTAAGGAGTGAAAGGTTTGAATGATTAAACCAAGGGCAAAGTTATGAATACATGCTAAGATGGAAGGTTGGCCATGAATGGCAATCTTATAAATATGGGGATTGGTTAATGGACTTTAAATGTTGTAAATTAAGTGGGACTTGGTTTTGATTTATTATTATATTATAAGGTAACGGGACCTCAGAAGGTGTTTACGATCGTGAGCGGTTACCGGACAGACACAAGGAAACGTAGCGGTCTTTGGTAGGATTCCACCTCTTTGAAACCATGGTTTATATACATATGTTTATTTTATGTTTGATGAAATTATGTTTCAAAGGATATGCTTTATATTGAATTTCAAATGCTATGTTTAATTGTATAAATAGCATGTGTTGATTATGTTTCAAAAGTTGATTTTTAATGCTATGTTTATGATATAAAGTAGCATGTGTTTCCTTGGCATCTCATGCATGGCATGGGGTGAAGGATTTGTAACCGGAGGGGTCACACTCCGTCGGGGAGTCCGAAAAACCTATGTGCAGTACCTTGATGTGATTTTCCATCAGGAAGAATCCGGAGGGTCCACACTCCGTCGGGGCGTCTGAAAAACCTATGTGGTGGGTACTTTTATGTACATGTGATGGGTGGGACTCATTGCATTTGTCATCATTGCATGGCATAGATTTATATGGTTTTTGACATTACAATATTATTATATATGTTTTGTACTGACCATGTGTTAGCCATAAGGGGAATACCTACTGGGCGCGTTGTTCTAACGCCCTACTTCTACCCTAGTTGATGATACAGGAAATCAAGGGAACGAAGAACGCAAGACGAGCCAGGCATAGGAGCTTGGATGATTTAGTTTATTATTTTAATAAAAGTTACTCATGAACTTGTATTTGAGTATCTAGATTTCGGAATGTAATAACTTAGATGGATGGATGTTAATTTTGATAATTATGGTATTTGAATGATAATTAAGGACTTGACAGTACTTTGCCATCTGAATGGAATAGAACTTGGTTCTATTATGTTTCGCAATTTGATGTGATGATTCCGCAGTTATGATTTTTATTCCGCAAGTTGATATTGCTACTGTGTGAACCATTTTCGTGGACTTGGTCCTATGCACACATAGGGTTGGCTAGTTAAGGGTCGGACTTTGGAAGTTCGGACTTAGCTCACGTCGTGACGTCCCGCGCTCTATCACTCTACTCTGTTTTAAAAAAAAAAAAAATAGACTCTAAATTTACGGGAAGAAGCAAGTGAAAAAGGGCGGGGCGTTACAATGAAAGTTCGAATTATTTTCAATAAAGTATGCAAATTTAAGAGTTTATGAGGACTTGGGCATTGAGATGCATGTGACGGGGTCACTTGATTTATTGAGACGTGGTATGGGTACGTCCCTCAAGTGATATTGATGAGATAAGTATATAGACTCTATGAGTATGGCTTAGAGTAGCTATGAAACTGTGGGAACCTCGATATGAAATACGGAGACTTGGTCCCGTAGGGTTACCGTTGAGGAGTGGGTCCCTCGCAGGCTTCATGCTGGAGGACGCTCTCACGGCTATTTCGCACATTTGTTGTGGGTGGATGCACAGAGCTAGGTACTATTTTACCCCCTGGGGGTGGTGCTAGCTTCGTTAGACGTGGACTGACCGCCTTAGAGCTTGACTGGATCACCCTTGGGGTGAAGGGATACAGGGTGGGGTAGACATGATCACATTGGACGTGGGTCTTCCACCTAGTAAGTCATGGGACATAAGGCTTGCTAGGGGTCAGGGTATATTTGTGAGTTGATATGGTTGCCACAGTCGAGTAGTGACTCATTCGAATGATGTTTCTATGGATAGAATATCTCATGGTGGAAGATGAGTCTGGATTAATTATGATCAAAGATGGATTAGTTATGCCTATGAATGGATTATACCCAGAAGGTAATTAACCAAAATAGATGATACTCACTGATAGAGTGGTACCAGGGATGGATGTGTATAACCGCAGATGGTGATTCCCGTGGTGGATTGGATTAATGTCGGATATTGGTACTATGGTAGACATATTGGTAGTATGATAGACCTATTGGTCTCATAGATGACATATGGATTTAATGATTGGGACATGTTTCGATTTACATCCCATGTTATAAGGGAAAGGTGTTAGTCGTATTACGACTTGTGTCACAGGAAAGTTGGTGTTGAAAGATACGTGGTATCATAGAAGTGATGAACAAAAAGTGTTAGTTACATAGTGACTTATGTACAAATGAAGATATGCTTACATTTGGAGATGTACTTAAGGGAAAAGGGAAAAGTCTAGTGAAACTCGAATGGGAAGCTATGGCCGACTACTGAGTGAGACTGATTACCTAACTCTGTAGTTAGCTGATGGAGTTCCAGGAGAGTGAAGTTAGAAAACCTAGTTAAAATGGAATCAGCAAAAGACTTGAGCATAGGCTCGTACTGGCAGGCTACCTCACGTAGAGAGCAGACGAATGAATGTATTGAGCGAGTACGTATGGAAAATATCTTGGTAGCAGGTAAAGTTAAATAGAATATATTGATCTACATAAGATCGCAAATGGGTTCACAAAAAAGAGAGATAACATGAGATAGAGTAAATTCTACGAGAATGAAACTCATAGGTTGATATGAGTGATTTTGATGTAATTAAGTGATACTTGACAAAGATTGAACAGGAACAAAGGATAGATCTGGAAATGGAGGATATATGGGCCAAGATGTTTATTGGCGAGGTCATACCGGAATGGGAGTTATGACCAGGACAAGGTCTTATATTCCGAGGAAGGATTTATGTGCCTAAGAGCTGCAGAAAAAAGTTACTGATTGAGGCACATCAGACCAAACTCTAAATTCATCGGGGCAGCACCAAGATGTATCACGACTTGAAGAGACATTACTGGTGGCACGAACTCAAAAGGGATGTGGCAGAATTTGTGGCTCATTGATTAACGTGTCAGCAGGTTAAGACGGAACATCAGAAGCCACCAGGGTTACTCAAACCCTTACTAGTGCCGGAATGAAAATGGGAGCACATCTCCATGGATTTTGTAACAGGGTTGCCAAGGTCTTCAAAGGGCAACGACCCGATATGGGTCGTGGTTGTAACGCCCCGCCCTTTTTCACTCGCTTTTTCCCATAAAATTAGAGTATATTTTTTTTATATCAGAGTAGAGTGATAGAGCGCGAAGATGTCACGATGCGAGCTAAGTCCGAACTTCCAAAATCTGACCCTTAACTGGCCAACCCTATGTGTGTATGGACTCAGTCCAATAAAATGGTTCACACATAGCAATATCAAAATGCGGAATAAAAATCATAAACTGCGGAATCATAACATCAAAATGCGGAATCATAATAGAACCAAGTTCTATTCCATTCAGATAGCAAAGTATGTCAAGTCCTTGTCCATAATTAAAACATCAAAATTATCAAATAAATCAGCTGGCCATCTAAGTTATTACATTCCGAAATCCAAATACTCAAATACAAGTTCATGAGTAACTTTATTCAAAACATATAAAGTAGGTCTTCCAAGCTCCTATGCCTGGTTCGTCTTACGTTCATCGTTCCCCTGAATACCTGTATCATCAACTAGGGTAGAAGTAGGGTGTTAGAACAACGCGCCCAATAGGTATTCCAGTTACGGCTAACAGATTGTTAGTACAAAACATATATTATAACATAATATATAAAACCAGGTAAAATCCATGCCATGCAATGATGACAAATATGCAATGAGTCCCGCACATCACATGTACATAAATGTACCCACCACATAGGTCTTCTGGACGCCCTGGCGGATTGTGGACCCTCCGGAATCTTCTTGATGGAAATCACATCAAGGTACCGCACATAGGTTTTTCGGACGCCCCGGCGGAGTGTGACCCCTCCGGTTATAAATCCTCCACCCCATGCCATGCATGAGATGCCAATGAAAACACATGCTATTTTAATAACATAAACATAGCATTTAAAATCACCTTTTAAACATATCAATCCATGTTATTTAAACAAGTTAAAACATAGCATACGAAATTCAATAATAAAGCATATTCTTTGAAACATATTTTCATCAATCATAGATAAAACAAGTGTACATAAACCTATGGTTTCAAAGAGGTGGAATCCTACCAAAGACCGTTACGTGTCTTTGAGTTTTTCGTCCAAGAATTCATCACCGATCGCGCACACTTACGAGATCCCGCTACCTTATAATATAACAATTTATCATAACCAAATCCCACTTGATTTTCACAATTCCAAGTCCATAAACAAAACCCCATGGGGTTCGGCCATACACCATGGCCGAACCCATGGCTTACCATTTTTCATACTTATTTACGAAATTGCCATTGTCCATAACCATAGCCCTTTTTCTTTGCTTAGGTTCCAAATCATCCATCCATGTTTCTTTTAATCCAAGACACCTAGTCCATAAAATAATTCATGGGGTTTGGCCATACACCATGGCCGAACCCAATGTCCAATATTCTAACATATTTACAAAAATGCCATTGGTTCCCTTATTCCTTTAAATCTACAATAATTAGACCCTATAAATTTCATAACCAAACAAGTCCATCAAACACAACTCATGGGGTTCGGCCAACACCATGGCTGAACCCATGGTTCTCCACTTTGGCGTGTAATTACATTTTTGCCATTCCTTCCTCAATAATTCATACACATGTTTGTATCCTTTCCTTTTATTTTAAAAATACACAACACATAACTCATAACATGGGTTCATAATTTGACTCATAAACCAGCCGTTAACCATGCCTTAAAATACCATTTGATCCTTTAATTCGGACCATGGGGTTCGGCCATACACCTTGGCCGAACCCTATGGTGCATAGTTTCCAAATTAAACTCCACCTTTCCATAATTGGAAGGTTTCCTTAATTAGACTCCACCTTCTATTATTAGAAGGTTTCCATGTTTAAACTTCCTAAAATTATCAACATCCTTCCATAAATGGAAGGTTTCCAGATTAAGTATACCCTTCCATAATTAGATTGTTTCCATAATTAGGTTCCAACCTTCCATAAATGGAAACTTTCTAAGATTAGAAAACTCCTTTCCAGAATTGGAGTGCTTTCCAATTTAGCCACCCCTTCCATACATGGAAGCTTTCTAAATTTAGCAACCTTCTTTCCAAAATTAGAGGCTTTCTAATTTTAGCAACCTTCTTTCCAAAATTAGAGGCTTTATAATTTTAGGAACTCCTTCCATAAATGAAGCTTTCTAAGTTTAGCAGCCCCTTACCTTAATTAGGTAGTTTCCTATTAAATCTCCATTACAAATCCATCCACCATTCCAAAATTACCCCATGGGAACACGGCCATACACCATGGCCGAACCCTATGGTTCATGATCTTGGCCATTGGTTTAGATCCAATCAAAATCGATCACCAATCCATATTAATGTTTGGTGGGGTTCGGCCATACACCATGGCCGAACCTCACCCCTTCCTTTCATTACTTTAGATCCAACAACTTAGCCATAAAAAAACATCATGGTTCGGCCATGCCATGGCCGGCCCACATCCCTATCCATGTCTCCATTAATCGATCATGGGTCTTCCATTTAATTAATTAAAATCATCAAATATCATTGGTGGGGTTCGGCCATACATCATGGCCGAACCTCACCCTTTCTTTTTCCATCCTTTTGATCCAAAACACTTAATCATTCAACACATGGTTCGGCCATGCAATGGTCGACCCATATTCTTAATTATCTCTCCATTTCAAATCATTAAACTATCATCCAAACTTCCGCCATGGGGTTCGGCCAAACACCATGGCCGAACCCTATGGTTCTTTATTTTAAAATAAAATTATTAAACAAGATACTAACCTTTTTGCTCTTCCAATCTTTCTTCTTTCCTTAGCCTCTTTCTTTTTCTTCTTGATCTTTCTCTTCCAATCTTTTTCTTCCTTTCTCTTTGGTGTGAGAGAGAACTTGAGAGAAGGAGAGAGAGATAAAACTCGGCAAACAAGAGTGTAAAACCGTGTACACCTCTGATCTCTCCTTTTATCACTTTCCTTGATCCAATATTAGAAAGTGTTTAAGATAGGCAACCTCCTCCTTTGGCCGTGCGCCCCCTTGTTATAGATGGCCATTGCCGACCTCCCTTGCCTTATTAAGACCTTCCTTTAATTCTTATTAGAAAGTACAATGCGCATGACCTTAATCATAATCCAAGTAATCTTTTAATTTAATTTAAGACAATATACATTCCCTTTTTGAATATCACATGCGCATAATATCGATATTATTATCTCAATTCGGCCATGCATAATCTTTTAATGTAAATGCATCACTAAATTAATTCAAATCCATTTAATTTAATAAGACCAATTCCAACATTGGTTGGGTCCTAATGGGTCATGGCCCAATTCCTTATCTATTTAAGATCGAATCTAAAATTCACAATTGAAAATAGATAGATTTCATAAAAATAATAAATTGAAAATCCGAGGTATTACAGTGGTAAACCGACTGACCAAGTCTGCACATTTCATTCTCATTAAGATGACAGATTCATCTGAGACTTTGGGTCGGCGGTATATCAAGAATATCATTAGACTGTATGGTATTCCTCGGACTATTGTGTCCGACAGAGATGGTCGATTCACCGGCAGAGTATGGCAGAGCATGCAATCGGCTATGGGAACAGACTTAATGACTAGTACAAACATTCCATCCACAGACTGATGGGCAATCTGATAGGACAACACAAAACAAAGGGTATTACGGAACCGAGCGATCCAGTTTGTCAAAGTGGTATGGGATCGACGTGGCATTGAGGAAGCCACGTGGGAACTAGAGTCGGAAATGAGGAAAGCTCATCCTGAGCTATTTATGTAATATTTGAAACCCTACTTCACTCGATTTTCGGGACGAAAATTTTAAAAAGAGGGTTGTATTGTACACCCCGGATTTTCAAGTTATAAATATTTACGGGACTTACCCATTTAATTTATGAATTTTAGATATGGATCTTAATGGGTAATGTGTTGGGTCATTGCCCAATTAAGACCCAACGGATGTGGAAATGGCTTCAATAGAAATAAATGGGTAGATGTGTTTAATTGGGTCAAGGTTGTTATTTGGGTCAAAATGCCCAGTTAGGACCCAATGGGTCATGGGTAACTTAGTTAACCACCAAGTGAGTTCAATTTAAATTAAATGGGGCTGATTTAATTAGTGATACAATATCTATAAATGAGGGATATAATTAAGTGATATGCGCATATAAGATAATATTTTCTATCACAAAAATCAAGGAGTTATATGCGACCAAGGATTGTCCTAAAATGGGCAAAAACTTGTAGATGGATTGGGATTAGGAAATGATATCTTATTGATTAATAAAGAAGATGTGTAAATCCAAATAAAGAAGATAGGATGCATGGCTGTGTGGGAGATATGAATCTATAGATATGCGCATGAGTGTTAGAACATATCTAAAAGGTATTCTTTCCTTGATTAAATGGCACCTTCTAAGTTAGGAACCAATGGAGGATTAATAAAGGCAACAAGGGGCGCATTGACTTGTTTTAAAAATAAAGGACTCTCCAAAATAAGAAAGGTGTACACGGCATTAGCAATGGCTAATTTAAGCACACGGCATTGTCTAAGTTGGGACCAAGGAGAGGGTCTAATAAAAGAAAGCAAGGAGGGGCACATAGCACCTTCAAGTTGGGTTTAAATTGGAAGTAATAAAGGAGAAGCAATAGGGGTACACGGCATTGATATTCAAAGGGAGGCAGCCACAAACAAAGGGGCGCATGGCAATCATTATCAAAGGAAGAGATGGCAGCCAACAAGGGGAAAGATCAAGAAGGAAAAGGATTGGAAGAGCCAGAACAACCGAGGGAAAACCGAAGGAGTCGCGGAACCGGTAAGTGATTGATGTTTTTGATTAAAAGAAAGGAACCATAGGGTTCGGCCAAGTTGTATGGCCGAACCCCATGGAAGAGAATTAGGAAGGATTATGGTTTAATTTAATGGAAAGAAAGAACCATAGGGTTCGGCCATAGTGCATGGCCGAACCCCATGGAAGGTTATTAGTAAATTTAAATGGGAGTTGATGTTATTGATATATGATTTTTGAAGGGATTAAATGAGGAAAACCATGGAAGGTTGTTGCTTATAAGTTATGAAAATTTTAATGAGGAAAACCATGGAGGGTTATGTTGTTTGATTTCTTTTAAAATAGAACCTTATGAACCAATAGGGTTCGGCCATGGTGTATGGCCGAACCCCATGGAGTTGTAATGGGATTTATGTATGTTAATTGCTTTTGGAAGGTAGAGATTAAATTGGAAAGTCCTCTAATTTTGGAAAGTAGAGATAAATTTGGAACTTGCTAAAATGGAAGGTTAGCCATGGATGGCATTTTGGTAATTAATTGAAAATAGGGACCATGGGTTCGGCCATGGTGTATGGGCCGAACCCCATGGGAAGGTTTTCTGGACTTAGATGTTTTTGGATTTATATTTGAATCTAACATGGGTGAATAAATGAAGGTGACTAACCATGGAAGGAATAATGGCATTATGTAATTAAGTAAATTAATGGGACCATCATGGCCGACCCCATGGGAATTTTTTGGTGGACATAGGGACTATGTTTTGGCATATTAAAATGAAATATTAATTAAGATTAGACCAATGGCAATTTGGTAAATAACTGTGAAAATGGTAGGCCATGGGTTCGGCCATACACTATGGCCGAACCCCACAAGGATTGTGTAACGCCCGCCCCTTTCACCAAAATCAGAGTCTACTTTTTTTTTTTTTTAAATGCAAAGTG
Organism: Chimonanthus salicifolius; assembly: GCA_013350335.1. Lineage (NCBI taxonomy): Eukaryota > Viridiplantae > Streptophyta > Magnoliopsida > Laurales > Calycanthaceae > Chimonanthus > Chimonanthus salicifolius. The sequence goes on from CM023541.1 coordinate 118,073, forward strand.
ACAAAGGGCGCGGACGTCACGACGCGAGTTAAGTCCGAGCTTACTAAAGCCCGCCCTTAACTGGCCAACCCCACCTGTGCATGGAACGAAGTCCACGAAGAACGGTTTACCACGTAGACGTAAGCTCAAGGAATATTATACTGAGTGCGAAACAATTATAATAAAGACTATCCTACCAAATTTCAGATAGCAGGGAAGATAACATTCATAATATTACCAAAATATCTCAACATCACAATGTCCAAATAAAAAGCAAAATATAGCAAATAATCTAAAATATTACATTTCCGACAAGCTAGGCTACTCAAATACATTTCCAAAACAAATTTAAATAAATTAAGTAGCCGCCTGCACAAGCTCTTAAAGCTTGGCTTCCGTCGCGCCCCTCCGCTGCGCCATCTCTGCGTCATCAACTAAGGTAGAAGTAGGGCGTTAGACAATGCGCCAGTAGACTCCGAGTAGGGCTAACACATGGATTAGTGATAACAAAACATATAGATAATATCATAACGAAAAACCATAGAATGAAATGCTATGCCGTGGGTGTCTGTGTATGAATCCCACCCATCATCCATACATCATGCTGTCATATCCCCCTTAACGGCAAAACCTCGTCAAGATATAAACAATCACAAATCATTCCCTTAGACGGTAAAACCTCGTCCAGATATAAACAATCACAAATCATTCCCCTGGACGGCAAAACCTCGTCCAGATATAAACAATCACAAATCATCCCCTTGACGGCAAAACCTCGTCAAGATATAAACAATCACAAATCATTCCCCTGGACGGCAAAACCTCGTCCAGATATAAACAATCACAAATCATTCCCCTGGACGGCAAAACCTCGTCCAGATATAAACAATCACAAATCATCCCCTTTGACGGCAAAACCTCGTCAAGATATAAACAATCACAAATCATTCCCCTGGATGGCAAAACCTCGTCCAGATATAAACAATCACAAATCAATCCCCTGGACGGCAAAACCTCGTCCAGATATAAACAATCACAAATCATTCTCCTTGACATATCCTCCCGTGCCATACATGAGATGTAGATGCCATATGCCATGTAATATATGTAACTCATAGTCATAAAACCCATCTTAAACAATCCCATGATTATCAAAATAAATCAAAGAAAACTCATCACATAATACCAAAATCCAAAACCCATCTTAAAAACAACCACATGATTACCAAAATAAATTAAAGGAAGACATCACATAATACTAAATCCAAAACCCATCTTAAAACAAACCATATAATTTCCAAATAATTCAAAGAAACCATCACTCTATCCATGGCTTACAAAAAGGTAGGAATCCTACCGAATACCGACTAGCGTCCCGTTTCGCTTCCGTCCAATGATCCGGTCACCGATCGCGCACTGCTTGCAATGTCCGGTACCTTATTATACATTATCAATTAGTCCATGTTTTTAATCATTATTAAGTCCATTAATCATACCTTAGAGTGGTTCGGCCATACACCATGGTCGAACCTCACTATGTAGTTTTGTGGGTTCCGTTTAATCCATTAAATATTTTAATTATATGAGTCCAAAACTCAGTCACCCGAGGCTTTATTAATCACATATAAAGTTATTACTTAGAGTCCCTTAGTCCATGATCATCTCCCATGGGTTTCTTCATTTTTGCCAATATTTACGGTTTTGCCACTATCCTCCATGGTTACTCATTCACTTAATCCATGTACATTTTTATTCATAATTGATCCATACACTAGGTCCATTAATGTTCCATAACTTAGGTTCGTTAATGACCCCTCAACCATGTCATAAGATCATTGAAATCAACCATTTAATTAACCTAATCTCCATCCATGTAAACACACTCATAACCCTAAACTAGCCCATCAAGTGGCTCATAAAAATGGGTCAAGGGTTCATCATTCATTGGTGACATTTAAGACCATAAAACATTAACCTTCATCCATGGATTCCCTCATTTAAAAACCCTTTAAAAATTACTATTATTCTTTCATTCAAAACCTTCAAAATCATTAATAACTAGTCCATTAGTGACCCATTTAATCATGCCATAATATCATTAAAACAACCCTTTTTTTCTTAACTTAATCCACATTAATTAAAACATACATAAACCCTTTCTTAGCCCACAAAAATGACTTATAATCAAATCATCATTCTTAGCCACACCTTGGGTCCATAATTGACCCATAACTTAGATCTATTAGTGACCTATCAACCATAACATGAACTCATTAAAAATAAGCCCTTAACCTAACCTAATCCCAATCAATTTAAACACATTCATACTCCAATCTAACCCATCAAAAGGCTCACAAATGGGCCATGGGTTCGGTCATACACCATGGCCGAACCCATGGTGTCCTTTTTTCCATTTTTTTCTTGGGTCTATTTACATAATTTAGATCCAAAATAAATCCTTCCTTGAGGTGGTTTAAATCACACTTTTAAACCATTACTCTTAACCACATTTTGAATCATTACATTTGGTCAGCCTTAATTATATTTAAGGTTCATTCAAGCCACCAATATTTCCTTATTGTCTTCATGATCCAAATACTTTTGGATCCACCAAGAACCTCTCCATGGTTTTATTTTTTTAAGTCATTATTTCTACCCCTTTCAAAATCACTACATTCATTCATTGAATTTTTAAAATTCACTAGCCACTTACATTTAATCATTAACCAATTAAAACCCTAAATCATTATCCATTGCTTCCATTCTTACAAACCCTAATAATTTAATCAATCATCTACCATGGTTTTTCTCATAAAAACCCCTTTTTAATCTTCCAACATTTAATCATTAAAAACCTCAAAATCATAAACCATTCTCCATGCTTAATTACTTTAATTTCATAATATCCTTAATCCATTTAATTTGTTCTTAACCTTAATTTATCCATTAGGGGTTTGCCTATTTTTCCTCCTTTCATTTGATGGATTTGAGATCCAAGGCCATGATGTTTTGGCCACCTCTAAATCCAAGAAATGGATTTCATAACCTCTTAAACCCTAAAAAAAAAAAATCTAAACTCTTGTTTAGAAAATACTTATGATCCAACGCCTCCTCCGACTTTCGTTACCCGTTGATTTCCTTAGCCTCCTCTCTCCTTCTTCTTGATCTTTGGTCGGTCAAGATGTGCTTGACCCAATGAAAAACATCAAGGCTTGGATCGGCTATGGTAGGTAGGGTTAGGTTTGAGAGAGGGAGAGGGGGAGATGATGAGAAGGAAGATGGTAGCCCTTGATCTTAGAGTGGTGGACCAAAATTTCACTTCTTTCCTCTCTTCTTCTCTAAGCTTTTTCCTTCTTCTTCCTTAGTTTTCTTCCTCTCTTCCTGGGTGTGTAAAGGACAGTTTTGAGAGTGAAATAGATGGAGAACGTGTGAAAGAGTTAGATGGAATGGAGAGAATGAGATGAAAGTCATAAGAGATACTCCACATTAAGTCTCCCACCAACAAAGCTTAGATATTTTTCATGTTTTTGACCCAACAACACTAGCCAACGTTTTTTTGATGCCTTAAGATAAGATGGCTTTTGGTTTTCCACCTTTTGACCATTTGACTACCATTTTATCTTAGCTTAATTAACTAATTAATTGGACAATTAGGTTAAGTTAATTAATTCCACTTGAACTTAATTCCATTAAATTCCCTCCATGAAACCCACCCATGGTTGACCAAGTCAACCATGGTGGCCGGCCCCACCAATTCTTGGTCCACACGCCACTCACTTGGTGAGGTGGAGGTGGGTCCCAATTGGCCATGTCACCTTGATCTAATTAAAATTAACTTAGGTGATTTTTCACATTAATTTATTCAATCCCTTCCAACTAATTGGATCTCCATTGAGCCCATGGCCCAATTACATTCCCTCCTATCCATTTACCTTAGAGCTTAAATCCTCTTGGCCCATTGGGTCCCAAATGGGTATTGGGCCCAATTTGACCATCCTTGGCCCAATTGACCATTATTGTAACGACCCATCCCGCTAGCACAATATTGTCCGCTTTGGGCCTACACACGGACCCGCACGGCTTTGCTTTGGCGAGCCAACCCATTGTTGCTCCCAAAAGGCCTTGTGCTAGAAGGAGGAAGGCCACTACTTATATACCATGGAACTTCCAATGCCACTAGCAATGTGGGACTTTTTGGAGCAGGGTATTACAATCTACCCCCCTTAAAGCCAGAGTCGTCCTCGGCTCTGCACACACAACAACCAAGCCCACACCCTCAGGCAGAGAGTTGAACCATGCTATGATACCATTTGTAACGGCCCGTCCCGCTAGCACAATATTGTCCGCTTTGGGCCTACACACGGACCCGCACGGCTTTGCTTTGGCGAGCCAACCCATTGTTGCTCCCAAAAGGCCTTGTACTAGAAGGAGGAAGGCCACTACTTATATACCATGGAACTTCCAATGCCACTAGCAATGTGGGACTTTTTGGAGCAGGGTATTACAATTATTGACCCTCTAAATGACTTTAAATCCAATCCATGGTCCATTGGGCCATACTTGGGCCTTTGTCTATATTTGATCCATTCACCATTTATTCCATCAAATTTCCAATTTCTACCATTAAAATAAATAAATAACCACATATATATTGATTTACAAATTCCGGGCCATTACAATACAATCTTTTGAAATTTTCGTCCCGAAAGTTCGAACGAAGTAGAGGTTCAAAACATCTCATGCAAAGAGCTCCGGATGAGTTGTTCTCATCTCCGACTCAAGTTCCCAGGTGGTTTCTTCACTGCCATGTCGTTCCCATACCACCTTGAAGAACTGAATGGCGAGGTTCCGCAGCACCCTTTGTCGCTCTCGATCACTCTGACCGGCTTCTCCACATATGTCATATCGCTTTGTACATCGATGTCTTGAACATTCAACATATGAGAAGGATCGGGGTTGTACTTCCTTAACATGGACACATGGAATACATCATGTAAAGATGATAACTGTGGAGGAAGCGTCAACTGATAAGCTACCCACCCCCACCCTCTTCAGGATCGGAAACGGCCCCACAAATCTAGGCGACAGTTTCCCCTTCTTTCCGAACCACATGTGCCCCTTCCGTGGTGAGACTTTCAAAAACACCAAGTCTCCCACCTCAAACTCGAGGACCCTCTCCTCTTGTCGGCGTAACTCTTCTGATGGCTCTGCGCAGTAAGTGTTGCCGTATCAATTTAATCTGCGCCGTAGTCTCTGCAACCAACTCCAGCCCAATCAGAGTAGGCTCACCGGCCTCTATCCAACACACTGGAGATCTACACAGCCTACCATATAAGGCCTCAAACGGAGCCATCTGAAGGTTTGCCTGGTAACTGTTGTTGTAGGAGAACTCCACCAGTGGCAAGTGATCCTCCCATCCACCCTTGAAATCCAGTTACATGCTCTCAGTATATCCTCCAATATCCGTACTGTCCTCTCCAACTGTCCATCAGTCTGTGGGTGGAATGCTGTGCCAGTCAACACGTCAGTCCCCATGGCCGAGATGCTCGGCCATATTCTCCTAGTGAATCGGCCATCCCTGTCGGACACAATAGTCCAAGGTACACCATGTAGTCTGAATATCTCGGATGTACCGCCGACCCAAGGTCTCCGATGAATCTGTCGTTTTGACAGGAAGAAAATGTGCAGACTTTGTCAATCAGTCTCCCACAACGCATATTGCATCGTGGCCCCTTTACGACCTTAGTAGCCCTGTTACAAAGTCCATGGCTACATGTTCCCATCTCCACTCCGACACTGGTAAGAGTTTGAGTAAACCCGGTGGCTCCTGATGCCCCACCTTAACCTGCTGACAAGTTAGGCAGTGAGCAACAAACTCTGCCACATCTCTCTTGAGTCCATGCCACCACTAGTGTCTTCTAAGATCATGATACATTTTGGTGCTGCCCGGATGGATAGAGAGCTTGGTTTGGTGTGCCTCAACCAACAACTCCCTTCCGCAGCTCTTAGGAACATCCGTCCTGCCTCGGAATACAAGACCCTGTCACGGTCGTAATTCCTATTCCGGTACCACCTTGCCTGTAGATATCTTGGTCCATATCTCCTCCATTCTGGGTCTATTCGTTGTTCCGTTCAATCGTGTCAAGTACCTCTTAATACATCAACATCACTCATATCAACCTATGAGTTCATTTTTGAGAATTTACTTGTCTCATGTTATCCTTTTCCTCATGAACCCATTTGCGATCTTATGTAGATTAATGTATTCTATTTCACTTTATCTGCTACCAATACATTCCATACGTACTCATTCAATATGTTCTTTCGTCTACTCTCTGTGTGAGGTAGCCTGCCAGTACGAACCTATGCTCAAGTCCTTGCTGAT
>CM023541.1:124536-288546 GCA_013350335.1 Chimonanthus salicifolius
GCCAAGCACCATGGCCGAACCCTATGATGTCTAACTCCCAATTATCTACATTGCATCCATTATTAGAAGGTCCATAATTAGATAGTCCACTTTTAGCAATTCCATTCTTGAATCCATAATCCAAGGTTCTTTCCTTTTTTATCCAAAAATCTATATTTAGAAACTTTCTAATTTAATCTCCACCTTCCATTTTAATCAATTAACATACATTAAAATACCAATCCAACTCCATGGGGTTCTTTAATTTCCTCTTGAACATTATTTAACTATGATCTAAATACGTAAACATAATTCCATAATTATTCATGGGGTTCTTTAATTTCCTCTTGAACATTATTTAACTATGATCTAAATACGTAAACATAATTCCATAATTATTCATGGGGTTCGGCCATACCTCATGGCCGAACCCATGGTCTAAGGATCTTCACAAAAATCATCCATTAAAACCCTTCTAAAATTAAAACCACAACTCTATGATTTTGATCCTCCAAAATTCCATTAAAATTACCAAAGGCCTTCCATGGGGTTCGGCCATACAACATGGCCGAACCCTATGGTTCATCATTCCATTAGTTAGATCCATTAAAAGTATTAATATCTTTTCCATGGGGTTCGGCCATATACCATAGCCGAACCCTATGGTTCCATTTTTTTCCTCTTTCAAATCCAATCATAATATTCCAACCGTCCATGGTTTTCAACCCATCAAAGTACACAATGTCTTTCCATTAAATTATACCCTATCATCTCTCAATCTTCTGGTTTTTTTTTTTAAACAAAAATTATAAAATCACTTATCGGTTCCGTGACTCCTCCGGTTTTCCCTTGGCTGTTCTTGATCTTTTCCTCTTGCTGGCTGCATTCTCTTCCTTTGATAATGCCGTGAATGATCTTGAGAGAGAGAGAAAATTTGGCTATGTGTATAAACCGTGCACCCCTCTATGTCTCTCCTTTTATTATCTCCAATTAAATCTTATCTTAGAAGGTTCTTGAGATAGCAATTGCCGACCTTCCAATCTTATTCGCCTCGTTTCCCTCTTTCTTTAATAACATTCCAATTGGCCAATGCTAAGATAATAATAGCAATGCCGTGCGCCCTTGCCTTGAGCCTTAATTAATCTCACATTGATCCCAATTTAGAAGGTGCTTAAGATAACAATTCCTTAGTGCCGTGAGTCCCCTTGCTTCCCACTTTGGGAGGGTCCTTTAATTAGCAATTTCCCTTGTTTAAGATATTCTAGCACATGCGCATATCCTAGATATGCAATGTCACACATGGCCAATGTAATCTTCATTTAATTTTTAAACATCTTCTTGGATATGCAAATCCAATATTCGGCCATGCACAATCTTTTATTTAATTTTTGACATAATGCATTATTAATTTAAATGGGCCAAATTAAATTTTTATTGAAACCAATTTCACAATCCGTTGGGTCTTAATTGGGCAAAGACCCAACATTTTACCCATCTAATATCCATATCTAAAATTCACAAATTAAATGGGTAATATTCATATATATTAATAAATTGAAAATGCGGGGTGTTACACATATATTTTGTTTTGTTCATACTGGGTTCGAACTCGCACTCATGAAGCTATACTATTAATGGTTCGTCTGATTGCAAATATAAATTTAAAACACCATATGTTTATTGGCACAACATGTTTTAGGCGCTGTTGTCGGAGAAAAAACAAACATTTGTTTTTTAAATTTTGTGTTTTTAGAAATACTGTTACTTTTCAAAATTTCTATTTTAGAAAACTATTTAAAATTGATAGTTTCTATTTTTAGAAATTATAATCTTAAAAAGATAGATAAATTTAAAATTTTCTTTTCAAAATAGTAGAAATTCTAGAATTTATATAGATTATGAAATCTTACTAAATTTAGAAACTTGTTGAATTGAGAAATTTCAATTTTTAGAAATTTTAAAAATTTAGATATTATTTATATTTTTTGAAATACTGATACTTTTGGAAATTTATATTTTAGGCTACTATTTAAAATTGTCAGTTTCTATTTTGAGAAATTATAATCTTAGAAACTTACCTAAATTTAAAATTTTCTTTTCAAAATAGTAGAAATTCTAGAATTTATATAGATTATGAAATCTTACTAAATTTAAAAACTTGTTTAATTGAGAAATTTCTATTTTTAGAAATTTTAATAATTTAGATATTATTTCTATTTTTTAAAACTGATACTTTTCGAAATTTCAATTTTAGCCTACTATTTAAAACTGGCAGTTTCTAATTTTATAAACTTTAATTTTAAAAGGTTGCCTAGGTTTAAAATTTTTTTCTAAAATTGTAGAAATTTTAGAATTTATATAGATTTGGAAGTGTTACTAAATTTATAAACTTGTAGCATTTAGAAATTTATTTTTTTAGAATTTTTTAAATGTAGATATTATTTTTATTTTTAATTGGATTTACAATGCAAATTGGACTATAAAATTATCAATTTCTAATTTTAGATGTTATTTCTATTTTTTAAATTTGTTTTTCATTTTTAGAAAGTTTGTACGTTACGTAAATATTTCTAAGATTAGAGTTTTGATTTCTATATTTAGAATTTCCATTATATTGTAATCACTTATACCATAATATCTCAATTGCATATATTTTGCTTTGTTCCTAGTGGATTCGAACTCGCACTCCTTAGGCTATACTATTAATGGTTCGTCTGATTGCAAATATAAATTTTAAACACCATATATTTAGTGGCACAACAAGTTTTAGGCGCTATTGTCGGAGATAAAATAAATATTTATTTCTAAATTTTTTCTTTTAGAATTACAGTTACTTTTTAAAATTTCTATTTTAGGCAACTATTTAAAATTGATAGGTTCAATTTCTGGAAATTATAATCTTAGAAAGTAACCTTAATTTAAAATTTTCTTTCCAAAATAGTAAAAATTCTAGAATATATATAGATTATGAAATCTTACTAAATTTAGAAATTGTTAAATTGAGAAATTCCTATTTTTAGAAATTTTAAAATTAGATATTATTTCTATTTTTTGAAATACTGATACTTTTGCAAATTTCCATTTTGGGCCACAATTTAAATTGGCAGTTTCTATTTTCAGAATTATAATCTTAGAATGTTACCAAATTTAAAAATTTATTTTCAAAATAGTAGAATTCTAGAATTTATATAGATTATGAAATCTTACTAAATTTAGAAACTTGTTGAATCGAGAAATCTCAATTTTTAGAAATTTTAAAAATTTAGATATTATTTCTATTTTTGGAAATACTGATACTTTTGGAAATTTCCATTTTTGGCTAATATTTAAAATTTGCAGTTTCTATTTTTAGAAATTATAATCTTTGAAAGTTACCTAAATTTAAAATTTTCTTTTCAAAATAGTAGAAATTAAATAATTTATATAGATTATGAAATCTTACTAAATTTAGAAATTTATTGAATTAAGAAATTTATATTTTTAGAAATTTTAAAAATTTAAAAATTATTTCTATTGTCCAAAATACTAATACTTTTGGAAATTCTATTTTAGGCTATTATTTAAAATGTCAGTTTCTATTTTAGAAAACTACAATTTTAAAAGGTTAACTAAGTTTAAAAGTTTTTTCTTTCTAAAATGGTAGAAATTTTAGAATTTATATAGATTCGAAGTCTTATGAAATTAATAAACTTGTGGCATTTAGAAATTAATTTTTTTAGATTTTTTAAAATTGTAGATATTATTTATATTTTTAATTGGATTAGCAATGCAAATTGGACTCCAAAATTATCAATTTCTAATTTTAGATGTTATCTCTATTTTTTAAATTTGTTTTCCATTTTTATAAAGTTTCTACATTAAGTTATATTCATAAGATTAGATTTTTGATATCTATACTTAGATTAATTTCCATTATATTGTACTCGCTTAAACCATAATATCTCAATTGCATATATTTTGTTTCTTTCATACTGGGTTCGAGCTTTCACTCATGAAGCTATACTATTAATGGTTCGTCTGATTGGAAATATAAATTTAAAACACCATATGTTTTTTGGCACAACAAGTTTTAAGCACCGTTGTCCGAGAAAAAACAAATATTTATTTTTTAAATTTTGTGTTTTTTAGAAATACTGTTACTTTTGGAAATTTCTATTTAAGGCAACTATTTAAAATTGATAGTTTCTATTTTTAGAAATTATAATCTTAGAAAGTTAGATAAATTTAAAATTTTCTTTTCAAAATAGTAGAAATTCTAGCATTTATATAGGTTATGAAATCTTACTAAATTTAGAAAGTTGTTGAATTAAGAAATTTCAATTTTTAGAAAATTTTAAATTTTTTGATATTATTTCTATTTTTCGAAATAATGATTCTTTTGGAAATTTACATTTTAGGCTACTATTTAAAATTGTCAGTTTCTATTTTGAGAAATTATAATCTTAGAAAGTTACCTAAATTAAAATTTTCTTTGCAAAATAGTAGAAATTCTAGAATTTATATAGATTATGAAATCTTACTAAATTTAGAAACCCTATGAATTGAGAAATTTCAATTTTCTAAATTTTAAAAATTTAGATATTATTTCTATTTTTCAAAATAGTGATACTTTTGCAAATTTACATTTTAGGCTAGTATTTAAAATTGTCAGTTTCTATTTTTAGAAATTATAATCTTAGAAAGGTACCTAAATTTAAAATTTTCTTTTCAAAATAGTAGAAATTCTAGAATTTATATAGATTATAAATCTTACTAATTTAGAAACTTGTTTAATTAAGAAAATTTCAATTTTCAGAAATTTTAAAAATTTAGATTAATTTCCATTATATTGTAATCACTTGTACCATAATATCTCAATTGCACATATTTTGCTTTGTTCCTAATGGGTTCGAACTCGCACTCCTAAGGCAATACTATTAATGGTTCGTCTAATTGCAAATATAAATTAAAACACCATATCTTTAGTGGCAGAACAAGTTTTAGGCGCAGTTGTGGAAGAAAAAACAAATATCTATTTTAAATTTTGTGTTTTTAGAATTACTGTTACTATTTGGAAATTCTATTTTAGGAAACTATTTAAAATTGGTAGTTTAGATTTTTTAGAAATTATAATCTTAGAAAGTTATATAAATTTAAAATTTTCTTTTCAAAATAGTTGAAATTCTAGAATTTATATAGATTATGAAATCTTACTAAATTTAGAAACTTGTTGAATTGAGAAATTTGAATTTTTAGAAATTTTAAAAATTTGGATATTATTTCTATTTTTGGAAATACTAATACTTTTGGAAATTTCAATTTTAGGCTACCATTTAAAATTGACAATTTCTTTTATTAGAAATTATAATCTTAGAAAATTACCTAAATTTAAAATTTTATTTTCAAAATAGTAGAAATTCTACAATTTATAGAGATTACGAAATCTTTCTACAACTAGAAACTTATTGAATTGAGAAATTTTTATTTTTATAAATTTTAAAAATTTAGATATTATTTCTATTCTTCGAAATACAAATACTTTTGGAAATTTCCATTTTAGGCTACTATTTAAAATTGGCAGTTTCTATATTTAGAAACTATAATTTTAGAAGGTTACCTAAGTTTAAAAGTTTCCTTCTAAAATTGAAGAAATTCTACAATTTATATAGATTGGAAGTCTTACTAAATTTATAAACTTGTAGCATTTAGAAATTTATATTTTTAGAATTTTTTAATTGTAGATAGTATTTATATTTTTAATTAGATTTCCATGCAAATTGTATTCCAAAATTATTAATTTCTAATTTTACAGATATTTCTATTTTTAAAATTTGATTTCCATTTTTAGAAAGCTTCTACATTAAGTTATATTTCTAAGATTAGAGTTTTGATTTCTATATTTACAATAATTTCTATTTTACTGTAATCACTTATACCTAATATCTCAATTGCATATATTTTGTTTTTTCCTACTGGGTTCGAACTCGCACTCCTGAAGCTATACTATTAATGGTTCATCTGATTGTAAATATAAATTTAAAATACCATATGTTTATTGGGACAACAACTTTTAGGCTTCGTTGTTGGAGAAAAAACAAATATTTGTTGTTAAATTTTGTGTTTTTAGAAATATTGTTACTTTTGGAAATTTCTATTTTAGGGAACTATTTAAAATTGATGGTTTCTATTTTTAGAAATTTTAATCTTAGAAAGATACATAAATTTAAAATTTTCTTTTCAAAATAATTGAAATTATAGAATTTATATAGATTATGAAATCTTACTAAATTTAGAAACTTGTTGAATTTAGAAATTTCAATTTTTAGAAATTTTAAAAATTTAGATATAATTTCTACTTTTCGAAATATTGTTACTTTTGGAAATTTACATTTTTGGCTACTATTTAAAATTACCAATTTCTATTTTTAGAAATTATAATCTTAGAAAGTTACCTAAATTTAAAATTTTCTTTTCAAAATAGTAGAAATTCTAGAATTTATATAAATTATGAAATCTTACTAAATTTAGAAGCTTGTTTACTTGAGAAATTTCTATTTTTAGAAATTTTAAAAATTTAGATATTATTTCTATTTTTCGGAACACTGATACTTTTGGAAATTTCTACTTTAGGCAACTATTTAAAATTGATAGTTTTTATTTTTAGAAATTATAATCTTAAAAAGTTACCTAAATTTTAAATTTTCTTTTCAAAATAGTAGAAATTCTATAATTTATATAGGTTATGAAATCTTACTAAATTTAGAAACGTATTGAATTAAGAAATTTATACTTTTAGAAATTTTAAAAATTTAAATATTATTTCTGTTTTCCGAAATACTAATACTTTTGGAAATTTCCATTTTATGCTACTATTTAAACTTGCCAGTTTCTATTTTTAGAAAGTACAATTTTAGAAGGGTACCTAAGTTTAAAAATTCCTTTCTAAAATAGTAGATATTCTAGAATTTATATATATTTGTAAGTCTTACTAAATTTATAAACTTGTGGCATTTAGAAATTTATAGTTTTAGAATTTTTCTAATCATAGATATTATTTATACTTTTAGATGTTATTTCTATTTTTTAAATTTGTTTTCCATTTCTAGAAAGTTTCTAAATTAAGCTATATTTCTAATATTAGAGTTTTGATTTCTATATTTAGATTAATTTCCATTATATTGTATTCACTTATACCATAATATCTCAATTGCAAATATTTTGCTTTGTTCCTAGTAGGTTAGAACTCGCACTCCTGAAGCTATACTATTAATGGTTCGTCTAATTGTAAATATAAATTTAAAAGACCATATCTTTAGTGGCACAACAACTTTTAGGCGCCGTTGTCGAAGAAAAAATAAATATTAGTTTTTAAATTTTATTTTTTTAGAAATACGATTACTTTTCGAAATTTCTATTTTTAGGCAATTATTTAAAATTGATAATTTCTATTTTTAGAAATTATAATCTTGAAAAGATACCTAAATTTAAAATTTTCTTTTCAAAATAGTATAAATTCTAGAATTTTTATATATTATGAAATCTTACTAAATTTAGAAACTTGTTGAATTGAGAAATTTCTATCTTTAGAAGTTTTAAAAATTTAGATATTATTTCTATTTTTGAAATACAGATACTTTTGGAAATTTCCATTTCAGGCTATTATTTAAAATTGCCAGTTTCTATTTTTAGAAACTTTGATTTTAGAGGGTTGCCTAAATTTAAAAGTTTCTTTCTAAAATAGTAGAAATTTTAGAATTTATATAGATTTGGAAGTCTTACGAAATAAATAAAGTTGTGGCGTTTAGAAATTTATATTTTTAGAATTTTTAAATTGTAGATATTATTTATATTTTTAATTGTATTTTCAATGCAAATTGGACTCCGAAATTATCAATTTCTAATTTTAGATGTTATTTCTATTTTTTTAATTTAGTTTCCATTTTTATAAATTTTCTACATTAAGTTATATTCATAAGATTAGAGTTTTGATTTCTATATTTAGATTAATGTCCATTATATTGTAATCGCTTAAACCATAATATCTCAATTGCATATGTTTTGTTTTGTTCATAATGGGTTCGAACTCGCACTCATGAAGCTATACTATTAATGGTTCGTCTGATCGCAAATATAAATTTAAAACACCATATGTTTATTGGCACAACAAGTTTTAGGCACTGTTGTCGGAGAAAAAACAAATATTTTTTTTTAAAATTTTGTGTTTTTAGAAATATTGTTACTTTTGGAAATTTCTATTTTAGGCAACTATTTAAAATTCATAATTTCTATTTTAAAAAATTATAATCTTAAAGGATAGATAAATTTAAAATTTTCATTTCAAAATTGTAGAAATTCTAGCATTTATATAAATTATGAAATCTTACTAAATTTAGAAACTTGTTAAATTAAGAAATTTCTATTTTTAGAAATTTTAAAAATTTAGATATTATTCCTATTTTTCGAAATAGTGATACTTTTGGAAATTTACATTTTAGGCTACTATTTAAAATTGTTACCTTTATTTTTGAAAATTATAATCTTAGAAAGTTACCTAAATTTAAAATTTTCTTTTCAAAATAGTAGAAATTTTAGAATTTATATAGATTATGAAATCTTACTAAATTTAGAAACTTATTTAATTGAGAAATTTCTATTTTTAGAAATTTTAAAAATTTAGATATTATTTCTATTTTTCGAAATACTGATACTTTTCGAAATTCCCATTTTAGCCTAATATTTAAAATTGGCAGTTTCTATTTTTAGAAACTTTAATTTTAGAAGGTTGCCTAAGTTTAAAAGTTTATTTCTAAAATTGTAGAAATTCTAGAATTTATATAGATTTGGAAATGTTACTAAATTTATAAGCTTGTAGCATTTAGAAATTTATTTTTTTAGAATTTTTTTAAATGTAGAATTATATATATTTTTAATTGGATTTTCCATGCAAATTGGACTCCAAAATTATCAATTTATAGCTTTAGATGTTATTTCTATTTTTTAAATTTGTTTTCCATTTCTAGAAAGTTTCTAAATTAAGCTATATTTCTAATATTAGAGTTTTGATTTCTATATTTAGATTAATTTCCATTATATTGTAATCACCTATACCATAATATCTCAATTGCATATATTTTGCTTTGTTCCTAATAGGTTCGAACTCGCACTCCTGAGGCTATACTATTAATGGTTCGTCTGATTGCAAATATAAATTTAAAACGCCATATCTTTAGTGGCAGAACAAGTTTTAGGAGCAGTTGTGGGAGAAAAACAAGTATCTGTCTTTAAATTTTGTGTTTTTAGAATTATTGTTACTTTTGGAAATTTCAATTTTAGGAAACTATTTAGAATTTGTAATTTCTATTTTTAGAAATTATAATCTTAGAAATTTACATAAATTTTAAATTTTCTTGTCAAAATAGTTGAAATTCTAGAATTTATATAGACTATGATGTAACGCCCCGCCTTTTTTCACTCTCTTCTGCTTTCTGAAAATCAGAGTCTATTTTTTTTTTTAAACAAAGAGTGAGCAAGAGCGGGACGTCACGATGCGAGCTAAGTCCGAACTTTTAAAGTCCGACCCTTAACTGGCCAACCCTATGTGTGCATAGACAAAGTCCATGAAAATGGTTTACACATAACAATATAGACTTGCAGAATAAAATCATAACATGCGGAATCATAACAGAACTAAGTTCTATTCCATTCAGATAGCAAAGTACGTCAAGTCCTTAATCATAATTATCCAATAAAACATCCAACCATAGCAAATTCATCTAAGTTATTACATGCCCGGAAACTAATTACTTAAATACATGTCCATAAGTAACTTTATTCAAAATATAAACTAAATCCTCCAAGCTCCTATGCTTGGCCCTCCTTGCGTTCATCGTTCCC
This sequence comes from Chimonanthus salicifolius, assembly GCA_013350335.1. Lineage (NCBI taxonomy): Eukaryota > Viridiplantae > Streptophyta > Magnoliopsida > Laurales > Calycanthaceae > Chimonanthus > Chimonanthus salicifolius. The sequence goes on from CM023541.1 coordinate 134,389, forward strand.
CTGGTTTCCTGTGTCATCCACTAGGGTAGAAGTAGGGCGTTAGAACAACGCGCCCAGTAGGTATTCCAATTAGGGCTAACACATGGTTAGTACAAAACATATATATAACATAATAATAAATCCATATAAAAACAATGCCATGACATATGTATTATGCAATGAGTCCCACCCACCATAAACATATGTATCCTCTTGATGGAATTCTCATCATCAAGGTACCCCCACATAGGTCTTTCGGACACCCCGACGGAGTGTGGCCCCTCAGGTTTCTTCTTGATGGGATTCTCACCATCAAGGTATCTCACATAGGTTTTTCAGACTCCCCGACGGAGTGTGGCCCCTCCGGTTACATATCCTTCACCCCATGCCATGCATGAGATGCCAATGAAACACATGCTATTTTATCATATAAACATAGCATTAAAACTCACATTTAAAACACATGTTATTTTATCATATAAACATAGCATTAAAATCACAATTTGAAACATATCCTTTGCAACATAAATTCATCAAAATAAGATAAAACATTGTACATAAACCCATGGTTTCAAAGAGGTAGAATCCTACCAAAGACCACTACGTGTCCTTGTGCTTTCGTCCGGCAACCGCTCACGATCGTACACACCTTGTGAGGTCCCGTTTGTAACACCCCACCCTTTTCACCAATTGATTAATCATATCACCTCGACCCATTGGATCCCATTTGGGTCCTTTGACCCATTTAACCTCTTTGACCCAAATAAATGTATCTTACCCATTTAACTTAATTTAATCTACATAACATGTACATTGGGTCTAGATTGAACAATGAACCCCACAATTTACTCATCTAAGCTTATATCCTTTTAATTCACCATTTCAATGGCAATTTCCGTAAATATTGCTATATTGAAAATTGAGGATATTACAATACAATCCTCTTTTTAAAATTTTCGTCCCGAAAATCGAACGAAGTAGGGTTCCAAAGCTTCCGTTGATTGCACTTTAACTAGGTTTCTAGCTTCACCCTCCTGGAATTCCATCGGCTAACTACAGAGTCAACTAGCTAGACTAACTCGGCAGTCGCCCAAAGCTTCCCATTCAAGTTTTACTAGACTCTTATCTTTTCCATTAAATACATCTCCAAAATTTTGCACATCTTCATTTGTTCATAAGTCACTATGTGACTAACACCTTTTATCGATACCCGCATCAATCTAAACTACCATGGGAACCATTATCCATGGTTAATAATCATCCATGAATATAGCCCTCCTCTGGGTATAATCCATTCATGGGCATAACTAATCCATCCTTGTGCATAATTAATCCAGGTGACATCCTCTACCATGAGATATTTTATCCATGGAAACAACACTCAAATGTGTCACTACCCGACTGTGGTAACCATATCAACTCACAAATATACCCCGACCCTTAGCAAGACTTAGGGCCCATGACTTGCTAAGCGGAAGACCCACGTCCAACGTGATCCGGTCTACCCTACCCTGCATCCCTTCACCCAAAGGTGATTCAGTCAAGCTCTAAGGCAGTCAGTCCGCGTCTTACGAAGCTAGCACCACCCCCACGGGGTAACATAGTACCTAGCTCTGCGCATCCACGCACACTAAGTGTGTGAACTAGCCGTGAGAGCGCCCTCCAGCGCATAGCATGTGAGGGACCCACCCCTCAACGGTAACCCTACGGGACCAAGTCTCCGTAATTCGTATCGAGTTTCCCATAGTCTCAATCATCAATATCACGTGAGGGATGCACCCATACAACGTCTCAATATACTCCAATGACTTATTCACATACATCTCAGTGCCAAAGTCCTCATGAACTCTTAAAGTTGCATACTTTATTGAAAATCATTTAAACTTTCATCACCATACAAGGGTTGGTAGGGTTAAAACAAACCCTTCAAAACGTACCCACAACCCTTTACAAAATATTTTCCTTTTCCCCGACATTTTCTTACCCTTTCTTAGTCTACTCTTCCGTTGAATACCCTGAATCATCATAAAAATCGGGGAAGTTGTCAGGGCATGTCGTCGACGTGAGCCCCAACACTCCACAAGTCAGACAGGGTATTAATCCCGGTCCTCCAATGTAAGGACAATTAGTCCTCTCCTTCCAGTGCCCGTGCAGTCCACACACAGGGCAAACGACCTCAAGGGGGTAGGGGCAGTAAGTACAGTTGTGCCCCTCCTGATTGCACAACTCGTACATATACCCGGGCTCTATCTCCCCTACCGATTCTCCTATCATGGGGATATCTTCCATATACTCTTTTGGAAAAGGGCCTATATACGCTTCGACATCCTCGAGAAATCTTACCTAGACGTCTCCGTTAACTTCCATAATGCGGTCTGGCCTGTTGGAGTTGTTGGAAGATGAAGTCAGATCGATAGGACAACTAGGAGTTCCTTTGTCCCACATCTCTGTATATTCTATGTTGCTCGACATATCTGTATCACAACAACAAAAACATATCAATAACAACAGCAATTTCAAATCAAACTAATCTTTGTTTTGGAGAATTTCCCTAATCATCATCTTGTATTTCTTTTTTGGGGAATTTTCCTATGTATCATTAATGTCTCGTGTTTGGGGAATTTTACCAAATAAACATCTTGTGTTTCTTGTCCTTGGGGAAAATTGCCAAATAAGCACTCTTTGTATTTCTTTGTTTTCGGGGAAACTTCCTAAGTATCAAGTATCATTTCTCAATTTGGGGAAATCTTTATGTTCTCCTGTTCTCGGGGAAAACCTCCCTAAGTATCATGTGTTTGTTTCTCCATTGGGGGGTATTGGGGAAGTGTATCCTATTTGCTATGTTTGATAAATCCAATTATGATGACTATACTTCCTTTGCTATCTTTCTTTGTTGTTCTCAGTTTGATTGTTCAGTCTGAGTTTACGAAGTAAATTAATCCGGGCCCCCAGTCAGCGGACTCCGAAGAGTCGGTCAGTTGGGATTCTTATCTATCAGTGAGACATGAAACCGTTTTAATATTACTTCGGAAGATTCAACTTCCCGTTTCGCTCTGATACCAACTGTAACACCCCGCCCTTTTCACCAATTGATTAATCATATCCACCTCGACCCATTGGATCCCATTTGGGTCCTTTGACCCATTTAACCTCTTTGACCCAAATAAATGTATCTTACCCATTTAACTTAATTTAATCTACATAACATGTACATTGGGTCTAGATTGAACAATGAACCCCACAATTTACTCATCTAAGCTTAGATCCTTTTAATTCACCATTTCAATGGCAATTTCTGAAAATATTGCTATATTGAAAATTGAGGATATTACACCGTTACCTTATAATATAACAATCAATCAAAACCAAGTCCCACTTGATTTACAATATTTAAGTCCATAAACCAATACCCATGGGGTTCGGCCATACACCATGGCCGAACCCATGATCCATCATTTTTTCTTATATTTACAACAATGCCATTTATACCACTTTTATTCATTAATCTAATGATAGACAAATTGATCATCTAAGATATATCACACCTTAAGTTCAGCAAATCTTCCCCACCATGGCCGAACCCCATGGTCCATTGATTTCACTTAATTACATTCCTTGCCATTATTCCTATCCACTTAAGTTTGGGTTCCAAAATTGATCATTCATAAAACTCATCATAAAACCCCAAGTTTACCAATTATTTCTTCATGGGGTTCGGCCATACCCCATGGCCGAACCCATGGTCCATCAATTCTACATAATTACCATATTGCCATCCAAGGCTATAATTCCATTAATCTCATCCTTAATCCCTTGGTTTGGTGAACCATTCATTAAAATTATACATAGGCAATATTAGATTCATATTTGAACCATAGATTGATTCATGGGGTTCGGCCAAACACCATGGCCGATGTAACGCCCCACCCTTTTTCACTTGTTTCTTCCCGTAAATTCAGAGTCTATTTTTTTTTTTATAACAGAGTAAAGTGATAGAGCGCGGGACATCACGACGTGAGCTAAGTCTGAACTTCCAAGTCCGACCCTTAACTGGCCAACCCTATGTGTGCATGGATCAAGTCCATGAAAAATGGTTCACACATAGTAATATCAACTTACGGAATAAAAATATAACCGGTGGAATCATAGCATCATTTTACGAAATCATAATAGAACCAACACATAGATCCATTTATTTATTTTTAAACATCCATAACACTCCCAATAACCCTTTTAAAATAATTCATAACCGATTCCATTTAGAAGATTATAATCTTAGGTCCAACATCCTAAGCAAAACCCATAATCCAATTGGTCTACCTTTCATATAAAATATTACATCCATACATGACTCATAATTCTATAATTTTGATCCCCCAATCTTCCATAAGAATAACCAATGACCTTTCTTCCATTAGACATATTAATATCCTTTTAAAATAAAAACCCATAAAAATCCTTAACCACTTAAGTCCATAAAGAACCTCATGGGGTTCGGCCATACATCATGGCCGAACCCATGATCCTCCATTTTGGCCTTTAATTACACTTTTGCCATTCTTAGGTTTATGTCCAAACCGATCCAGAAAGTTGCTCCATAAAAATCCATATGACGCATTAAATTGGTTCACCATCTTAGGTCCATAAATGACCCTTAAAATTCCTTAATTGGTTCATAATAAAATCCCAAGTTCACCAATAATTTTCCATGGGGTTCGGCCATGCCACATGGACGAACCCATGGTCCATAGTTCTTCTCCATTTAAATTACAATATCGTCATTGGCCTAATTATTTCCAACCTTCCATTCATTAAGACATAAACATAATAGTTCCATAATTGATTCATGGGGTTCGGCCAAGCACCATGGCCGAACCCTATGAGGTCTAACTCCCAATTATCCACATTGCATCCATTATTAGATAGTTTCCAAATTTAATATGCATACTTCCATAATTAGATAATTTCCCAATTTAGCATGCATCTTTCCATACTTAGATAGTTTCCCAATTTAGCATGCATACTTCCATAATTAGCAACTTACTAATTTTATAATAACCATCTTTCTATTCTTGGAGACTTACCAAATTAATATCCACCTTCCGAAAACAATCCATTCCTTCCATTCTTGGATCCTTTCTAAATCAATTTCCAACTCCATAATTAGAAAGTCCTTAAATAGAAACTTTCTAAATTAATATCCAATTCCATAATTAGAAGGTTTCTAAGATAATCATTAATCCTTCCATAACCATCCTCCATAATTAGATAGTTTCTAAATTTAAACTCCACCTTCCAAAATAATTATCATACATCAAAATACCAAATGGCCGAACCCTATGGTTTTTATCATTCTAAAATCCATTAAGACCCATTCAATTTATTCATGATTCTTATTCATTTAATCCTTTCAAAAAATCATATAACATTAACATCAACTCTTATTTAAAATTTACCAACAACCTTCCATGGGGTTCGGCGATGCACTATGGCCGAACCCTATGGTTCTTTCTTTATAAACAACTTCCATTTTGAAACAAATTAACCTTCATCAAAATACCAATTCCACTCCATGGGGTTCGGCCATTAACCTTGGCCGAACCCTATGGTTCAAGGTCCTTGGCCATTATCTAACCTTGATCCTCCATTATTTCCTCCCATTAAAATTCAATGATAATACTAACACCACTCCATTAAAATTATCAAACTTTCATAAATCAATTCCTAGTGGGGTTCGGCCTTGCACCATGGCCGAACCTCACTCATAGGAATAATCCATAATAATTTCTTTCTAGGTCATCATCATCCTTCCATTTTTAATCAAATAATTTCCATAACAATAACCATGTCCTTCCATGGTTTTAAATCCATTATAAAAATTCTCCAATTACTTCCATGGTTTCCAACCCATAAAAGTCCATTATCTAAACCATGTCTTTCCATGGGGTTCAGCCATTAACCTTGGCCAAACCCTATGGTCCATTTTTCCATTAAAAATAACCATAGTTCTTAAATCAAAGTTTGGAATCACTTACCGGTTCCGCGACTCCTTCGGTTATCCCTTGCTCCGATCTTTCTCTTCCAATATTTTTCTTTCCCTTTGCTTGTCGAACAACCTTCTTGTCACCTTTGTTTTTGGCGTGAATAGGAATTGAGAGAGAGAGAGAGAGAGAGAGAGAGAAATCGGCCTATGGGTGTCTCTTTATATAAGTTTCCCTTTGTCTAAATGGGGAAGGTGCCATGCACCCCTCCCTTGCCTAATTTGGTGGTGCCGTGCGCCCCCTTGCTCCCTTGATTAAAAACCTTCCTTAATTCTATTTGGAATGTGTTATGCGCCCTTGCTCCCTTCTTTAGCTAAAACCTTCCTTAATTGCACTTTCCCCTCTTTCCTTTATTTAATCATGGAAAAATCCCTTTTTAAATTTATCTAGCATATCACCTAGATATGCATATCATTCATGCGCATATTTCTAGATTTTTACATCTAAAATTCAGCCATGCAATCTTTTATTTAAAAATTTAGACATAATGCATCACTAAATTAATTCAACCCCATTTAATTTTTATTGGAAACAATTCCAAAACCATTGGGTCTTAATTGGGCCAATGATCCAACTCTTTACCCAGTTTAAGATCCATAACTAAAGTTCACAAATTAAATGGATTATTTTCATACAAAATAATTAACTGAAAATCTGAGGTGTTACAGCTGAACCCTATAATGTATGACTTTCCAATTATAGCAATTCCATTCTTGAATCCATGAAACAAGGTTCTTTCCTTTTTGATCCAAAAATCCATAATTAGAAACTTTTTAATTTAATCTCCACCTTTCAAAAACAATCCATCATTAGATACTTTCTAAATTAGTAACATCCATGAAACTTAACCAATGTTCCTCCATGGGGTTCAGCCCTTCATCATGGCCGAACCCTATGGTTCATCAACTTCTCTAACACCATATAAATCCTTTAAAAATATTATTATCCTTTCCATGGGATTCATCCTTCAAAATCCCATAATTATTACCAACACAACTCCATGGGGTTCGGCCATACAACATGGCTGAACCCTATGGTTCATCCCTTTTTATTAAACCATTTAAACCCATATGAATTCATTAACCAACTCCCATAGTTTTTCATCATTAAAAATCCATAATTAAACCATGTCTTTCCATTAAAAACCCATCATTCATCCCTCAATTTTCTTCCATAGGGTTCGGCCATACACCATGGCCGAACCTTATGGTTCTTTTCTTTTAATAAAAAACATCAAAATACTAACCGGTTCTGCGACTCCTCCGGTTCTCCTTCGCTTGTTCTTGCTCATCCAATCCTTTTCCTTCTTGATCTTTCCCTCTTGCTGGCTGCCTTCTCTTCCTTTGAATAATGAATGCCGTGTACCCCCTATGTTTGCCTTTTTATCATTTGCAATGGGTCCTAATTTAGAAGGTACCAAGACCCTTTAATTTATCCCTTGCCTATTGCCATGCGCCCTTGTGTCTTTCTTATATAAACACTCCCAATCGGTTCCATCTTTAGACAATGTTTTGAGGCCCTTGCTGCCTCTTTATAAAACCTTCCAATTAATCCTATCTTAGAAGGTGCCGACCCTTTTTCCTGTAACGCCCCGCCCTTTTTCACTCGCTTCTTCCCGTAAATCAGAGTCTATTTTTTTTTTTTTTATAACAGAGTAGAGTGATAGAGAGCGGGACGTCACGACGCGAGCTAAGTCTGAACTTCTAAAGTCCGACCCTTAACTGGCCAACCCTATGTGTGCATGGACTCAGTCCATCAAAACGATTCACAAATAGCAATATAAACATGCGGAATAAAAATCATAACATGCGGAAACATAATAGAATATAGTTCTATTCCATTCAGATAGCAAAGTACGTCAAGTCTTTATTCATAATTAATTATCCAATAAAACATCCAACCATAGCAAATTCATCTAAGTTATTACATCCGAATTCTCGATACTCAAATTACACGCCCATGAGTATCTTAAACAAAATATAAACTATAATCCTTCAAGCTCCTATGTCTGGTCTGTTTCGCGTTCATCGTTTCCCTCGTTTCCAGTATCATCCACTAGGGTAGAAGTAGGGCGTTAGAACAACGCGCCCAGTAGGTATTCCAATTAGGGTTAACACATACGTTAGTACCAAAAATCCAGATATAATATATATCAAATCCAATTATAATAAATCATACCATACTTATAAAGTATCGTATCCAAAATAGTGTATGATAATAGAGATCCAATCATACTGATAAAAACCAGAAACCTTGCATGATAATAAAGGTCATAATCATGCCGATTCAATGCCATGCCATGCTATCATATGCAATGAGTCTCACCCATCACATGTACATAAAAGTACCCACCACATAGGTCTTTCGGACGCCCCGACGGAGTGTGGACCCTCCGGTTTCATTTCATACATAGTATCCTCTTGATGGAAATCACATCAAGGTATCCCCCACGATTCTATTACGGACGCCCCGAGATCTCCGGTTACATTTCATACATAATATCCTCTTGATGGAAAGCTCCTCATCAAGGTATCCCCCCACGAGTGTTTTACCGATGTCCCGACGGGGTGTGGGTCCCCAGTTACCTGTTCATCCCTCCCATGCCATGCATGAGATGCAAATGTCCACATGCTATGCAATTATACAAATCATAGCATTTAAAAGCTCATATTTAAAACACATGTTATTTTATCAAATAAACATAGCATTTAAAATCACCATTTGAAACATATCCTTTGCAACATAAATTCATCAAAAATAAGATAAAACAATGCACATAAACCCATGGTTTCAAAGAGGTGGAATCCTACCAAAGACCGTTAACGTGTCCTTGCGTCTTTCGTCCGGTAACCGCTCACGATTGTAAACACCTTATAAGGTCCTGTTACCTTAAAATATAACAATCAATCAAAACGAAGTCCCACTTGATTCACAATATTTTTAAGTCCATAAACCAATCCCCATGGTTTATCATTTTCAACCGACATTACCAAATTGCCATTTGTCTAATCTTTAATTAACAATTGATTCTTTTAATCATACGTAACCCTATGTTCATCAAAGCAATCCCCATGGGGTTTGGCCACACACCATGGCCAAACCCCTGGTCCCTTATTTTCAATTAATTACCAAAATGCCATTATACATATCCATAGCCATTTACCTTCCTTATTTTCATATATTTACAAGATTTCCATCCATGGTAATATAACCCATTATTCTTATTTACAATATACTTAGGCTAATAATTAACCCATTTATCCAAATTCATGGGGTTTGGCCATACACAATGGCCGAACCAATGATCTTTCATTTTTAGCCAATATTACCAATTTGCCATTACCTCATGTTCAATTCCAAACCGATCCTTAATCCAAACAAGTCCATAAAAGAAACCTCATGGGGTTCGGCCATACACCATGGCCGAACCTATGATCCTCTATTTTGACATGTATTTACAACTTTGCCATTGCCTTCAATCACCTCATGTTTATATTCCAAACATAGGTCCTATCATTCATTTAATCATGCATAACACTTAGTCCATACATGATCCATAAATTTGGTTCATGGGGTTCGGCCAAACATCATGGCCGAACCCTATGTCCATTAATTTCACCTATTAACAATTTTGCCATCACCTTCATCACCTTAGGTTTAGGTTCCAAAACATAATCCACCATTGATTCATGGTTCATAAAATAAAACCCTAATCCCATAACATAATCCATAAATCATTTATTTGCATTCTCTAATTGGTCCACCATTCATTTTAATATTAAGTCCATAAAATCCTTTCAACTTGATTCATGGGATTCGGCCAAGCACCATGGCCAAACCCTATGATGTCTAAGTCCCAATTATTTTCATTGCAACCATTATTAGAAAATCCACAAATCAAGGTTTCCAAATTTATCATCCACCCTTCCATGATTAGAAGGTTTCTAACTTTATCATCCACTTCCCATAATTAGAAGGTTTCCAACTTTATCATCCACTTTCCATACTTAGAAGCCTTCCTATTGAATCTCCACCTTCCATAATTAAATCATGATTCAAGGTTCCTTTCATATTTAGATAGTTTCCCAATTTAGTATGCATCCTTCCATAATTAGATAATTTCCACATTTAGCATGCATCCTTCCATAATTAGATAGTTTCCCAATTTAGCATGCATCCTTCCATAATTAGATAGTTTCCCAATTTAGCATGCATCCTTCAATCTTCTTCCATGGGGTTCGGCCATACACCATGGCCGAACCCTATGGTTCTTTTCCTTTAAACAAAAATTATTAAAATCACTTACCGGTTCCGCGACTCCTCCGGTTTTCCTTCGGTTGATCTTGCTCTTCCAATTCTTTTCTTCCTTGGCCTTCTCTCCTCCTAGATCTTTCTCACTTGCTGGCTGCCCCTCTTTGTATGTGAATACCGTGAGATATAATTTGAGAGAAAGAGAGAGAAAATGCTTTGGAATAGAAATTACTCCAAGCTTTTGCCTTATGCGCCTCTCTCTTATAAAAACTTCCACTCAGCCAAACTTAATCCCATATAGAATGTGCTAAGATACAATTGCCGTGTGCCCTTTGTGCTTGCTGCTACCTCTCTTTGAATGTAATGCCGTGTGCCCCTTCCCTTGTTTATAAAACCTCCACTTAATCCAAAATAGAAAGTGCCATGCGCCCTTGATGCCTTTCTTTTATTAAAACCTTCCCTTAATCCTAACTTAGAAGGTGCTAAGATAAATAATTCCCCTTGTGCGCCCCTTCCTTGTTGCCTCCTCCATTTTATGCTAACTTAGAAGGTACCAAGACCCTTTAGCTTAGCCAATGCCTAATGCCGTGTATTACCCAAAACAACAATTTCTATTCTTGTTGTAGGCGCATTCACCACTTGCCCATCCCATTCTATCTTCTATTCTTGTGTTGCCTCTTTGGATTCTTCTTTCCCTCTTAATCCCAACGTGCGACCCATTTTAGGACCATCCTAAAATCTAGTCATCCATATCTTCCATTCGTTGACACCATATCCTCATACCTCACATACACGGCCAAATAATCTTTCAATTTATTCTTAGATATCTTCTCAAGATATTCTAACACATCATGCGCATAACAATTAATTTATATCCCTTATTTATATATAATGCATTACTGATTAAATTCAGCCCCATTTAATTTTAAATTGAACTAACTTGGTGTCATCCAAGTTAACCATTACCCATTGGGTCCCAATTGGGCATTTGACCCAAATAAACAACCTTAACCCAATTAAACACATCTTACCCATTTATTTTAAATTGAACCTATAACATATTCATTGGATCTTAATTGGGAAAAGACCCAACATTTTACCCATATAAGATCCATATCTAAAATTCACAAATTAAATGGGTAATTTCCGTAAATATTTATAATTTGAAAATCCAGGGTGTTACACTTCCTTATGCGCCTCCCTTGACTTTCCTTTATTTAATCTCCAATGGGTCCTAACTTAGAAGGTGCCATGCGCCCCTTCTTTTAGCCATTGCCTTAATGCAGTTTTAAATCAAGAAAGACCCTCTTTAAAAATATTCTAGCACATGCGCATATCTTAGATATCTTCTCAAGATATTCTAGCATATCAATGTGGACATGAAAATCCCACAAACACGGCCAAGGTAATCCATCTCTAATTCTCTCCATGCGCATAATCATAGATTGCATATCTAGTATTCGGCCATGGACCATTATCCCATTCCTTATTTATATAATATTACATTACTAATTAAATGCAGCCCCATTTAATTTATTTGAAACCATTTCCACAATCCGTTGGGTCTTAATTGGGCAAAGACCCAACACTTTACCCATATAAGATCCATATCTAAAAATTCACAAATTAAATGGGTAATTTCCGTAAATATTTATAACTTGAAAATCCGGGGTGTTACATATGAAATCTTACTAAATTTAGAAACTTGTTCAATTGGGAAATCTCAATTTTTAGAAATTTTAAAAATTTAGATATTATTTCTATTTTTTGAAATACTAATACTTTTGGAAATTTCATTTTAGGCTACCATTTAAAATTGACAGTTTCTATTTTTTGAAACTATAATCGTAGAAAATTACCTAAATTTAAAATTTTCTTTTCAAAATAGTATAAATTCTAGAATTTATATAGATTATGAAATCTTACTAAATTTAGAAACTTGTTGAATTGAGAAATTTCTACTTTTAGAAACTTTAAAAATTTAGATATTATTTCTATTTTTTGAAATACGGATACTTTTGGAAATTTCCATTTTGGGCTACTATTTAAAATTGGCAGTTTTTATTTTTAGAAACTATAATTTTAGAATGTTACCTAACTTTAAAAGTTTCTTTCTAAAGTAATAGAAATTCTAGAATTTATATAGATTATGAAAGGGTACCCATTTAGACACCAGGGAAATTTGTCACCAGACACCAATTTTTAGATTTTGAGGGAAAATTACCGTTTTGCCCTTTTGCTAAAAATCGTTCGAAGGATTCTGTAGACCATTTTCGAGATCCTTCGAAGGATACCCTTGAAATCTTATTTTTGAGATCCTTCGAAGGATCCTTTGAAGGATCCCTTGATTCTGATCGTTCGAAGGGTCCTTCGAACGATCAGCCCAATTTCAAATAATTCATTCGAAGGATGAAACTCATCCTTCAAATTAATTGCTACAGTAATAATTTTATAAATTTTATTTAAAACTTTAAAGTTATTTTTTAAGCACTGTGTATTTCCAAAATTTTTCAAATTTAATATCCGGACTAATTACGATAACCTGATAAAAATACTTTAACACTTCAAGGTCTTTTGACACTTCTAAATGTATTTTCGTCACACCCTAGGGATACCCTTATTTGTAAAATATGTGTTTTAAATATTTAGGAGTGTCAAAAGACCTTGAAGTCTTAAAGTATTTTTATCAGGTTATTGTAATTAGTTCGGATATTCAATTTGAGAAATTTTAGAAATATACAGTGTTTGAAAAATAACTGTCTATGTTTTAAAGAATAACTGCTATAATAAAATATTCTTTAAAACTTTAAAGTTATTTTTTAAGCACTGTGTATTTCCAAAAATTTTCAAATTTAATATCCGGACTAATTACGATAACCTGATAAAAATACTTTAACACTTCAAGGTCTTTTGACACCTCTAAATGTATTTTCGTCACACCCTAGGGATACCCTTATTTGTAAAATATGTGTTTTAAATATTTAGGAGTGTCAAAAACGTTGAAGTCTTAAAGTATTTTTATCAGGTTATTGTAATTAGTCCGGATATTCAATTTGAAAAATTTTGGAAATACACAGTGCTTAAAAAATAACTTTAAAGTTTTAAATAAAATTTATAAAATTATTACTGTAGCAATTCATTCGAAGGATGAGTTTCATCCTTCGAATGAATTATTTGAAATGTGGCTGATCGTTCTAAGGACCCTTCGAACGATCAGAATCGTCCTTCGAGAGATCAGAATCAAGGGATCCTTCGAAGGATCCTTCGAAGGATCTCAAAAATAAGATTTCAAGGGTATCCTTCGAAGGATCTCGAAAATGGTCTACAGAATCCTTCGAACGATTTTTAGCGGAAGGGCAAAACGGTAATTTCCCCTCAAAATCCAAAAACTAGTGTCTGGTGACAAATTTCCCTGGTGTCTAAATGGGCACCCTTATGAAATCTTACTAAATTTAGAAACTTGTTGAATTGAGAAATTTCAATTTTTAGAAATTTTAAAAATTTAGATATTATTTCTATTTTTTGAAACAATGATACTTTTGGAAATTTCCATTTTAGGCTATTTAAAATTGCCAGTTTCTATTTATAGAAACTATAATTAGAAGGTTACCTAAATTTAAAAGTTTCTATCTAAAATAGTAGAAATTCTAAAATTTTTACTAGATTTGGAAGTCTTACTAAATTTAGAAATGTATATTTTTAGAATTTTTTTAATTGCATATATTATTTATATTTTTAATTGGATTTTCAAAGCAAATTAGACTCCAAAATTCTCAATTTCTAATTTTAGATGTTATTTCTAGTTTTTAAATTTATTTTCCATTTTTAGAAAGTTTCTACATTAAGTTATAGTTCTAAGATTAGAGTTTTGATTTCTATATTTAGATTAATTTCCATTATATTGTAATCACTTATACCATAATATCTCAGTTGCATATATTTTGCTTTGTTCCTAGTGGGTTCGAACTCGCACGCCAAAAGCTATACTATTAGTGGATCGTTTGATTGCAAATATAATTTTAAAACACTATATCTTTAGTTGAACAGCAAGTTTTTGGCGTAGTTGTCGAGATAAAAAAAATATTTGTTTTTAAATTTTGTGTTTTTAGAAATAATGTTAATTTTGGAAATTTCTATTTTAGGAAACTATTTAAAATTGGTAGTTTCTATTTTTAAAAATTATAATCTAAGACAGTTACCTAAATTTAAAATTTTCTTTTGAAAATAGTAGAAATTCTAGAATTTATATAGATTATGAAATCTTACTAAATTTAGAAACTTGTTGAATTGAGAAATTTCAATTTTTAGAAAGTTAAAAAATTTAGATATTATTTCTATTTTTTGAAATATGGATACTTTTGGAAATTTCAATTTTAGGCTACTATTTAAAATTGGCAGTTTCTATTTTTAGAAACTATAATTTTAGAAGGTTACCTAAGTTTAAAAGTTTCCTATAAAGTAATTAGAAATTCTAGAATTTATATAGATTATGAAATCTTACTAAATTTAGAAACCTGTTGAACTGAGAAATTTTAATTTGTAGAAATTTAAAAAATTTAGATATTATTTCTATTTTTCGAAACACTGATACTTTTGGAAATTTCCATTTTAGACTACTATTTAAAATTACCAATTTCTATTTTTAGAAACTATAATTTTAGAAGGTTACCTAAGTTTAAAAGTTTACAAGTTCAAAACAAATTGGACTCTAAAATTCTCAATTTCTAATTTTAGATGTTATTTTTAGTTTTTAAATTTGTTTTCCATTTTTAGAAAGTTTCTACATTAAGTTATATTTCTAAGATTAGAGTTTGGATTTATGTATTTAGAATAATTTCCATTATATTGTAATCACTTATACCATAATATCTCAATTGCATATATTTTGCTTTGTTCCTAGTCGGTTCGAACTCGTATTCCTGAAGCTATACTATTAATGGTTCGTTTGATTGCAAATATAAATTTAAAACACCATATGTTTATTGGCACAACAAGTTTTAGGCGCCGTTGTCGGAGAAAAAATAAATATTTGTCTTTAAATTTTCTGTTTTTAAAAATTCTGTTACTTTTAAAATTTATATTTTAGGCAACTATTTAAAATTGGTAGTTTCTATCTTTAGAAATTATAATCTTAGAAAGTTACCTAAATTTAAAAGTTTCTTTCTAAAATAATAGAAATTCTAGAATTTATATAGATTTGGAAGTCTTACTAAATTTATAAACTTGTGGCATTTAGAAATTTATATTTTTAGATTTTTTTTTAATTGTAGATATTATTTATATTTTTAATTGGATTTGGGAAGTGATTTGTGCACCCCCCATTTTACCCATGGTGCACTCCTACAATTTTATTTTCCAATTTTGCCCTCCACCCACCTTTTCTCCATTTCCATCATTTTTTAGGTGGGGGGCAAAATTGGAAAAAACAAGTGAAGGAGTGCACCATGGGTAAAATGGGGGAGTGCACAAATCATTTCCCTTGGATTTTCAATGCAAATTGGACTCCAAAATTCCCAATTTCTAATTTTAGATGTTATTTCTATTTTTTCAATTTGTTTTCCATTTTTAGAATGTTTGTACATTAAGTTATATTTCTAAGATTAGAGTTTTGATTTCTATATTTAGATTAATTTCCATTATGTTGTAATCACTTATAACATAATATCTCAATTGTATATATTTTGCATTGTTCCTAGTCAGTTCGAACTTGCACTCCTGAAGCTATACTATTAATGGTTCGTTTGATTGCAAATATAAATTTAAAACACCATATGTTTATTGGCACAACAAGTTTTAGGTGCCGTTGTCGGAGAAAAAACAAATATTTGTCTTTAAATTTTCTGTTTTTAAAAATTCTGTTACTTTTAAAAATTTATATTTTAGGCAACTATTTAAAATTGGTAATTTCTATTTTTAGAAATTATAATCTTAGAAAGTTACCTAAATTTAAAAGTTTCTTTCTAAAATAATAGAAATTCTAGAATTTATATAGATTTGGAAGTCTTACTAAATTTATAAACTTGTGGCATTTAGAAATTTATATTTTTAGATTTTTTTTAATTGTAGATATTATTTATATTTTTAATTGGATTTTCAATGCAAATTGGACTCCAAAATTCCCAATTTCTATTTTTAATTGTTATTTCTATTTTTTAAATTTGTTTTCCATTTTTAAAAAGTTTGTACATTAAGTTATATTTCTAAGATTAGAGTTTTGATTTCTATATTTAGATTAATTTCCATTATATTGTAATCACTTATAACCTAATATCTCAATTGCATATATTTTGCTTTGTTCCTAGTCAGTTCGAACTTGCACTCCTGAAGCTATCCTATTAATGTAATACCCCGGATTAGCAAGTTATAAATATTTACAGAAAATACCCATTTAATTTATGAATTTTAGTTATGGATTTTAGATGGGTAAAATATTGGGTCTTTGCCCAATTAAGACCCAACGGTTTTGGTAAATGGTTTCAAATAAATTAAATGGGGCTAGATTTAATTAGTAATGCAATAAGGGATTTGGATAAATTGACATGCGCATGGAGAGGATTAATATAGATTGCCTTGGCCGAATTTTAGATAATAAATCTAAGATATGCACATGGAAGAAATTGATGAAAGATTTTAGGAGTTGTATAGGTTTATGTGGGATTTTCATATCCACATAGATATGATAAAATATCTTGAGAAAATTAAATAAGTATGCATGGCCGAAATTTAAAGATAGGCAATCCATGTGATGCGCATAGATCTTTTTAAAGGGGGTATTTCCCTTGATTAAGAATGGCATTTAGGCAATGGCTAAATTAAAGGAAGAGGGGCGCATGGTACTATCTAAGTATAGATTGGACCAAGTGAAAGGTAGATACAAGAGAGGCAACACATTGAGTGCACACGGCAATGGACCAAATTTAAAGGGATCATAGCACGGCAATAGCATTGTCGAAGTTGGGATCAAAGAGAGGTCTAATAAAAGAAAGGAAGAGGGGCGCAAATCATTGTCTAAATATAGAACCAAGTGGGATTTCTATAAGACAAGGGTAGTGCACATGGCATTACATTCTCTCTCTCTTTCAAGACTCAATCACGCCAAGAACAAAGAGAGGTAGCAGCAAACAAGGTGGTCACGGCTTGGGAAAGATCAAGGAAAAGAGGCTAAGGAAAGAAAAAGGATTGGAAGAGCAAGAACCGGTAAGTGATTTTATGGTTTTGATTAATATGTTTTAAGATAAAGAACCATAGGGTTCGGCCAAGGTGTATGGCCGAACCCCATGGAAGAAGATTATGAGATGATTATGGTAATTCAATGAAAGATGATGAACCATAGGGTTCGGCCATGTTGTATGGCCGAACCCCATGAATAAAGATATGGTTATTGATTGGAAACCATGGAAAGAATGTTAATAATTTTAATGGTTTATGTAATGGAGAACATGGTTATATTTTTAATAGATGTTTCGATGAATGTAAGAAATTAAAGAACCAAACATGGCCGAACCCCATGAAGGTGTGTTGGTAATGATTAAGGGTTATTGGTTATTTTATGGAAGAAAAATTGGGAAGGATTATGGTTATTGTATGGATTTTAATGAGGTAAACCATGGGAATTGGTTAATAAATTTGCATGGTTTTAATGGAAGGTTGTTGATTATATTTTTATGGTTGAAAACCATGGAAGGAAACTATAGGAGATGAATAAAATAAATCTAAGGGAAGGTGATGAACCATAGGGTTCGGCCATGTTGTATGGCCGAACCCCATGGAAAGAGATTGGTTAATTTTAATAAGAGGTTGATGTTATTGGTATGTAACTTTTGAAGGGATTAAATGGTCAAGATCATGAACCATAGGGTTCGGCCATGGTGTTAGGCCGAACCCCATGGGGTTGTTTTGGATTGGTAGGTGGATTTTTGGTTGCTAAATTTGGAAAGCATCCAATTATGGAAAGATGGTTTCTAATTTAGGAAACTATCTAGTTTATGGAAATAGGTTGCTAAATTTGGAAAGTGTCTAAATATGGAAACATGGATGCTAAATTTGGAAAGTGTCTAAATATGGAAGCAAGGATGCTAAGTTTGGAAACCTTCTAAATATGGAGAATGGTTATTAAATTAGTAAGTTTCTAAGTTTAGAAGTTGGAGATTAAATTAGAATCTTTCTAATTAAGGAAAGTGGAGATTAAATTGGGAAGTTCTAATTATAGAAGGAACATTGAATTATAATTCAAGTATGGAAGTTAATGAAATGGAAAGTTTACATTATAGGGTTCTGCCATGGTGTTTGGCCGAACCCCATGAATTAAGTCTTTAGTTCAATAATGTTTCTATTATTATTAAATAAATTTAGGAAGAGGATGGAACCAAGATATCATGGGTTCGGCCATGGGTTATGGCTGAACCCCATGAACCAATTTCTAAATGGATTCCTCAATGATAGATCATCTTTGGATTAAGGAATTATTATGGAACATTTAAAGGGTATTTGGAGTTTTGATGTATAATGAATAAGTGAATGGATCTATGTTTGGAACCAAAACCTAAGGTGAGGAAGGTGATGGCAAAATTGTAAATAGGTCAAAATAATGGACATAGGGTTCGGCCATGGTGTATGGCCGAACCCCATGAATTATTTGATGGACCATGTGTTGGAATGTTTTAAGGGATACTTAGAGTGGTTATGAATGTTTAAGGTAATGAGGGATTTAATTACATATAGACCGATGTTCATAAGTTATGTTATTGGTCATGTTAATAGGTATAATGGCATGTTGGTAATTAAGTAAGAATAAAGGACCATGGGTTCGGCCATACACTATGGCCGAACCACATGGGAAATATTTGATGAATCATGTTGGGACTAAGGAACCAATTATCGATATATTAAGTTTATGTATTAATATTATGGATGGGTTTTGGACATAAACCTAAAGTAATGGCAAAAATTGTAAATACATACTAAAATGGAATGATAGCCATGGATGGCATTTTGGTAATTACGTAGAATTAATGGAACTATGTTTTGGAACTCAAACATTAGAACAATGGCAATTTGGTAAATAAGTGTGAAAATGATAAACCATGGGGATTGGTTTATAGAATTAAAATATTGTAAATCAAGTGGGACTTGGTTTTGATTGATTAATATGTTATAAGGTAACGGAACTTCACAAGGTGTTTACGATCGTGAGCGGTTACCGGACGAAAGACGCAAGGACACGTTAGCGGTCTTTGGTAGGATTCCACCTCTTAGAAACCATGGGTTTATGTGCATTGTCTTTATCTTATTTTGATGTTTTTATATTGCAAAGGATATGTTTCAAATGGTGATTTTTATATGCTATGTTTATTTGATAAAATGGTATGTGTTTTAAATATGAGCTTTTAAATTCTATGATTTTGTATAATTGCATAGCATGTGGTATTTGCATCTCACGCATGGCATGGGAGGGATGACAGGTAACCGGGGACCCACACTCCGTCGGGGCGTCCGTAAAACACTCGTGGGGGGACACCTTGATGATGAGAATTCCATCAAGAGGATACTATGTATAATACCTTGATGATGAGAATCCCATCAAGAGGAATACTACGTATGAAGACCTTGATGATGAGCATTCCATCAGGAGGATACTATATATCTGGAGATCCACACTCCGTCGGGGCTTCCGTAAAACACTAGTGGAAGGATACCTTGATGATGAGAATCCCATCAAGAGGATACTATGATTTTGTGATGGGTGGGATTCATTGCATATGATAGCATGTAATACCCCAGATTTTCTGATTATTAGTTTATATGAAAATTGTCCATTTTAAATTGTGAATTTTAGAATTGGATCTTATATGGATAAGGAATTGGGCCATGACCCAATTAGGATCCAATTAAATTGTGACATTGGTTTTATAAAAAATTTAATAAAAGATTGCCTTGGCCGAATTTTGAATGTGAAGTCCATATTATGCGCATGAGAGATATGTGGGATTTTAAATCCACAATGATATGCTAGAATATTTAAAAAGGGATGAGATATCTATGAAATAATTAAAAGATTAAGCATGGCCGAATTTTGGATATTTATATCTATATTATGCGCATGGATTGGTAGCCAAGGAAACTATCTAATTTAAATAGAGATAGAATTAAGGGAAGGTTCTTAAATAAACAAGGGAGGTCGGCATGGCCATCTATAGCAAGGGGGAGCACAGCCTTAGGGGGAGCCTATCTTAAACACCTTCTAATTATGGGATCAAGGAAGATTATAAAGAGCAGAGGTAGCAAGGGGTGCACGGTTTACAACCCCCTTAGCCGAATTTTACATCTCTCTCTCTCTCTCCCAAGTTCTCTCTCACGCCAAAGAGCAAGGAGAAGAAAGAAGGCAGCCAGCAAGAGGTGTTCTTGGTTGGAGGAAAATTAAGAAGAAAGAAAGATTAGAAGAACAAGGAATTGAAAAGAGGTTAGTATCTAATTGATTAAATAATTTTATTTTATGACACAAAAGAACCATAGGGTTCGGCCATGGTGGTTGGCCGAACCCCATGGAGAAAGATTGGAGATGATTTGATGGGTTGAATGGAAAAGAAAGAACCATAGGGTTCGGCCATAGTGCATGGCCAAACCCCATTGAAAGTTTTGAATTAATTGTTGGTTTTTAAGAATGAAAACCATGGAGATTGTTTGGTGTAAATGATATGTAAATTTGAATGGATTAAATGGAAGATCCATGAATATTAATTGAGTATTATGGGATTTAAAAAGAGAGGATCTAGGACCATAGGGTTCGGCCATTGTGTATGGCCGAACCCCATGGAGTTGATTTACCAATTTGGAAAGTAAATGTAAAAGGATGGACTTAGATCTCCAAGGGTGAGGTTCGGCCATGGTGTATGGCCCTACCCCACTAGAGTTATTTTTGGAAACCTTGTTATTTATGGGAGGTATTGGCTAAGTTGTCGGATCTACAATAATAAAAAAAAGGGTGAGGTTCGGCCATAGTGTGTGGCCGAACCCCACCAAACATTTTTATGGATTGGTGATGGATTTTAATTGGACCTAAACCAATGGCCAAGATCATGAACCATAGGGTTCGGCCATACACCATGGCCGAACCCCATGGGGTAATTTTGGAATGGTGGATGGATTTGGAATGAAGATTAAATAGGAAACTACCTAACTAAGGAAAGGGGCTGCTAAACTTAGAAAGGTTCCATTTATGGAAGGAGTTCCTAAAATTAGAAAGTTTCCAATTATGGAAGGTAGTTGCTAATTATGGAAACCCTCCATTTATGGAAAGTTGGAATTTAATTATGGAAACCCTCCATTTATGGAAAGTTGGAATTTAATTATGGAAACCTTCCAATTATGGAAGGGTAGAGATTGTTTAAGGAAATTTAGGCATCATAGGTTCGGCCATGTGTATGGCCTAACCCCATGAATCAAATTATGGTTTATGTTTAATGATGCAAGGATCGGATTATTGGTTAATTTTAAGGAGTGGCAAAGTTGTAAATAAAGGAGGATCATGGGTTCGGCCATGGTGTATGGCTGAACCCCATGAAGCTTATTTTATGGACCTATGATGATTTGTAGATTAGACATTAACTTAGACAACTGTTTTAATGATGGAAAAGATGGGACTATGGAATAATAGCCATGGATGGCATTTTTGTAATTATGTGAAAAATATGGACATTGGATTTGGCCATGGTGTAGGGCCGAACCCCATGAATTATTTTATGGGATTATGTGTTTTGGAAATATGAATGGATTATTTGAAATCTAAGCAAGAAAGAAGTCTATGGTTATGCTCAATGGCATTATTGTAATTATGGACAGAAATGGTAGACCATGGGTTTCGGCCGTGGTGTATGGCCGAACCCCATGGGGTTTTGTTTATGAACTTAGAACCCTGTAATCAAGTGGGACTTGGTGTTGATTTATCATTATATTATAAGGTAATGGGATCTCGCAAGAGTTGCGCGATCGGTGATCGAATCTTGGACAGAAACGCAAGGACTCGTGAACGGTCTTTGGAAGGATTCCACCTCTTTGAAACCATGGGCTTATGTACATTGTTCTTACTTCATTTATGATGTTTTATGATTTAAAGTTATATGTTTTAAATATGTGATTTTAAATGCTATGATTTGTTTTATTTGCATAGCATGTAGCATTTGCATCTCATGCATGGCATGGGAGGGATGACAGGTAACCGGAGCCCACACTCCGTCGGAAAGTCTGTAAGGCAACTGTGGGGCCTGCTTTGGTGATGAGAATCCCACCAGGAGGATTACCTTGATGAGGAGAGTTCCATCAAGAGTATACTGTGTAACCGGAGCCCACACTCCGTCAAGACGTCCGTAAGGCATCTGTTGGGCATACCTTGATGAGGAGAATTCCATCAGGTGGATACCATGTGTTTGCAATGGGTGTGACTCATTGCATATGATAGCATGGCATGGCATTGAATTAGCATGATTATGATTTTATTATCATGCAAGGTTTTGGGTTTTATCGGTATGATTGGATTTCTATTATCATACCCTGTTTTGGATATCATGTTTTATGAGTATATTATGATTTATTACCCCTGATTTCTGCCATATGTTATATTGGATTTTTGGTACTAACCCATGTGTTAGCCCTAACTGGAATACCTACTGGGCGCGTTGTTCTAACGCCCTACTTCTACCCTAGTAGTGAATGATGCAGGAAATGAGGAAAACGTTGAACGCAAGGAAGGCCAGGCATAGGAGCTTGGATGATTTATTTTATATGTTTTGAATAATGATACTCATGGACTTGTATTTAGAGTATCTAGTGTTTCGGAATGTAATAACTTAGATATTTTGCTATGGTTGGATGTTATTTGGATAATGATGATTTTATTCAATGACTAAGTACTTTGCTATCAGATGATTTGGATATGAGTTTTATCATGATTCCGCAATGATGATTTATTCCGCATGTGTATCGTATTGCTATGTGAGAACCATTTTCCTAGACTTGGTCCATGCACACATAGGGTTGGCTAGTTAAGGGTCGGACTTGGAAGTTCAGACTTAGCTCGCGTCGTGACATTCCGCTCTTGCTCATACTCTAATATTTTAAAAAAAAAAAAAAACAGGCGTTGATTTCAATGCGAGAAGAACGGGGTGTTACATAGCATGGCATGGCATTGAATCAGCATGATTATGACTTTTATTATCATGCAAGGTTTATGGTTTTTATCGGTATGATTGGATCTTTATTATCATACACTATTTTGGATACAATGTTTTATAAGTATGGTATGATTTCTTATACTGGATTTGATATATTTATTAAATCTGAATTTTTGGTACTAACCCATGTGTTAACCCTAATTGGAATACCTACTGGGCGCATTTTACTAACGCCCTACTTCTACCCTAGTTGATGATACAGGAAACGAGAGAAACGAATGAACGCGAAACGGGCCTAGGCATAGGAGCTTGGAGAATTATAGTTTATATTTTGTTTATGATACTCATGGGCTTGTATTTTGAGTATCTAGAATTCGGATGTAATAACTTAGATGAATTTGCTATGGTTGGATATTTTACTGAATAATTATGATATGATAATGATGATTCAAGACTTGACGTACTTTGCTATCTGAATGGAATAGAACTTGGATCTATTATGATTCCGCAATTTGGATGTTATGATTCCGCATGTTATGATTTTTATTCCGCATATTGATATTGCTATGTGTGAACCATTTTAGTGGACTGAGTCCATGCACACATAGGGTTGGCCAGTTAAGGGTCGGACTTTGGAAGTTCGGACTTAGCTCGCGTCGTGATGACCCGCTCTCTATCACTCTTCGTTTATATAAAAAAAAAATATAGACTCTGATTTACGGGAAGAAGCGAGTGAAAAAGGGTGGGGCGTTACAATTGGTATCAGAGCGAACCCGAAACACTGAATCTTTTGAAGTAAATTAATCTGGCCTTCGTGCATTAATTGACTTCGTGTAACACCTTGGATTTTCAATTTATTATTGTTAGGAAATTTATTCATTTTTAATTGTGAATTCTAGATTTGATCTTAAATGGATAAGGAATTGGGCCATGACCCAATTAGGACCCAATTAAATTATGGCATTGGTTTTATCAAAAAATTAAATGGGATAGTGCTTGGCCGAATTTTGAATGTGAAATCCATAGATTATGCGCATGAGAGATATGTGGGATTTTAAATCCACAATGATATGCTAGAATATTTAAAAATAAAGGGATGAGATATCTATGAAATAATTAAAAGATTATCATGGCCGAATTTTGGATGTTAAATCTATATATTATGCGCATGGATTGGTAGCCAAGGGAACTATCTAATTTTAAATAGAGATAGAACTAAGGGAAGGTCTTAAATTAAACAAGGGAGGTCGGCAATGGCCATCTATAGCAAGGGGGAGCTACGGCCTAAGTGGGGCAAGGTTTATTTTAAGTGCCTTCTAAATATGGTACTAAGGAGAGCTTAATAAAGGGAGAGACCCAATGGGGTGCATGGTTTTTACAACTCCATACTCGAACTCTCCCTATCTCTCTCAATCTCTCAATTATCTTTCATAGCAAGAGTAAGGAGAAGAAGAAGCAACCAGCAAAGGGAAGGAAGAGTATTGGAGAAGAAAGGAGAAGGATTGGAAGAACAAGGAAATCAATCGGAAAAGGTTGGTACTCTCTTTTGATTTTGAAATAAAGAACCATAGGGTTCGTCCATGATGTTTGGCCGAACCCCATGGAAAGAGATAGGAGATTAGTTTAATGATTTAAATGGAGAAAAAGAACCATAGGGTTCGGCCTTAGTGCATGGCCGAACCCCATGGAAAGACTTGATTTAATTATTGGGTTTTAAGATTGAAAACCATGGAGAGATTTGATTTATTCATTGGGTTTATGTTCTTAGATTTTAGATCATAGAAACTTTTGATGGTTGTCGGTTTTAGATTCAAGAAGATAATGAAAGAATATGGAAATATGGCTCGGCTATGGTATGGCCGAACCATGATTGCATTATCGCTAAGAGATTGGATCCATACTAATGAAAAGAAGGGGGTGAGGTTCGGCCATGGTGTATGGTTGAACCCCACCAAATATTTTAATGGATTGATGTTTGAGTTTAATGGATCTAGACCATTGACGAAGGTCATGAGCCATAGGGTTCGGCCATGGTGCTTGGCAGAACCCCATGGAGCAGTTTTGGGAATGGAGATTAAAATAGGAAATTATCTAATTTTAGAATTGGTTGCTAAAATTGGAAAGCATCTAATTATGGAAAGTGTTGCTAAAATTAGAAAGCATCCAAGTATGGAAAATGGTTGCTAAATTTGGAAAACAATCTAAATATGGAAGGAAGGTTATTATTTTTGGAAACCTTCTATTTTTGGAAGGTGTTTTTAATTATGGAAGGTGTTTGCTTAATATGGAAAGCTTCCAAACATAGAAAGAGTTGCAAAACTTGGAAGGTATCCAATATTGGAAAGATAGTTTCTAATTTAAGAAACTATCTATCTATAGAAGTTTATCTAATATGGGAAAGTTTCTATTCTTGGAAAGTGGATATTGAAATTAGAAAATGTCTAATTATAGACCATGAAGATTATTTATGGAAACTATCCAAGAATGGAAGGTGGAGATTAATTATGGAACTTAGATTAAATGAATGGATTGGTTGCCATGAGTGAGGTTCGGCCATGGTGTATGGCCGAACCCCACTAGTGTTTAGTTTTTGGAAACCTTTTTAATTATGGAATATGATATCTAATTATGAAAGAGGTTTGGTTAATTTTAAGGAGTGGCAAAGTTGTAAATAAAGGTTAAATGGAAAGATCATGGGTTCGGCCATGATGTATGGCCGAACCCCATGAGGCTTTGTATGGACTTTAGTTGTTGAGAAAATATTATGAACCAAATTAAGGAAATTTATAGGGTCTAGTTATTGTAGATTTAAAAGAATAAGGGAACCAATGGCATTTTTGTAAATATGTGAGAATATTGGACATTGGGTTCAGGCATGGTGTATGGCCTAACCCCATGAATTATTTTATGGACTATGTGTTTTGGATTAAAAGAAACATGTATGGATGATTTGGAACCTAAGCAAAGAAAAAGGGCTATGGTTATGGACAATGGCATTTTCGTAAATAAGTATATGGTAAGCCATGGGTTCGGCCATGGTGTATGGCCGAACCCCATGGGGTTTTGTTTATGGACTTAGAACCTTGTAATCAGGTGAGACTTGGTGTTGACTTATTATTATATTATAAGGTAACGAGATCTCGCAAGCGGTGCGCGATCGGTGATCGAATCTTGGACGGGAACGCAAGGACTTGTGAACGGTCTTTGGTAGGATTCCACCTCTTTGAAACCATGGCTTATGTACTTTGTTTTATCCTATGTTTGATGAAAATTATGTTTCAAAGAATATGCTTTATGATTGAAATTCAAATGCTATGTTTTAACTTGTTTAAATAGCATGGATTGATATGTTTCAAAAGGTGATTTTAAATGCTATGATTATGTTATTAAAATAGCATGTGAAGGATTTATTCATTGGCATCTCATGCATGGCATGGGGTGGAGGATTTATAACTGGAGGGGTCACACTCCGTCGGGGCGTCCAAAAAACCTATGTGCGGTACTTTGATGTGATTTCCATCAAGAAGATTTCAGAGGGTCCACACTCCGCCGGGGCGTCCTGAAGACCTATGTGGTGGGTACTTTTAT
This sequence comes from Chimonanthus salicifolius, assembly GCA_013350335.1. Lineage (NCBI taxonomy): Eukaryota > Viridiplantae > Streptophyta > Magnoliopsida > Laurales > Calycanthaceae > Chimonanthus > Chimonanthus salicifolius. The sequence continues at coordinate 161,414 of CM023541.1, forward strand.
GTACATGTGATGGGTGGGACTCATTGCATATCTGTCATCATTGCATGGCATGGATTTTACCCTGCTTTATATATTATGTTATAATATATGTTTTGTACTAACCATGTGTTAGCTGTAACTGGAATACCTACTGGGCACGTTGTTCTAACGCCCTACTTCTATCCTAGTTGATGATATAGGTAATCAGGAGAATGAGGAACGTAAGACGGGCCAGGTCTAGGAGCTTGGAAGATTTATTTTATATGTTTTGAATAAAGTTACTTATGGACTTGTAATTGAGTAACTAGTTACGGAATGTAATAACTTAGATGGTCGGATGGTTAGTTTGATAATTATGACGTTTTTAATAATGATTAAGGACTTGACGTACTTTGCTATCTGATTGGAATAGAACTTGGTTCTATAATGCTTCCGCATTTTGATGTTATGATGCCGCAGATTATGATTTTTATTCTGCATCTTGATTTTGCTATGTGTGAACCGTTTTATTGGAGTGAGTCTATGCACACATAGGGTTGGCCAGTTAAGGGTCGGACTTTGGAAGTTCAGACTTAGCTCGCGTTTTGATGTCCCGCGCTCTATCACTCTACTCTGTTATAAAAAAAATATATATATACTCTGAATTTACGGGAAAAAATGAGTGAAAAAGGGAGGGCGGGGCGTTATAGCTGGTATCAGAGCGAACCCGAAACTTGAATCTCTTGGAGTAAATTAATCCGGTCTCGTGCATTAATTTACTTCGTTAGACTCAGACGGATGATAGCAAAGGAAGTACAGTCAAAATAATCGGATTATCAAACATAGCAACATAGGATGTATTTCCCCCGAAACAAAACAAAAATGAAGAGTGCTTATTTGGAAATTTTCCCCAACAGGTAGGAATTACAAATTTTGTTTATGGAAACTAAGTCTTGATGTTTTCAATGGTTTAGGGAAAAATGGCTCCAAGGGGAAGGTCAAGGAAAAATACCCGAGAAAACTTAAAAGGGGATGAAGATGAGGAACGACGTTCTCATCATGAGGAGGAACAACATTCTCATCATGAGGAGGAACACCATTCTCATCAGGAAGAGGAAGAGCAACAAAGCAACGTACACATACCAGCGGTACCTCCTGAATTACAGAATCTGGTTCAAGCAGTGGTTACTTCAGTGCTCCAACAACACATGACTGAGAATGGAAACACCAACGGGAACAATGAGAAGAGCATGGTCAGGGACTTCCAGGAACAGCGCCCTCCTTACTTCAAGGGAAGAGAAGGGGCTGTCGGAGCAGAAAACTGGCTGAAGAAAATTTCTCAGATTCTGGCTCTACTGAATATCACGAGTCATGCTCACAAGATTTTACTGGCCACATCACAGCTGATTGATGATGCTGGGAGGTGATAGAGAAGCAACGAGCACTTATTCTGGAAAGGGAGAGGATTGCCATGACTTGGGAGCAGTTCTCAGCTACCTTCCTGGAACATTATTTTCCTAAGGAGGAGAAGGAGCGCCAGATACAGGCTTTCCTATTTTTGGTACATGGTACCATGACGGTGGCAGAGTACTACCAGGAATTTCTCAGTTTATCTGTGTATGCATTCTATATGGTGAATACTGAGCATCGAAGGGCACAGAAGTTTGAGCGGGGCCTTCGGCCTAATATAAGGGCCAAGGTAACTATATTCAAGGCACCTACATTGGCAGAAGTGGTCAGCATGGCCACTATAGCAGAGCAAGAATTGGCTGAATTGACGCAGTTTGACAATCGCCTAGCTCAGAGTGGGAGGGGTACATTCTAGCCCAACAAGAGGTTCCGACCGAACTCTAGCAGACCCGCACCATCCACTGAGTCAACGGGGGGCTTTCGACCCAATCAACCCTCCCCATCTGCATCACTCACTCAGGCTCCCAGAGGGGTGAACAACTGTTTTCATTGTGATCAGCCTGGTCATTTTAAGAGGGAGTGTCCCAAACTCAACAAACCCTCATATTCCAGAGGCTCATCTCGTCCACCAGTTAGGCCAGCTTATTCACGTGGGGGCAGGACAGTCAATTAGGTGGGGCGGCCAACTATAGGATCTGGACGGGTTTTCACTTTAGCACCTCCAACAGCAGAGGATCATTCTGTGATTCAAGGTATGGCAGTAGTCAGTAGTCCCTATGCCTCTGCATTATTTGATTTGAGAGCATCACATTCTTTTATATCTGCTGCATTTGTAACTGCTACTGGTACAAAGACTGTCCACATCATTCACTATTGTATCCCCCATTGAAGACACATCATTGGGACTTATATGCACAGCTGTGAATACTGAACTTGCTGGACTCACATTTGAGTTCAATTATTTGGTGCTCGATATGTCAGAATATGATATTATTTTCGACATGGATTAGTTGGCTAGCTTTAAGGCCAACATTGATTGTTATCGTCGAAGGGTGACATTTTCGTTGCTCGAGGGAAAACAACATGTGGTGCGTGCTGATAAACAAAGCAGACTGCATGAAGGGTTGAATCATCAGGTGTTGAACATTATCAGAATCAACAAGACATCGGTGGTGGAACTTCCGGAAATAGTAAGGGACTATGTGGACGTCTTTCCAAAGGAACTCCCTGGTTTGCCTCCCATGAGGGAGATCAATTTTGAAATCAAGTTGTATCCTGGCACTGCACCAGTGTCATTATCACATTACCGGATGGCACCAGCAGAGATGTCCGAGTTAAAGAAGCAGATTGATGAACTGCTTAGACTGGGGTGCATTCGGAATAGTATATCGGCTTGGGGAGCTCCAGTATTATTTGTGAAGAAAAAGGATTGTTCACTCTGTATGTGTGTGGATTATCGAAAATTGAACCAGCTGACGGTAAGAAATAAATACCCTCTACCCAGGATCGATGATTTATTTTATCAACTTAAAGGTTCCAGTCATTTTTCAAAGATTGACTTGATGTCCGGAAATCATCAAATCCGTGTTAGGGAGGAGGACATAGAGAAGACAGCCTTCAGAATGCGGTATGGGCTATATGAATTTGTAGTCATGCCGTTTGGACTCACCAATGCACCAGCTGTGTTATGGATTTAATGAACAGGATCTTCCGTCCATATTTGGACCAATTTGTTATTGTATTCATTGATGATATTTTGATTTATTCCAAGACTCAGGAAGAACATGCTGAGCACCTGAGAATAGTTCTGGACACTTTGAGGAAGAACAAATTATATGCTAAAGCCAGTAAATGTGAATTTTGGCTATCTAAGGTCAAATTTTTGGGACATGTTATATCAGAAGAAGGTATAGCCATGGACCCGGCTAAGATAGCGGCAGTAAGAGACTGGAAAGCGCCAAAGAATGTAACCGAGATCCGAAGTTTCTTGGGATTGGAGGGTTATTATAGGAAATTTATCATGGACTTCTCTAAAATTGCATCTCCATTGACTCGACTCACTCAGAAAGGAGTCAAATATGTATGGTCAGAGCTGAAGAAGAGACTTACGACTGCTCCTATCCTAATTTTGCTGGAAAGAGGCAAGTGTTATGAGGTATAGTACGATGCTTTAGGAGAGGGACTGGGGTATACACTCAGTCAAAGTAATCGTGTGGTGGCATATGGATCAAGACAGTTGAAAATACATGAACGTCTTTATCCTACACATGATCTGGAACTAGCCATAGTGGTCTTCACTCTCAAAAGTTGGAGACATTATCTTTATGGAGAGAAATTTGAAGTGTTTTCAGATCATAAAAGTTTGAAGTACTTGTTTGATCAGAAAGAGCTCAACTTAAGGTAGCGCAGATGGATGGAATATCTGGCGGATTATGAGTTCGCACTTCGTTATCACCCTAGCAAAGCGAACAAAGTGGCAGATGCCCTCAGCCGTTTATCACATGCATCAGTGGCATGTTTGATCAGGACAGAATGGGAGATGATGAATACCATTCGAGAGTTTAAACTTTACCTCAATAACCATGAGACTATATACAATTTGATCATACGGTCCAACATGGTTACCAAGATTGAACAGGAACAGCGGACAGACCCAGAAGTGGAGGAGATTTGGGCTAAGATGTTTACTGGTGAAATCATACCAGAATGGGAATTACGACCGAGACAGGGTCTTCTATTCTGAGGAAGGATTTATGTACATAAGAGCTGCAGAAAAGAGTTATTGGTCGAGGCACATCAGACCAAACTCTCTATTCATCCGGGAAGCATTAAGATGTATCACGACCTAAAGAGACATTATTGGTGGCACGGACTCAAAAGAGATGTGGCAGAATTTGTAGTACATTGCTTAACTTGTCAGTAGGTTAAGAAGGAACATCAGAAGCCACCAGGGTTACTCAAACCCTTACCAGTACCGGAATGGAAATGGGAACACATTTCCATGGATTTTGTTACGGGGTTGCCAAGGTCATCAAAGGTCAACGATAAGATATGGGTCGTGGTAGACCGACTGACCAAGTCTGTACATTTCATTCCTATTAAGATGACAGACTCATCTGAAACCTTGGGTCGGCGGATATATCAAGGATATCATCAGATTGCATGGTATACCTCAGACTATTGTGTCTGACAGAGATGGTCGATTCATAGGCAGAGTATGGCAGAGCATGCAGTCGGCCATGGGAGCAGACTTATTGATTAGTACGGCATTTCATCCACAGACTGATGGACAGTCTGAAAGGATAATACAGACACTGGAAGACATGCTGAGAGCATGTATGTTAGATTTCAAGGGTGGTTGGGAGGATCACTTGCCGTTGGTAGAATTTTCATACAACAACAGTTACCAGGCAAGCCTCCAGATGGCACCATTTGAGGCATTATATGGTAGACCATGTAGGTCACCAGTGTGCTGGACAGAGGTCGGTGGGCCTGCACTGATTGGACCTGAGTTGGTTGCAGAGACTACAGAGCAGATACAGTTGATACGACAGTATTTATTAATTGCGCAGAGTCGTCAGAAGAGCTATGCTGACAAGAGAAGGAGGTTCCTTGAATTTGAGGTGGGAGACATGGTGTTCTTGAAAGTCTTGCCACGAAAAGGACACATGAGATTTGGAAAGAAAGGGAAATTATTGCCAAGATATGTGGGACCGTTATCAATTGGCACTCCCATCACAGTTGGCATCTTTACATGATGTGTTCCATATATCGATGTTGAGAAAGTATAATCCTGATCCTTCTCACGTACTGAACGTACAAGACATAGAAGTACAGAGCGACGTGACATACGTAGAAAAGCCTGTCCGAGTGGTGGACACAGAACAAAGGGTGTTACGGAACCGAGCGATCCAGTTTGTAAAGATAGTATGGGATCGACATGGCATTGAGGAAGTGACATGGGAACTCGAGTCCGAAATGAGGAAAGCTCATCCTAAGCCATTTAGGTAAATGCTTGAAACCCTACTTCACTCAATTTTTGGTACGAAAATTTTAAAAAGAGGGTTGTATTGTAACACCTCTGATTTTCAATTTATTATTGTTAAGAAATTTATTCATTTTTAATTGTGAATTCTAGATTTGATCTTAAATGGATAAGGAATTGGGCTATGACCCAATTAGGACCCAATTAAATTATGGCATTGGTTATATCAAAAAATTAAATGGGATAGTGCTTGGCCGAATTTTGAATGTGAAATCCATAGATTATGCGCATGAGAGATATGTGGGATTTTGAATCCACAATGATATGCTAGAATATTTAAAAAAAAAAGGGATGAGATATCTATGAAATAATTAAAAGATCATCATGGCCGAATTTTGGATATTAAATCTATATATTATGGGCATGGATTGGTAGCCAAGGGAACTATCTAATTTTAAATAGAGATAGGACTAAGGGAAGGTCTTAAATTAAACAAGGGAGGTCGGCAATGGCCATCTATAGCAAGGGGGCGCACGGCCTAAGGGGGGCAAGGTTTATTTTAAGTGCCTTCTAAATATGGGACTAAGGAGAGCTTAATAAAAGGAGAGACCCAAAGGAGTGCACGGTTTTTACAACTCCATTCTTGAACTCTCCCTATCTCTCTCAATCTCTCATTATCTCTCACAGCCAGAGTAAGGAGAAGAAGAAGCAACCAGCAAAGGGAAGGAAGAATATTGGAGAAGAAAGGAGAAGGATTGGAAGAACAAGGAAATCAATCGGAAAAGGTTGGTACTCTCTTTTGATAAAATTATTTTGAAATAAAGAACCATAGGACCAAACCCCATGGAAAAAGATAGGAGATTAGTTTAATGATTTAAATGGAGAAAAAGAACCATAGGGTTCGGCCTTAGTGCATGGCCAAACCCCATGGAAAGACTTGATTTAATTATTGGGTTTTAAGATTAAAAACCATGGAGAGATTTGATTTATTCATTGGGTTTATGTTCTTAGATTTTAGATCATAGAAACTTTTGATGGTTGTCAGTTTTAGATTCAAGAAGATAATGAAAGAATATGGAAATATGGGTTGGCTATGGTATGGCCGAACCATGATTGCATTATGGCTAAGAGATTAGATCCATACTAATGAAAAGAAGGGGGTGAGGTTCGGCCATGGTGTATGGCCGAACCCCACCAAATATTTTAATGGACTGATGTTTAAAGAAAAACTAGAAAATCTCACAAAGCAATTTGAAAATGAATGCTGCTCTAAATTGCCCTCTGCATTCTCGAATAGAAAGAGGCATATTGTAAGTCTACCATACATTAAAGGGTTTGATGAAAAGGATATTCCTACAAAAGCCCGTCCATCACAAATGGATGCAAATCATTTAAAACTCTGTCAAGAAGAAATAAGTGATTTATTAAAAAAGGGATTGATCAGGAAAAGCAAATCCCCCTGGAGTTGTACGGCATTCTACGTCGAGAAAGCTGCCGAAATTGAAAGAGGAGTTCCAAGATTGGTAATCAATTATAAGCCTTTAAACAAAGTATTGCAATCTATTAGGTATCCTCTACCTAATACGCAAGACTTGCTTAATAGGCTAAATAATGCCAAAATATTTTCAAAATTCGACTTAAAATAAGGATTTTAACAGATTCAGATAAAATAAGAAGATAGATACAAAACTGCATTTGTAGTTCCCATGGGACATTTTGAGTGGAATGTCATGCCTTTTGGATTAAAAAATGCTCCATCTGAATTTCAAAATATCATGAATAATATCTTTTCATCATATACTCAATTTACCGTTGTTTACATTGATAATATTCTTATCTTTTCTGAATCAATTGATCAACATTGGAAATATTCAAAAGGATTATAAAAGAAAATGGCTTAGTCTTATCCAAAAGAAAAATGAATCTATTTCAACAGAAAATTAGATTCCTAGGTTTTGAAATTGAAGACAGAAAAATTACTCCAACCAGCAGAGTAATTCAATTTACTGATAAGTTCCCAGATGAAATCAAAGACAAAAATATGTTACAAAGATTTCTTGGATATTTAAATTATTTAGCCTTTTTCTATCAAGATTTGGCAAAAGATAGAAAACTTCTCCAAGATAGATTAAAGAAAAACCCTAAAGAATGGACTTCTGGTCATACCAATGCAATAAAAAAGATTAAAGAAAGAGTTAAAAATCTTCCTTGCAGATGTTTATCTGATCCAGAAGCTTTCAAAATAGTACAAACAGATCGGTTATGGAGGAATTCTTTTACAACAAAAAGATTCAAAAGAAGAATTAATAAGGTTCAATTCTGGTCTTTGGAATGAAGCCCAAAAGAAATATTCAACTATCAAAAAGGAAGTTCTTGCCATTGTTCTCTGTGTAACAAAATTCCAACATAATTTATTAAACAAAGAATTTCTCATCAAAGTGGACGCCAAAGCTGCAAAAGAAATTTTAGAAAAAGATGTGAAAAATCTTGTTTCAAAACAAATATTTGCCAAATGGCAAGCCATATTATCCGTATTTGAATTTAGGATTGAATTTATCAATGGAAATTCTAACTCTCTCCCTGATTTTCTTACTAGAGAATTCTTCAGGGAAGACAAAATGGCGAGTAGTTCTTCTCCATTCATCCAATAGAAAGGAAATGAGAAATTGAGAGAACAAGAAGAAAGCCAAAAGAGTTTTACTCCAACAAAAGACCCAAGTCAATCAGAATTATATCTTTACACTTGTAACACCCCGGATTTTCAAGTTATAAATATTTACGAAAATTACCCATTTAATTTGTGAATTTTTAGATTTGGATCTTATGGGTAAAGTGTTGGGTCTTTGCCCAATTTTGACCCAACGGATTATGGAAAGGGTTTTATTAAAATTAAATGGGGCTGAAATTAATTAGTGATGCAATATCTATAAATGAGGGATTTAAATTAAGTGACATGCGCATAGAGGGAACATGGAAAGTATATTAATATTTTTTTTATGGAATATACATTGCATGGCCGAATTTTAGATATCCATGATTATATGCTAGAATATCTTTAGAAGATGTTTAAGATTAAATGGAAAGATTTCATTGGCCGTGTATGAAGGATTTTCACATGTATGGGTTATGCGCATGATGTATTAGAATATTTTTGAAAAGGAGTATTTTCCTTGATTAAGAATGGCTTTAAGGCAATGGCTAATTTGAAGGGATCATGGCACCTTCAAAGTTGGGATTAATTGGAGTTTTAAAAGAAAGGCAACACAAGGAGAGGCACACGGCAATGGTTATTATTTCAAGGACCACACGGCATAGGGGAAGTATCTATCTTGATATCTTCTAAATTGGGACAAGTTGTAAGTAATATAAGGAGAGAAGGAGAGGGGAGCACAGCATTCACATTGCTATCAAAGAGAGGCATACGACATTCACACACAAAGGAAAGAGCAGCCAGCAAGAGGGAAAGATCTAGGAGGAGAAAAAGGCTAAGAAAGAAAAAGGATTGGAAGAGCAAGAATCAACCGGAGCGAAGAAAAGCCGAAGGAGTCACGGAACCGGTAAGTGAGTTTATGATTTTTGTTTAAAAGAAAGGAAGCATAGGGTTCGACCATAGTGCATGGCCGAACCCCATGGAAGAAGATTGAGGGATGAATGATGAGGTTTTAATGGAAAGACATGGTTTAAATTATGTGTTTTTAAGGGATGAAAACCATGGAAAGACATGGTTTAAATTATGGGTTTTTGGGTTGAAAACCATGAACTAATTATGCATGTTTTAAAAAAAGGGATTTAAAATGGTTTAAGAAGAGGTTGATAAACCATAGGGTTCAGTCATGGTGAAGGGCCGAACCCCATGAAAGGTTATTGATTAATTTTAATGGATGGGAAAGGTTATTTATGTTTTAAATTTTAAATGGAGACCATGGGAAATTATATATGTTTTTAAAGGAGTTTAAATGGAAGGTTGTTGATTATATTTTTATGGTTGGAAAGCATGGAAGAAAATTATGGGAGATTAATAAAATAAATTTAAGGGAAGGTGATGAACCATAGGGTTCAGCCATACAAAAGAGATTGGTTATATTTTAAAAGGAGTTATCATTTAGTTTAAATGGAAATAATGATTTCCATGAAAGAGGATTAGTGAACGATTACGATAATTATAAATGATGTATGGTTGACGGTTTTAGATACATAGATTGTTATTAATATTTTTTTTAGAAAGAGGAATATGGACCATAGGGTTCGGCCATGGTGTATGGTCGAACCCCATGGAGTTGTAATGGTATTTTTAATGTATGATAATTATTTTTGGAAGGTAGAGATTAAATTGGGAAGTCTCTAATTTTGGAAGGAAGAGATAAATATGGAAACCTTCTAACTATGGAAGGGTGGATGATTAAGTTGGAAACCTTTTAGGTATGGAAGGATTGATGATAAATATGGAAACCTTCTAATTATGGAAGGGTGGATGATTAAGTTGGAAACCTTCTAATTATGGAAGGATTGATAATAAATTTGGAAACCTTCTTATTATGGAAGGATGGATGATAAATTTAGAAACCTTCTAATTATGGATTATTGGTGGAGGTAATGGCAAAGTTGTAAACACATGTCAAAGTGGAGGATCATGGGTTCGGCCATGGTGTATGGCCGAACCCCATGGGGATTTTTTTATGAAACAATTTATGGATCTATTATGTGTAAGTGTTAATGAGTGAAAGGTTTGAAATAATTAGACCAATGGCAAGGTTGTAAATACTTGCTAAAATGGAAGGTTAGCCATGAATGGCAATATTGTAATTTAAATGGAATTAAGATATCATAGGGTTCCGCCATGGTGTGTGGCCGAACCCCATGAATCAAGTCGAATGGATTTTATGAACTTTGATTAGTGGGTTAATTATTAGCCTTTGTACAATATAAGTGAATGGTTTACCAAACCAAGGGATGAAGGGTGAGAATAAATGAATAATGGCATTATGGTAATTAATTTAATTAATGGACCATGGGTTCGGCCATGATATAGGGCTGAACCCCATGGGAATTGTTTGGCGGACCTAGGGTTATGCATTTTGGATTAAAATAAATGGAATATTAACTAAGGTTTAGACCAATGGCATTTTGGTAATAAATGGAATAAATGAGCAAAAAGGAAACTAAAACAAGAAAAGGGTGAGGTTCGGCCATGGTGTATGGCCGAACCCCACAAGATTGGTTTATGGACTTAAAAATATTGTAAATCAAGTGGGACTTGGTTATGATTGATTGTTATATTATAAGGTAATGGGACCTCACAAGGTGTTTATGATCGTGAGCAGTTACCGGACGAAAGACGCAAGGACACGTTAACGGTCTTTGGTAGGATTCCACCTCTTTGAAACCATGGATTTATGTACATTGTTTTTATCTTATATTTGATGAATTTATATTGTAAAGGATATGTTTCAAAATGTGAATTTTAAATGCTATGTTTATTTGTATAAAATAACATGTGTTGTATATTTTTCAAATATGAGCTTTTAAATGCTATGATTTGTATAATTACATAGCAAGTGGACATTTGCATCTCATGTATGGCATGGGAGGGATGAACGGTATCCGGAGACCCACACTCCGTCGGGGCGTCCGTAAAACACTCGTGGGGGGAGATACCTTGATGAGGAGCTTTCCATTAAGAGGATATTATGTATGAAATGTAACTGGAGATCCACACTCCGTCGGAGCGTCCGTAATAGAATCGTGGGGGATACCTTGATGAGGAGCATTCCATCAAGAGGATACTATGTATGAAATGTAACCGAAGGGTCCACACTCCATCAGGGCGTCCGAAAGACCTATGTGGTGGGTACTTCATTTACATGTGATGGGTGCGACTCATTGCATATGATAGCATGGCATGGCATTGAATCGGCATGATTATGACCTTTATTATCATGCAAGGTTTCTAGGTTTTATCTATATGATTAGATCTCTATTATCATACACTGTTTTGGATACGATGCTTTATAAGTATGGTATGATTTATTACAACTAGTTTTGATATATATTATTTCTGGATTTTTGGTACTAACCCATGTGTTAACCCTAACCGGAATACCTACTGGACGCGTTGTTCTAACGCCCTACTTCTACCCTAGTGGATACAGGAAATGAGGGGAACGAGGAATGCGAAACGGGCCAGGCATAGGAGCTTGGATGTTTTTAATTTATATTTTGTTTAAGATAGTCATGGGTTTGTATTTTGAGTATCTAGATTTCGGATTGTTATAACCTAGATGAATTTGTTATGGTTAGATGTTTTATTGAATAATTGCGTTATGATAATGATGATTAAGGACTTGACGTACTTTGCTATCTGAATGGAATAGAACTGTGCTCTATTATGTTTCCGCATGTTATGATTTTTATTTCGCATGTTTATATTGCTATGTGTGAACCGTTTTCATGGACTGAATCCATGCACACATAGGTTTGGCCAGTTAAGGGTCGGACTTTGGAAGTTCGTACTTAGCTCATGTCGTGACATCCCGCGCTCTATCACTCTACTCTGTTATAAAAAAAAAAAATAGACTTTGATTTACAGGAAGAAGCGAGTGAAAAAGGGCGGGGCGTTACAACACTGGTAACAGAATTCTTGTTACTTCAAATTGTCTTATGGAAGAAAGATCTGTTGAAGATAATGTATATTTTCTCTTTGGAAAGGGACTTCATTATTATTCCCCAGACAAGAGAAAAACCCATGAATGGTATCTCAATATTTTACTTCAGACGAAAAGCGTCCTCATCTTCCACAATAAGAATGCAAATGGAATTATCACTTATTCAAAATTTACTATTCTAAAAATCCTCTCTGAAGAAGATTGGGATGGTCCCTTGTATATGACTAGATCAGTCCAACTCTATAACTCAACTGAGTTCTTCAATTATTGGAACTACATTGATGCTTAGAAATTTGCCTTGATGTGGCAAAATCGCCAGTATAGCCACTCATGGTTCATCAGGTTCAAAGAAGAAAGTCTTGATGTCATTCCTATCCACCGCAGTGTTCCATCATGGTTTCTCTTTAATTGGTGGTCTTACTTTGGTGCATCTCAGAAGATTCTCCCTGATAATTTCCGTTATCTGTTTATTAAATTCTGCCAAATAGAAGAAAAGGTTCCTTGTGAAGCATTTAATGTTCTTCGCTTCTTCGCGAAATTCCATATTCCATATACTTTCCAGTGGAAGTTTGCAGTGAAAAAGATTTATTCGGTCTTCCATCATTGTACCAAACTTATTATAAAAAATGGTGGCCTAAAATCGAGAATGATACTTATGAGAGAATTTTGAATCAATCTCTCCTCCTGAAAAGACTAATGATCCTCTTTCAGATGAAAAGCCTCTTAAGAATGAAATGGTCATGGCTGATCTCTTAGCCAAGAAAATTGCTAAAGAAATTGTTCATGAAAAATCCCCTAATCCTATGGATATGTTTGTTGAATCTGTTAATTTTGAAGAAAAGATTAAACAGATTTTAGAAAAATATTTGCCAAAAAAGAAAGGAAATCAGCATGATTGGGATTCTAATCATGACCCTGACGAAAATCTTGATGACGAAGGTGTGCCTCTTGAGAACCTTCATCCTCAATGGGACCCTGACTCTCATGTCAATCCCGACGGATCAGTTACTGAGTACCTTCGTGGTGGAAAATTCTAGTATTCCTCAGCCAAGGACAAAGGAAAAGAAAAGGAAATGGAGTCTCGGTTGGCTGAATTATTCCGCATGAACTCTGCAAAATCTAAAGATTTGATGAAACAGAAGATATGACAAATGATAATTCTAAGACATCTGGGAGCATACCCCCACCAAAAAAGCAACACCATCTTTTTTGGCTTGATAATAGAGGTGTCTTTTGACTGGATGGGACAACAAAGACAAAACAACTTTAGCAACTTTTCATTCTAATATGACATCTAGCAGCATACCCCCACCAAAAGAGATAAGTCCAATGGCTCTGATACCAACAATCAACAGGATCTCACTTTGTCATTTGTCATATCTTCTTTTCATCAAATCTTTAGCTTTTGCAGAGTTCATGCGGAATAATTCAGCCAACCGAGGCTCCATTTCCTTTTCTTTTCCTTTGTCCTTGGCTGAGGAATACCAGAATTTTCCACCACGAAGGTACTCAGTAACTGATCCGTCAGGATTGACATGAGAGTCAGGGTCCTATCGAGGATGAAGGTTCTCAAGGGGCACACCTTCGTCATCAAGATTTTCGTCAGGATCATGATTAGAATCCAATCATACTGATTACCTTTCTTTTTTGGCAAATATTCTTCTAAAATCTATTTAATCTTTTCTTCAAAATTAACAGATTCAACAGACATATCCATAGGATCAGGGGATTTTTCACGAGCAATTTCTTTAGCAATTTTCTTTGCTAAGAGATCAGCCATGACCATTTCATTCTCAAGAGGCTTTTCATCTGAAAGAGGATCATTAGTCTTTTCAAGAGGAGAGATTTGATTCAAAATTCTCTCATAAGTATCATTCTCGATTTTAGGTCACCATTTTTTATAATAAGTTTGGTACAATGATGGAAGACCGAATAAATCTTTTTTCACTTCAAACTTCCACTGGAAAATATATGGAATATGGAATTTCGCGAAGAAGCGAAGAACATTAAATGCTTCACAAGGAACCTTTTCTTCTATTTGGCAGAATTTAATAAACAGATAACGGAAATTATCAGGGAGAATCTTCTGAGATGCACCAAAGTAAGACCACCAATTAAAGAGAAACCATGGAACACTCCGGTGGATAGGAATGACATCAGGACTTTCTTCTTTAAACCTGATGAACCATGAGTGGCTATACTCGCGATTTTGCCACATCAGGGCAAATTTCCAGGCATCAATGTAGTCCCAATAATTGAAGAACTCAGTTGAGTTATAGAGTTGGATTGATCTAGTCATATACAAGGGACAATCCCAATCTTCTTCAGAGAGGATTTTTAGAATAGTAAATTTTGAATAAGTGATAATTCCATTTGCATTCTTATTGTGGAAGATGAGGATGCTTTTCGTCTGATGTAAAATATTGAGATACCATTCACGGGTTTTTCTCTTGTCCGGGGAATAATAGTGAAGTCCCTTTCCAAAGAGAAAATATACATTATCTTCAACAGATCTTTCTTCCATAAGACAATCTGAAGTAACAAGAATTCTGTTACCAGTGTAAAGATATAATTCTGATTGACTTGGGTCTTTTGTTGGAGTAAAACCCTTTTGGTTTTCTTCTTATTCTGCCAATTTCTCCTTTCCTTTCTTTTGGATGAACGGAGTAGAACTACTCGACATTTTTTTTTCCCTAAAGAAATTCTCTAGTATGAAAATCAGGGAGAGAATTAGAATTTCCATTGATAAATTCAATCTTGAACTCAAAAACGGATAAAATGGCTTGCCATTTGGCAAATATTTGTTTTGAAACAAGATTTTTCACATCCTTTTCTAGAATTTCTTTTGCAGCCTTGGCGTCTACTCTGATGAGAAATTCTTTGTTTAATAAACCATGTTGGAATTTTGTTACTCAGAGAACAATGGCAAGAACTTCCTTTTTGATAGTTGAATATTTCTTTTGAGCTTCATTCCAAAGACCAGAATTGAATCTTATTAATTCTTCTTTTGAATCTTTTTGTTGTAAAAGGATTTCTCCATAACCGATGTCAGAAGCATCTGTTTGTACTATTTTGAAAGCTTCTGGATCAGATAAACATCTGCAAGGAAGATTTTTAACTCTTTCTTTAATCCTTTTTACAGCATTGGTATGGTTGGAGGTCCATTCTTTAGGATTTTTCTTCAATCTATCTTGGAGAAGTTTTCTATCTTTTGCTAAGTCTTGATAGAAAAAGGCTACATAATTTAAACTTCCAAGAAACCTTTATAACATATTTTTGTCTTTAATTTCATTTGGAAACTTGTCAGCAAATTGGATTACTCTGTCAGTTGGGGTGATTTTCCTGTCTTGAATCTCAAATCCTAAGAACCTGATTTTTTGCTGTTTAGATAAAACTAAACCATTTTCTTTTATAATTCTTTTGAATATATTCAAATGTTTCCAATGTTGATCAATTGATTCAGAAAAGATTAGAGTATCATCAATATAAACAATGGTGAATTGAGTATATGATGAAAAGATATTATTCATAATATTTTGAAATTCAGATGGGGCATTTTTTAATCCAAAGGGCATGACATTTCATTCACAATGTCCCATGGGTATTGCAAATGCAGTTTCATATCTATTTTTTTCTTTTATCTGAATCTGCCAAAATCCTAATTTTAAGTCGAATTTTGAAAATATTTTGGCATTATTTAGCCTATTAAGCAAGTCTTGGGTATTAGGCAGGGGATACCTAATAGATTGCAATACTTTGTTTAAAGGCTTATAATTGATAATCAATCTTAGAACTCCTCTTTCTATTTCAGCAGCCTTTTCGACATAGAATGTCGTACAGCTCCAAGGGGATTTGCTTTTTCTGATCAATCCCTTTTTTAATAAATCACTTATTTCTTCTTGACAAAGTTTTAAATGTTTTGCATCCATTTGGGATGGACGGGCTTTTGTAGGAATATCCTTTTCATCAAATCCTTTAATGTATGGTAGACTTACAATATGCCTCTTTCTATTCCAGAATGTAGAGGGCAATTCAAAGCAACATTCATTTTCAAATTGCTCTGTGAGATTTTTTATTTTTTCTTTAAACTCTTCTTTCTCCAAAATTTTTGTAATTTGGGCAATTTTTATTTCACCTTTTAGTCCATTTACATAATTCTCTTTGGTGGCTATGATTTGGTTTATCTTTTGGATTTTTGTTTCACAGGGATCATCTATGAAATCAAGATTTACATCTATGCCTTTGATATTTGTAGAGACTCCCTTAGTATTTACTGAAAAAAGGTTGGATTAAAAGAATAAACAGGGATCCAAGAAGTACATCATTAACAATATCTTCTGAAATAATAAAGGGTGAAGTAACACAGACTCCTTGGAAGCAAACATGAACATTTGGAATTTTTCTTTCTATGGAAATACTTGTTCCATTGGCAGCAGATACAAATTGTTTTGACTCACTTGTAAATTCAATAGGGATGATTCCCAATCTAATGACATTTAAATCTGCTCCAGTGTCAATAATGGCATTAACAATTTTCTCAAAAAAAATTTATTTTTATTTTCACTTGGACTCTCCACTGTTGATAGATGCATTTAGTAGGGATCACTCTAGTAGAGACTCTGCTAATTTCTCCTTTAATTCTTTGGACAAATTTTTCTTCATTATATTCTCCAAAAACATCATCATTTTCTAGTAAGGTGACTCTTTCATCAAGCTCATTTTGCCTTTTGGTTAACTCTAATCTTAATTCTCTAATTTCTCTTTTTTGGTCATTTAATTCTCTTTGTAGATCCCCAAGAGTCAATGGTTTGTTTATAGTATGGATTTTTTCAGCTCTATCCTTGAGGTCTATTAAGGAAAAAGTTGGCGTATGAAATGTTTCTTTTGTCTTTTTTGGGTAATATGGAGATTCATCATTTTTGGGTTGTGAACTCTCTCCTTCTTCTTCCCCTCCCAATTTTGAAATTTGATTTAAAAATTGAACCTTTTTCTTTGGATCAGGGATATTATCAATCATTTCAAGGAGCAATTTTTGAGGGGCAGTTAGGACACGAATATGTATACTAAGATCCTCATCAGAGGGTAATGACCATTCTCCTTCAGTACCATCATCATCAGAATTACATGTACATGCTTGAAATTGTTTAATGAGTTGAAGATGAGGAACATTTTCTTCAACGCTGGATTCATCAGTTGATGAGCTAGACTCATGTTCTTCTTGGGAATTTAATTCAGAGTCTTCTCTATCAGAAATTTCTTCATCATCCGCTTTAGTATTTTTCTAAGTTTCTTCTTAGGATATTTTTCCTTTTTGAAACAATTGTTTGAATAATGACCCTTTTTTCCACAAGTATAGCAAGTAGGTATTTTTCCGGTTGGGTTTTCTCTTTTAGGATTTTTTTAGATTTTCTTTTGAATAAAGGAGTATCATAATTTTTAGTTGAGAATTGACTCTTGGATCTGCTATATTTGTATTTCTTCATCATTTTATTTCTTCTTTTAGGGATAAACCTAAAACGCGAAGGTTTTCTTTTTAAATCTGGTGTTTGGTCCAAACCAAATTGGAAGCAGAAATCTCATAATTCTCTATCTCCAGTGTATTTTCTCATTTTTTTAGCTTGTTAATCCTTTGTATAATTCTCTGTTTAAGTTAGTACAAAGTGCAATGCCGACCTTGTTAATCCTTTGTATAATTCCTCCGAATGTCAGCATGCTGCAATTCATTTCTTCTCTCAAGGAGTTACGCACCTTTTCAGCAAACAAGGGTGGTAATCCAGATATGAACCTTTCTTTCCAAATATCAGAATTACAATCATTCAGTTGGTATACCTTTGATAAAAATACGTCTTTATACCAACGAAATTCTCCTAAGGTTCTACATCTTAGACAATGTAATTGCTGCCGATTTTTCTCCTTAATTAGCAACTCCTTTCCTTATTTGGAACCTTTCCATATTAAGCAACTCTTTCCATAATTGTATAGTTTCCAAATTTAATCCCCATTCCAAAAACAACTCTATGGGGTTCGGCCAAGCACCATGGCCGAACCCTATGGTTCATGACCTTCCTCAATGGTTTAGATCCATTAAACTCAACCATCAATTCATTAAAATATTTAGTGGGGTTCGGCCATATACCATGGCCGAACCTCACCCCTTCTTTTCATTAGTATGGATTCAATTAGTTAGCCATAAAACAATCATGGTTCAGCCATGCCATGGCCGACCCATATTCCATATTCTTTCATTGATTTCTTGAATCTAAAACCGACAACCATCAAGGTTTCTATGATTTAAAATCTAAGAACATAAACCCAATGAAATAAATCAAATCTCTCCATGGTTTTCAATCTTCCAAAACCCATGAATTAGATACTTCTTTCCATGGGGTTCGGCCATGCACTATGGCCGAACCCTATGGTTCTTTTTCTCCATTTAAATATAATCCAAACATCACCCAAACTTCTTCCATGGGGTTTAGCCAAAAACCATGGCCGAACCCTATGGTTCTTTTTATTTCAAAATAAAATTATTGCATTAAGCTACTAACCTCTTTTCAATTCCTTGCTATTCTAATCTTTCTCCCTTCTTCTTAATTTTTCTCCAAACAAGAACTCCTTCTTGTTGCTGCCCTTTCTTCTCTTGCTCTTGGCGTGAGAGAGGAATAAACTCAACAATGAAGGATGTCAAAAACCATGTACACCTCTTGATCTCTCCTTTTATCACTTTCCTTGATCCAATATTAGAGAGTGTTTAAGATAGGCAACCCCCTCCTTTGGCCGTGCGCCTCCTTGCTATAGATGGCCACTCCGTGTGGCCTATTGCTTGGATTAGCAATTGCCGACCTCACTTGCTCTCCTTAATTAAATCCTTCCTTAATCCCTATTTAGAAATTACTATGCACCCATATTCCATTCTTTAATTATCTCATGAGCATAACATAAATATTTAATTTCTAAACTTCGGCCATGCATAATCTTTTAATTGAATGCATCACTAAATCTTTTAATAAGACCAATTCCACCATTTATTGGGTCCTAATTGGGTCATGGCCCAATTCTTGATCTAAATAAGATCCAATCTAAAATTCACAATTGAATATGGATAAATTTCATAAAAATAATAAATTGAAAATCCGAGGTGTTACAAATTAATCTAAATATAGAATCCAAAACTCTAATCTTATAAATATAACTTAAGGTAGGAACTTTATAAAAATAGAAATCAAATTTAAAAAATAGAAATAACATCTAAAATTAGAAATTTATAATTTCGGAGTCCAATTTGCACTTAAAATCCAAATAAAAATAAAAATAATATCTATAATTAAAAAAATTACAAAAATATAAATTTCTAAATGCCATAACTTTATAAATTTAGTAAGACTTAAAAATATATATAAATTCTAGAATTTCTACTATTTTAGAAATAAACTTTTAAACTTAGGCAACCTTCTAAAATTAAAGTTTATAAAAATAGAAACTGCCAATTTTAAATAGTAGGCTAAAATGGAAATTTCGAAAAGTATCAGTATTTTGAAAAATAGAAATAATATTTAAATTTTAAAAATTTCCAAAAATAGAAATTTCTCAATTAAACAAGTTTCTAAATTTAGTAAGATTTTATAATTTATATAAATTCTAGAATTTCTACTATTTTGAAAAGAAAATTTTAAATTTAGGTAACTTTCTAAGATTAATATTTCTAAAAATAGAAACTGACAATTTTAAATAGAGCCTAAAATGTAAATTTCCAAAAGTATCAGTATTTCAAAAAATAGAAATAATATCTAAATTTTTAAAATTTCTAAAAATTGAAATTTCTCAATTCAACAAGTTTCTAAATTTAGTAAGATTTCATAATCTATATAAATGCTAGAATTTCTACTATTTTGAAAAGAAAATTTTAAATTTATCTATCTTTCTAAGATTATAATTTCTAAAAATAGAAACTATCAATTTTAAACACAAAATTTTAAAAACAAAAATTTATTTTTTCTCCGACAACGGCGTCTAAAACATGTTGTGCCAATAAACATATGGTGTTTTAAATTTATATTTGCAATCAGACGAACCATTAATAGTATAGCCTCATGAGTGCGAGTTCGAACCCACTATGAACAAAACAAAATATATGCAATTGAGATATTATGGTTTAAGCGATTACAATATAATGAAAATTAATCTAAATATAGAAATCAAAACTCTAATCTTATAAATATAACTTAATGTAGAAACTGTATAAAAATGGAAAACAAATTTAAAAAATAGAAATAACATCTAAAATTAGAAATTGATAATTTTGGAGTCCAATTTGCATTGATAATCCAATTAAAAATATAAATAATATCAAAAATTTTAAAAATTCTAAAAATATAAATTTCTAAATGCCACAAGTTTATTAATTTCGTAAGACTTCCAAATCTAATGCAAATTCTAAAATTTCTACCATTTTAGAAAGAAACTTTTAAGCTTAGATAACCGTCTAAAATTAAAGCTTCTAAAAGTAGAATTTCCAATTTTAAATAGTAGCCTAAAATGGAAATTTCGAAAAGTATCTGTATATTAAAAAATAGAAATAATATCTAAATTTTTAAAATTTCTAAAAGTAGAAATTTCTCAATTCAACAACTTTCTAAATTTAGTAAGATTTTATAATCTATATAAATTCTTGAACTTTTACTATTTTGAAAAGAAAATTTTAAATTTAGGTAAATTTCTAAGATTATAAATTCTAAAAACAGAAACTAACAATTTGAAATACTTGACTAAAAAAGAAATTTTCAAGATTAACAGTATTTCTAAAAACACAAAATTTAAAAATAAATATTTGTTTTTTCTCCAATAACGGCACCTAAAACTTGTTGTGCAAATAAACATATGGTGTTTTAAATTTATATTTGCAATCAGACGAACCATTAATAGTATAGCTTCAGGAGTGCGAGTTCGAACCCATTACGGACAAAGCAAAATATATGCGATTGAGATATTTTGGTATAAGCGATTACAATATAATGGAAATTAATCGAAATATAGAAATCAAAACTCTAATTTTAGAAATATAACTTAATGTAGAAAATTTATAAAAATGGAAAACAAATTTAAAAAATAGAAATAACATCTAAAATTAGAAATTGATTATTTTGGGTCCAATTTGCCTTGAAAATCCAATTAAAAATATAAATAATATCTACAATTAAAAAAATTCTAAAAATATAAATTTGTAAATGCTACAAGTTTATAAATTTAGTAAGACTTCCAAATATATATAAATTCTAGAATTTCTACAATTTCAGAAAGAAACTTTTAAATTTGGGTAACCTTCTAAAATTAAAGTTTCTAAAAATAGAAACTGACAATTTTAAATTGTAGCCTAAATGGAAATTTCCAAGAGTATAGTATTTCAAAAAATAGAAATAATATCTAAATTTTTAAAATTTTAAAAAATTGAAATTTCTCAATTCAACATGTTTCTAAATTTAGTAAGATTTCATAATGTATATAAATTCTAGAATTTCTACTATTTTGAAAAGAAAATTTTAAATTTTTGTAACTTTCTAAGATTATAATTTCTAAAAATAGAAACTATCAATTTTAAATAGTTGCCTAAAATGGAAATTTCAAAAACTAACAGTATTTCTAAAAACTGAAAATTTAAAAACAAATATTTGTTTTTTCTCCAATAAAGGCACCTAAAACTTGTTGTGCCAATAAACATATTGTGTTTTAAATTTATATTTGCAATCAGACGAACCATTAATAGTATAGCTTCAGGAGTGCGAGTTCGAACACAGTCAGAACAAAGCAAAATATATGCAATTGAGATATTATGGTATAAGTGATTACAATATAATGGAAATTAATCTAAATACAGAAATCAAAACTCTAATCTTAAAAATATAACTTAATGTAGAAACTTTCTTAAAACAGAAAACAAATTTAAAAAATAGAAATAACATCTAAAATTAGAAATTGATAATTTTGGAGTCCAATTTGCATTGAAAATCCAATAAAAAATATAAATAATATCTACAAATAAAAAAAATTCTAAAAATATAAATTTCTAAATGCTAGAAGTTTATAAATTTAGTAGGACTTCCAAATCTATATAAAGTCTAGAATTTCTACAATTTCAGAAAGAAACTTTTAAACTTAGGTAACCTTCTAAAATTAAAGTTTCTAAAAATAGAAACTGCCAATTTTAAATAGTAGCCTAAAATGGAAATTTCGAAAAGTATCTGTATATTAAAAAATAGAAATAATATCTAAATTTTTAAAATTTCTAAAAGTAGAAATTTCTCAATTCAACAACTTTCTAAATTTAGTAAGATTTCATAATCTATATAAATTCTTGAACTTTTACTATTTTGAAAAGAAAATTTTAAATTTAGGTAAATTTCTAAGATTATAAATTCTAAAAACAGAAACTAACAATTTGAAATACTTGACTAAAAAAGAAATTTTCAAGATTAACAGTATTCCTAAAAACACAAAATTTAAAAATAAATATTTGTTTTTTCTCCGATAACGACACCTAAAACTTGTTGTGCAAATAGACATATGGTCTTTTAAATTTATATTTGCAATCAGACAAACCATTAATAGTATAGCTTCAGGAGTGCGAGTTCGAACCCATTACGGACAAAGCAAAATATATGCAATTGAGATATTTTGGTATAAGTGATTACAATATAATGGAAATTAATCTAAATATAGAAATCAAAACTCTAATCTTAGAAATATAACTTAATGTAGAAACTTTCTAAAAATGGAAAACAAATTTAAAAAATAGAAATAACATCTACAAATTACAATGATTTTTCTTAGGAGTTGGACAATTTTCAAGAGCATAACACTGATCAGAAGTTTTCAACCCTTTAAGAACAGCTTCTCCTTCATTATTATAAATTTGACAATCATTCTTACGGAAGGTAACATAATGGTCTTTTTCACATATTTGAGATATACTTAAAAGATTATGTTTAAGACCATCAACCAACAACACATCATCTAATGTAAGAGAATCATTTAATTCTAAGGTCCCTTTCCCTACAATTTGAGCCAGATTTCCATTCCCAAAAGTAACCGAACCTCCATTGAAATCTACAAGGTTGGACATATATGTTTTATCACCAGTCATGTGCCTTGAACAGCCACTATCAAGATACCATTTTGACTGGTTTTCAACCTTTAGTGCTGTATAAACAATTAGGCTTTTGTACTTGGGGACCCATTTCAATGTGGTTGTTGTTTTCAAATTTCTAGGGACAGATTCTTGAAGGCTATATCCGAATTTTTTGCTCATTTTTTCATTTAATGTTTTGTTCAATCTTTGAGCCAAATTTTCACGATAATGATATTTCCTTTTCTCCTTTTCATAACTTTGTACTTCAAATTTTTTCTGATTTGCTTTTTCCCAAATGTTTCTTTTTCTAAGTTTGGTTTCAAATCTGAAGTGTCCCCTTTTAGCACAGTAAAAACAAGTGATATTTGACGGTCTAGAAGATTGACCTTTAACAAAAATAGTTTTGTTCACAGTTTTTACATTGTCTTGGTTGTATCCAAGACCAGTCTTGTCCCCATAAGTTTTACCCAATTTTAGTAATCTTTCTAATTTATATTGTCCTTGGGTAAACTTATTTTCAAAGTTGAGTTTATGATTATTAAAACTGTTTATTTTAGAATGAGCATTACTAATTTCTTCTGATAAGATACTTCTAGTATCTTCTAATTTTTTAATTGCATCCTTATACTTTTTTAACTTATCTTGTAACTCAATTTGAACTTCTTTTAATTTATTATTTTCTTCATTTGTAGTTTTTAGAGTTCTTACAAGATTTTCATTTATTCCTTTTTCTTCTTCCAACTGACTTATTAAATTTGCATTTTCAGATTTTCTTTTACTTAATTTCTTAGCCAGTTTTTGACTTTCCAGAAAAAGAGAATCATAGGCCTCTTGAAGATCATCATCTTCATCATTTTCTGACTCACTTTCTGAGTCACTTCCAACAGTTGCTTTAGAGGCTATGAATCCTTTTAGATTTTCAGATTTATCTTGAGTGGATTCATCAAACTCACTTTCCGATTCAGAGGTGTTTTCATAAGTTCCAGTCAAGGCTTTCTTATTTCTTTTTGAGGGACATTCAACAACAAAATGTCCTTGACCTCCACAATTATAACATTTTTGTTCTTTGTCTTTGTCTCTTCCTTTTTCTTTCAATGTATTAAACCTGTTGGTATCTTTTATTCTGTTGGTATTTTTATCCCTTGATTCACTTCTTTTAAAGTTTTTAAACTTATTTCTTTTATTGAAGTTTCTTAAGAATTTTTTAGCTAACAGGGCAACATCATCTTCACTATCAGATTCAGATTTTTCTTCTTTAAGTTTCTCACTGTTTGAAGATGATTTTAAAGCAACAGACTTCTTTTTAGGTATCTCATCTTCAAAATGAAGTTCATAAGTTTGAAGGGATCCTACTAGGTCATCAATTTTCATGAAGGATACATCTCTATACTCTTCAATAGCTGCTACCTTAGGTTTAAATCTCTTGGGCAGATTTCTAAGTACCTTGGTACAAACTTTAGATTCGGGAATTATCTCTCCTAAGGCCCACATACAATTTACTATATCACTCAGCTTAGAGTAAAAGTCCATAAACATCTCACTTTCATCCATTCGTATATTATCAAATTTTGATTGGAGAATTTGGAGTTTAGACCTTTTAACAACAGAAGTACCTTCATGTGTTCTTTCTAAGATGTCCCAAGCATCTTTAGCTGTTATACAAGTCATGATATGTTTAAACTCATCAGGTGAAACAACACAATTAATGGCATTCAAAGCCTTTCCATTTGCTATGTATAACATTTTTTCCATGTCTGTCCAAGTGAAATAATCTTTAAGTTTGGTACCAATAACTTGTTGTACAAATTTTCCAGCTTCATCTTTAGTAGGTTTTTCTATGATTTCCTCAATCAGTGGTTCCCAACCTCTTACAATTGATTCTCAAACAGCTCCATCTAGTGATATAAAAAAGCTTTTCAGTTTTGCTTTCCAAGAGGCATAGTTGGAGCCATCAAAATAGGGAGGTTTAGAAACGGGGTGACTATCACCTTTGTGCATGATTCTAGTAAAGGATCAACTCGGATGGTTAAGTCCAACTCAGAGTAACCGAGATCGAGATCTGGATACCAATTGAAATTCCGCTACTAGACGTATGCACGACCTAGAGGGGGTGAATAGGTCGGTCTTCAATTTTATTTCCCTTTTAAAATTTTCTTACCAATTTAAATGTTTAAGTGAGCAAAACAATCAATCCATGCATTCAATCACATATAACACAAATATTTTATAGTGGTTCGGTTTCATCAAACCTACATCCACTGTTAGACTTTCCAACTCTAGGGTCGTCCCAAATATACTATGTAAGGGTCTCACACCCAAATAGTACAACCTAGTTTTTTATAGAGGTTCAACCCAATCGATCTAATCCTCTACACCTATTTTTTAGAGTGGTTCAAACACACTGTTCTAATCCACTTTACAATGTTTAAAAGTAAAACAAGAAGAAAACTTGCCTTGGGCCTTAACCGTTTTCCTTTTAGCTTTTTCTTCTTTACTGAATCTCTGTGCTCCTTTCCATCAACTCGACATCAGCAGCGTATTTTGTAGGCACAGCAGTAGGACAAGGTATGACTGATTTTAGTCCTATTTAAAACACCATATTCTTCATCTTGATTACCCAAATATCATTAAGAAGGATGATGAAGAATACTGTCTATAGGGAAGGCCGAATGCTCTCTCACTGATAATCTTATTCCTCTGTATTTTCTGAGTGGATTCGGTATATTAAACAGCCCCCTTACTGTTATTTTAAACAGTTTCAAACAGTGCTGTTTTTCACGCCTGCGAGGCCTCGCAGATTCTGATGAGGCCTCGCCAGCGTTAGACTAGGAAAGACAGCACACGTATGTGCCGTGCAAGCTGACAAACCCAATCCATATAGATACCAGCCAGCTCGTGTTTACTGTGCAAGATTTGCAATACTTTCCTTAGCCATCAAACAAGGATTAGATGAAAGATTTTCAATATTTACCTTAGCTATCAATTAAGAATCAGATGGAAGATTTTCAACATTTTCCTTAGCCATGGAGGAGCCTTTCCATACTTGTTATGGACAGCTCCTCAAGGATATCCAAATTCAAATTTCAACCGAGGTGGCAATATCTCACAATGGGTTTATTTGTTTATCATAATAGATTTACCATAATTGGCTGCCAATAGATTTCCCATGATTTACCTCTTAATTAAACAGTCACATATTAGTCTGAGTCAGCTCGACAAAGGGTCAGCTGCACTCAACTCAGCATAGCTGGTTGCGAGGCCTCGGCAGATTACATGAGGCCTCGAGGCTGAAACTCATTTATTTAATTTATTTTCCAATTGAATACTAGATATATGACTTAGCCTAAGGTCTCCTACGGGTCACTTACCTGTGTGCCAATACTGTATTTGATGTAGCCGCTTCAACTTCATAGTAGATCTTCTTATTCATCCAAGGCAAGTCCAACCGAGTCACGTAATTGACAATAAGGGTGACTCGGACGAACCGGGGCACTTACATAAATTTGTTTCTCTTGCTTGTATTTTTTTAGTTTATTTTGACAAAATTTTCCAAAAGTATATACCAAGAGAATCCAAAAAAAGTATTGAAAACTATAAATATTTTATGGAAGGCAAACACGGTCAAGGTTCGGAACTTAGTGGCATTTGATTTGGGTAAATAATTTCGCACAAGTGGGACAATCTTTTCATGCCATAACAAAGAAAAACTTTGGGGGAAGTGAGAGAGCTCAAGTAATAGTCTAAAGTTGAATCGAAAATTTTCCCTAAACCCATTTTAATGGATTCTATCTGAAATTATGACCCCACAAATCAACATTAATTTCCACTTTTTATGACTGAGTTTAGATGAGAGATAAATTTTACCCGAGTTACTTGGGTTACTCTTGATCAGGTTACCTTGTGTATTATAAATACCTTTTGTTTTGAAAGATTTTTTAAAAGTGAGATGAGAGTTATAAGAAGTTAATTTTTTATCTCTAGTCATTAGTTATAAAACTAGGATAATGAGGGATTATTAACCCCATCTAAATGCAGCCTAGGAAGAAGAGAGGAAAGTAACCAAGTCAATTTCATCGTCTGACCCATCGACACATCCTCCGGCCATTCTTAAAAATCCGAGATTTGTTTCCATGACCATTGTCCAAACTCTAAAAGATTATCTAAGTGAGATTGCATTCTTACATTGTTTTAATACTAAAAGTTCTTTTCACAGATTGTGAATAAATTTTATTATGAATGGTTACATTGTTAATTTATTTATATTATGATTGATGTTGTTCATATTTTTTAAATTTAATATATTGTTAGTATTAATTTTTCAAAATCTTATATTAAATCTATTGGGCTGGTGCGATATTGAATCTATCAAAGTTTACAATGACTACCAACACAATTTGAATTTGATAGGATTTGTAAAAACGGTCAAATGACATTTGTTTGAATTTCACAAAATAATCTAATAAACCAACTCAAGTGGTATTCCTTGAGCTTTTTCATAAACGAGGTAACCATTAAAAAAATTCTTCCTTTAATACACTTCATTAATTCTTTTATTATTATTTCAATATCTATAAACACTTCATCTGCTCATCATTTCATCACTTCGCAGTTACTTCACAGTTAAACTCCATAAAATATTATAGGTCTAATTTATATATAGTTGAACACCCATTTTGTCCGTGTACACTCATTTATTAGTTTATATTGTATTTAATGCATTCAAAGTAAGACGTGTTCGCTTATACATATTTTTAAGAGACTTAGATTGATCTTTCGAGTCTCCTTTCACGTATATCGAGTAATTTTAGAGGGAGTGATCCTATGCTTTAAATTTATACTCTTATATTCTGTCTCATCCAAAATCATTCACTGATTTCAATTCTTTTCTCGTAGAGGCGGACTTTCTTTAAGGGGTCTATTTAGGATAGAAATATGACAACCTAAATTCTAATGGTTCAAGCCAATCTATTTCATAAGCTAAGACATGATGGTCTTCTTTAATTTGACATTGTTTCAGTTGTTATTAATAGTTAGTAGTAGCTTTTTGATCAATCCACATTTGTCTTCGGTTTCCATATGAAACAACACTAAAAAGGGTTGTTTGGTTTGTTGAGATTGTGATACCTGAAGAAATTTCTGTCTTTTGATGTAACATTGTAACATAGAAATCTGATGGATTTCTTGTGATGTTTAAAGATTAAATATCAGCTTTGCGTTTGGTTTATCAAAAGTTAATAATATTAGTTGATGAATGTTAGTGTCTTAGCCATGTTGGAGTATCTTGATAAGTAATAAATGAAATTCGATATTACCAAGTTTTGTATTTAATGTATAGATGTTGAATTGATATATAAATTTATTAAAGAACTTAAGGGAGTTTGAGTGATGACCAAAACTCTTCTTAAGAAGCATTAGTCATGAGGATCAAGTCTTTTCATTGGCTTAAAATTTAATTAGAATATATATCCATCATTTAAATCAGAATAAAATAATAATCTCACATCAAAAGCATATCATCAGAATACCAAATTAGACATAGAAAAGAAGATCAAATTTCTTGCCGATCGATATTTTGAGTGCTGCATTGATATTAATAAATATCAACATCGTATTTAAAAGTCCCATCACCATGTTATTAATGAAAATCTAAATTGTTCGACTAAAAGTTTGAACCTACAATTCAATAACTATTTATTGAATAAAAATCATTCAAAATGTCTTTTCAAGACCAGCATATTTTTAAAACCAATATTTAAATAATTAACTAACTTTGGAATTTAACAAAATATGAACACTCTCCTCATCCAACAATAATCTTTCAAAGGCAAAGAATAAATGATAAATATGATCATCTGTTGAGCTTTCATGGATTTTGAATGATGAAGAAACCTAAGTATGGATTTTCAGTGGCTATATTAATGTATCAAACTATCAATTAGGTAATATACATCTTTATATTATAATATGGTTTTCTTAAAAAAAAATGGTAGAAGTATGAAGCATTGAAGCTCTACAAGTGGCTGTAAAATTTTCAAATGAATATCATATCTAAAGAAAATAGATCTCAAGCTTTCCCCGTAAGAACCTATAATTTAGACATGGTAGAGATTGTGATGGTCATTGAATAATTTTAGCCTAACTTTTCATTGAGAGCAATTTCCATACTTTAACCCATTGACACAACCCACTTTCATTTAAACTAAAATCAAATGAATAGTTGTTTAATAATAATAATAATAATAATCAGAGTTGACGTTTGGTAGTCTTAAGACAACACCAGAGCTATCCTTATCTCTATTCAGCGGGTTTTACTGTTTCTCATTTATCATGGGTACTCTCTTCAACAGATTCGATTACGTGAGGATATGGTCTCTCTCCTTATTGGCTCTACTATTAAAATTTGGTCCCATTATGACCATGTTTTTTTGCCATCAAGGGTGACCATGATCGCCCAAAGATCGCTTTCTTTAGGGCTCTGGGATTTCAGAGCTTATTAACTATCACTCTACTGGAAACACTGGGACTTTCTATGAGGCCTCTTTCTAGTTTGTTGTCTGGACCTGTTCTTAACAGGGCACAATTCTATCATTCGGTGATACTACGGTACAAGAGCAAATTTTCTGCATTTTTTGGCACCAAATCACATATACACATAAGACATAGCCGCAAGAGATTTTTACTCGGACTTGGCCCGTTTGGTGTTCAATTAGTTTTCCAAAGTGACTACATATTTGCTACTATTTATTGAGTGACAACAAATTACAACTTGCCACCTAGAATTAATGATATATTCCAACCAATCAAATTGCTTCGTTCTCATGTGCTACACCACTCTAAAGGAACAGTCCAAATTAGTTTTTAGAATTTGAAATAACAATGGAGATGGAGAGCCTAACGCGAGAAAATTAGTCAATTTGGAGAAAAGACAAGGAATTTGTGCCTCCCACTTAGTGAAATTCGCATGTCACTTTTATATTAGGATTTTGACCTTGCAACCATTTAAAATGTGGGATTTATCATGCTCCCAAATGGGTCTTAGGCCCACGGATAAGATCCATATCTATTAATATGACCATGTTAGAGCTGTAATTTGCAAAATCATGGTTAAAGAAGAAGTTTCATCTACTTCTGTTACTATTATGAGAAGGCTCTAGTCAAAGTCAACTCTCATGGGTTCTTTTGGCCCTTGCAGAGACAAATATTCAAAAGGATTAGATTTATAAAGTGGTAATTTTGTATGACCTGATTTGCTCCGTGTTGCCTTATCATTTTCATTGTTATTGCAACATAAATTCTTGCATGGGTTTGCAGTGTCGGTCCTGAGATAGTCTAAAATTTTAAAGACCTTAGGCAAAATTATTAAGATGGGGTTCTACTGCAGAGACTCTAAAATCTCAGAGGTGCTACTGCCGGTTATTTTTTAGACCTATTTTAGATGGCCTTAGGCGGCAGCCTAAGCCACTTATAGCTAGGGTCAGCCCTGATGAACTAATTCTTCAATAAAAAAAAATGCATGGACTCTGTTTTCAACTTCACCTTTTATTTTTCAATGTTTGCTTGAAGATAGGATTTTCAATCAGAAGTTATGGACTCAATTAGACATTCAATGGACACTTGTTTAAGAATTTTTACTCAATTCGGCATTTTAATAGGTATCTCTTGAAGTCTTTAATTTTTTTTTATTGTATCTCAATTCATTACCATGACATCTTCAAATTATTCTTAAATAATTTTTTCTTAAGACAAAGGTATCTAAGGGTCCCACCTGACTAGCCATTTTTGTGTTGAAATGGACTTGATCCCAAGACTTCCCACAAACAAGAGTGGGGATTGACCATCAAGCTAAGGTTTCTTAAATTAAATTTAACATGATATTTTTATGATTCCCTCTAAGTTTGAAAAAATGGAGCTGATTTCTAAGATAAAATGAAAATGAAAATAAACATTCAAAAAACTCTTTGCTTTTCGTTCAAAATGTTGTTTGATAAAACTCATTGATAATGGCATATTGATAATGGCATATGCTCTATGAGATACCATGGTTGATGTGACAATGATGTACCAATTAAATGGCGCACGAGTTAAATGTTTATTCTTTTATTATATCTATAAAGTAATTATTATTTGAATATTGAAATGATATATATTTAGTACATGATTATTTTTAATGAATTTTATTAAATATTCTTTAATAAAAAAATAGAATCTATTCCCATTGATTAAATGAATTATTAAACAAATTTTACGAAAGAACATCAGTAAGTTTGGAATTTGGATGACATTTTACCCCATCTCTTGTTTGTCTAATACAGCTCATTTTTAAAGTATTTTTGATAATTTAATATTTTTTAAAAAGAATCTAATTAGCATCCACAACCACAACACGCATCTCCCAAAAATGGATTGGTGCCCACAACACGCATCTCCATTTTAGATAAAGAGGTTGAATTTACTGAGAGCCTACAAGTAATGCAAGCGTGGAAAGAGTAGCAATAGTAGTACTGCAATAGCAGCAATTTTCCATATGAATTGTGAAAAAGAAACTAGTAATTTTAGAAGGTGTTGCAGTTCAGCCTTTCATTATTCATACTGCCAACTTCATATCCAAGCAATACCACCTTTTTACTGTGGAGCTGCAGTAAAAATTAAGAAGACATTCAACTCTTCTTATTATTAAGGTCTGGTAAAATTAAAATTTATACATATGAAATTTGATCATTGATTTAGGATAAAGATCCTTCCACAGGCATTTTGTATAACCCGACATAGATTTTACTGTAATACCAATTTGCCATTAGAAGTGACTCACCGAACCCTTCTAATCGGCTCGCCGGATCATTGACCCTTCCACTGCGGTATAAATTGGCTCATTGATCGGCTTGCCGAATCACTCACCGATCACTGAAATTTATCTAAGCAAAACTGTTTTTTCATACAGAACAGCAAATCGGATCACTGACCGGATCACTGAAATTTTTTTAAATAACTTTCGTACGACAGTAGAAGGGTAAAATGGGCAATATCCTAAATCCCGTGTCTCGTTACACAAAATGCCCGTAGGAGAAATCGCTACCCTTGATTTAACATTCAATTGTTCACAAAGGAAGAGAGCATTTACCTCGATGAGAGAACGACATATTCCTTCCTACGCATTTCGCAATTGTCCAAGGCAGTCCAGGATTCCAAATCGGTCTTTCTTGCCCATGTTAACCACCAATCAACACATCTGCTCAAATTACTCACTTTAGTTTTTAAATAAGTTAGGCCACTGGAGACCTTAAGTGCAAGGATGAATAGAAAGTAAATAATTCTTGTCTTTATTTGGGTGTATGGGGCGATGGGGTTTTCCTTTTTGTATCTTTTCTGTTTTTGGTTTTTAATCTCATACTTCTTAGATATTTTTGTTTGTATTTCTTTTGTTTGCCCAGTGTACTTCTCCTATACGTGGTCTTTCCCTCTTGTACTTCCTTCTTCATTAATTGATTTCTCACGTTACTATTGCAAAAAAAAAAATCAAATGTCTATACAGTGTCACCATCCTTTTGCATTGTTCAAAAAAAAAAATTAAATAAATAAATACTTGTTGAATATTGTTTGCTACAGTTGAATCAACCAACCCATTCGTTCGGCACAACTGAATCCAGAAACCTTTTTAAATACGGGCCACTGGAACCTAAAAAGTGTACATAGACCTCTCTAGCTCTGCTCTCTCTCTCAACTCTCTCTGCAATCTCCACATTATGTCTCGCTGTTCTCTGTCTCTAAACTCTCTCCGCACTCTCCACCTTCTTTCTCTTGCTGCTCTTTGTCCCAACTCCCCGTCCCTAGTTGGCCAGTTCCTGGCTTCCTACTTCCTAGACTTGGACCTGATTTGGGGAAAACAGGTAAACCCCTAATTTCTTTCATTCTTCCATTATTCATAATTTCATATGGCTACTTTCTAGGTTCCACATCCGTGGTTTATTTATTCGGGTTGAGGGTCTTTGTGAGACATTTGGAGTTTTGGACAACAGATTCCCATTAATCTAGTAATTTTCAAGAATGGTCTTTTAACTTGTAACTAGAAGGGTTTATCATATTTTGATCTCGATGAAGTATATTTGTTGTTTGGTCTCTATCCAACTTCATTATGACTTTTTTCCCTTTTCTTTTTTTGGTTCTGTGAGATTGTAATGTTTCATCATCCTCTTCCACTTTGTTGTCGTTTATCTTCTTATTTATTTTCAACTTAATTTTCAAGAATGGTCTTGTAACTTGTAACTAGAAGGGTTTATAATATTTTGATCCTGATGAAGTACATTTGTTGTTTGGTCTCTATCCAACATCATTCTGATTTTTTTCCTTTTCTTTTTTTTGGTTCTGTGAGATTGTAATGCTTCATCATCCTCTTCCACTTTGATGTTGTTTATCCTCTTATTTATTTTCTACTTAATTTTCAAGAATGGTCTTGTAACTTGTAACTAGAAGAGTTTATGATATTTTGATCTTGATGAAGTACATTTGTTGTTTGGTCTCTATCCAACTTCATTATGATTTTTTTCCCTCGTTCTGTGAGATTGTAATGATTCAAATTGAATCAAAATGAGATAGTAACTGTTTTCTAAGGACATCTTAATTTGTTGTATGAAACTCTTGTTTTATCCATCCTGATAGCTTGATTGGGAGTTTCAAAAACTTTAGCGAACGTACAAACTCTCACAACCCATGCACTTAAGGATATGAAAGCAATTAGTGAGATTTTATATATAACCTTCGAAGTCTGATTATTCTCTACTCTCATGGCCTTAGTCTCATTGTTGACTTAAACTCTTCAACACTACTATGATCATCACCGTTATTAGCCATTTTCCTATATATTTGAGGTTGTTTTTTGAGTCATATGTTTGAAAAAACTACTATGGTCAAGAATAATTAGAAAAGAAATCTATATAGACAATAGACCTATATGATGGAAACAGGGCCACTAGCTTGAGAAAAGAACCACCACTGAATCCGACAAAAAGAAACAGTTGATTCAGAAGATGCATCAGTAAAAGATTTCTCTCTTTTATAAAGGGTGCCTTGAATATTAGGCCATCATTATTTTCTCTTATTATAATATTAAAAATAAAGATCATTTTTTAAATCACAATATAGAATATTTTTCAGAGTTTAGATAATTCATTAGATGATAGAAATTTTTCAGATTTTAGATAGTTCATTCGAAATTTCCCTTCATAAAGTGTTCCTAGATGTTGGCCCACTCCCAAGAAATCCCTAGCCAATCAGGGATGGATGCCTAGCTGTCTATTTTCCAGCCACAATATTGGCCCACTTTATCTCATTTTTTGCTTAATTTGATGTTTTCATGTATTATAAAAAGAACAGTTTGGTAACAGGGAACACAACATAAATACAGATTTTCTTCTGCTTTCTTTTGTCTTCTCCCTCTTCTCTTTCACGTCTCTGTTCTCCCTCTCATACTCTCTCTTTTCTCTGCAGAACTGCTGTGCCAGATTTCCTGGTTGCTGCCCAGATCGTCGCTCCTTGCTACCTCGCCTTCAACAGGACGCAGCCCCATCTGCTATTCTATTTCTGACTGAAAGTCACCTACCATAGAGAACCGCCCATAACCATCCCTGATTGGCTAGGGATTTTTTGGGAGTGGGCCAACATCTAAGAACACTTTATGAAGGGAGATTTCTAATGAACTATCTAAAATCTGAAAAAAAAATTATTATCTAATGAATTATCTAAAATTTGAAAAATATTCTATATTGTGATTTAAAAAATGATCTTTATTTTTAATATTATAATAAGAGAAAATAATGATGGCCTAATTTTCAAGGCACCCTTTACAAAAAAGAGAAATCATTTACTGATGCATCCTCTGAATCAGCTGTTTCTTTTTGTCAGATTCAGTGGTTCTTTTCTCAAACTAGTGGCCCTATTTCCATCATATAGGTCTATTGCCTATATAGATTTCTTTTCTAATAAAATTTTATTCTTG
This sequence comes from Chimonanthus salicifolius, assembly GCA_013350335.1. NCBI lineage: Eukaryota > Viridiplantae > Streptophyta > Magnoliopsida > Laurales > Calycanthaceae > Chimonanthus > Chimonanthus salicifolius. The sequence continues at coordinate 196,540 of CM023541.1, forward strand.
ACCATAGTAGTTTTTTTAAACATATAACTCGAAAAACAACCTCAAATATATAGGAAAATGGATAATAACGATGATGAACAGAGTAGTGTTGAAGAGTTTAAGTCAACAATGAGACTAAGGTCATGAGAGTGGAGAATAATCAGACTTCGAATGTCATATATAAAATCTCACTGATTGCTTTCATATCCTTAAGTGCATGGGTTGTGAGAGTTTGTGCATTCGCTAAAGTTTTTGAAACTCCAATCATGCTATCAGGATGGATAAAACAAGAGTTTCATACAACAAACTAAGATATCCTTAGAAAACAATTACTTTCTCATTTTGATTCAATTTGAATCATTACAATCTCACAGAACCAGGGAAAAAAATCATAATGAAGTTGGATAGAGGCCAGACCCATTCGAGAGCACCACCATCAACTATCCAGCAAACCCAACCATCAACCAGTCTTCACATCCAAACCCAGGCTCCATTACCTCGACTCGTTCTAACCTCCACTAAGGCCTATACATCCTGTTCCCCACAACCCACCAACACTTAACTTGCTACCCTTATTTTCCCCAACTGTCATCCTCAAGCAGTTCGACCCAGTTAATTTGATCGATCCTGCTATACGCTGCATCAGAATCTCTTCGAATGCATCCACACTACCTCTTCCTCTTCACCATCTTGGTGGTAGCTTCTTTGTCCCAATGAGACAAGGGACATGACCCAATATGCGCTCCGACTGAATTCAACTGTGGAGACCTTAATAACATCTCATATCCATTTTCGGTTGGAGGCCTCCAGACAAATCGCTATTTCAGCTCTGGTGGTTATCCGATGATGAACATATCATCAAAGGAATATCGGGTTAGGACAATCGATTATTCAAGTGAGACGCTTATCATTGTTGACAGTGGTATTATTCGCAACAATTGCCCTTATCCATCGGAAAATTCGGAGCTAGAATCCTCAATTTTCACTTATGGGGACAACAACGTTAACCTCACTGTGTATCACGATTGTCCTTTCGCAATTACAAACTCTAACCTTCATTCATTTTCTTGTTTGAAAAATGATATGGAACTTGCCTACTATACAACCCAAGCAAGCTCTCACACTCGCTAGTTCATTTCGGTATTCGTTCGGATGAATCATTCATTCGAACGAATGCCGAAGTATAAATTTAGTTCATTTGAACGAATGGACAGATGGTTCATTCGAACGAACAATGATGCATAGTGCATTATTTAAATAATAAAATTTCCTTTAAAAATTTAAAGTTATTTTTTAAGCACTGTGTATTTCCAAAATTTCTCAAATTGAATATCTGGATTAATTACGATAACCTGATAAAAATACTTTAAAACTTCAAAGTCTTTTGACACTCCCAAATGCTTAAAACATAGTGTTTTACAAATAAAGGTATTCCTTAGCTGTGCCGAAAATACATTTGGGAGTGTCAAAAGACCTTGACGTCTTAAAGTATTTTTATCAAGTTATCGTAATTATTCCGGATGTTTAATTTGAGAAATTTTGGAAATACACAGTACTTAAAAAATAACTTTAAAGTTTTAAAGGAGATTTTATTATTTAACTAATGCACTAATGCATTACTATAGCATCAACAATATAGACTAGTATCTTTTAAGCACTGTATATTTCCAAAATTTCTCAAATTGAATATCCAGACTAATTACGATAACCAAATAAAAATAATTTAAGACTTCAAGGTCTTTTGACACTCCCAAATGTATTTTCGGCACAGCAGAGGGATACCCTTATTTGTAAAACACTGTGTTTTAAGTATTTGGGAGTCTCAAAAGACCTTAAAGTCTTAAATTATTTTTTATCACGTTATTATAATTAGTCCGGATATTTAATTTGAGAAATTTTGGAAATACACAGTGCTTAAAAAATAACTTTAAAATTTTAAAGGAAATTTTATTATTTAAATAATGCACTATGCATTACTATTCGTTCGAATGAACTAAATTTACACTTCGACATTCGTTTGAATGAGTGAAAAACGCGGGGGTAGAATATTAATTTCACCTAAAATCCGAAAATAGGTGTGTAGAGGGAAAAAAAAGTCAGGTGTCTGTAAGTCGCGCCTGTTTAAAAAGAATCTAATTAGCATCCACAACCACAACAGGCATCTCCCAAAAATGGATTGGTGCCCACAACAGGCATCTCCATTTTAGATAAAGAGGTTGAATTTACTGAGAGCCTAGTACAAGCAATGCAAGCGTGGAAAGAGCAGCAGCAGTAGTACTGCAATAGCAACAATTTTCGATATGAATTGTGAAAAAGAAGCTAGTAATTTTAGAAGGTGTTGCAGTTAAGCCTTTCATTATTCATACTGCCAATTTCACATCCAAGCAATACCACCTTTTTACTGTGGAGCTCTAGTAAAAATTAAGAAGACATTCAACTCTTCTTATTATTAAGGTATGGTAAAATTAAAATTTATACATATGAAATTTGATCATTGATTTAGGATAGAAATCCTTCCACGGGCATTTTGTGTAACTCGACACGGGTTTTACTGTAATACCCAATTTGCCATTCGAACTGACTCACTGAACCCTTCTAATCAGCTCGTCGGATCACTGACCCTTCCACTGCGATATAAATCAGCTCATTGATTGGCTCGCCGGATCACTGAAATTTATCTAAGCAAAATTGTTTTTTCATACAGAACAGCAAATCAGATCACTCATCGGATCACTGACCAGATCACTGAAATTTTTTTAAATGCTTTCGTACGGCAGTAGAAGGGTAAAATGGGCAATACCCTAAATCCCGTGTCTCGTTACACAAAATGCACGTAGGAGAAATCACTGCCCTTGATTTAACATTCAATTGTTTATAAAGGAAGAGAGCATTTACCTTGATGACAGAATGACATATTCCTTCCTACGCATTTCGCAATTGTCCAAGGCAGTCCAGGATTCCAAATGGGTCTTTCTTACCCATGTTAACCATCAATCAGCTAAAATTACTCACTTTATTTTTTAAATAAGTTAGGCCACTAGTGGCCTTAAGTGCAAGGACGAATACAAAGTAAATAATTCTTTTTATTATAAATTGATATTTCAAATCATATAATATGTTTTTTTTTTATATTTTGACAAATATAAATAATTTATTTTACAAACTTTACTTTTGAACCAAAATTTTGGCTAGTATTGTCAAAATATTTGTATATTGTTTCTTTTTGAAATAATAATTTAAAATTTTGACTAATATTTGAAACTTTAGTGTATGAACTTAAAAGTAAAAGGTTGGGCCTTACATAAATAGAGTCTTAATGAAACAGAAATTTTATGACACCCTCCATCATGTGAGATGTTAGAGGTCGTGATCAATTCTGTCAGTCTCAGACGTGTCATTATCCAATGGAGAGAGAGTAGCAGAGCATCATTATGTTTTCTCAAACACAATATTAATTTTAGTCATTAAAATTAAGAGAATTTAAAAATATAAATTTATAATTCAATTTGGACGTCTGTTAGCAGTATCGTGGTGTTTGTTACAGTTTCCAAGTGTCTTAGTTTTAGGGCTGCGATCTTCCCACTAGACATTTTGTATAACGAGATATGAGTTTTAGGGTATTGTCCATTTTATCTTTTCACTGTTGTACGAAAGCATTTAAAAAAATTTCAGTGATCTGATTCAATGATCCGATTTACTATTATGTATGAAAAAAATAGTCTCTCTTAGATAAATTTCAGTGATCTGATTTTCTCAAGTCGGTCAGTGAGCCGATTTATACCTGAATAGAAAGGTCAATGATCTGGTAAACCGATCAATGAACCGATTTATACCACAGTAAAAAAAATAAAATGAATAATATTTTAAATCCCATATCGAATTACATAAAGCACATATGAAAAGATCGCTACCTTAGTTTTATCTACTTACAAATAATAAAGGAAGCACTTTCGTGGAGAGAGAGAAAAAAAAAATGGTAATCCCAGATGGGTTGGTGTTGGTCCCCTCCCTTCCCGTCTCTCCCATCCCTCCACCTGCCACACTCTCCCTACGTCTGATGGTCAAAAGTCAAAACACTGGTTTTTGCATGGAAATCTCATCATAGGAATGAGAATAGTTGGAATGAAATATCCTCCATGTGATTGTCACAGATCGCCCAATCAACAATATATTTTCTTTCCCTTTTCTCTTTTAAATTTGAAAAAAATATAAAAAAGTAAAAAAATTGAAATAAAAAATTGAATTTCAATTCTATATAATTATATCATTATTTATCAATCATTTAGACATCCAAACGAGATGTATAAGTTACGAAATCAAGATTTTAATAATTTCAAAAATTTGAAAAAAGCTAAAAACTAAAAAAATGAAAAATATTTTTTAGTAATTTTCTTTAAAAAATTAGGACAGTTAATTAGTACGAACTACAAAATAATAAATTTTAGAAAAATTACCTACGCACTTATGTGGCATTGATATTTTATGATTGAAGAAATATTAACTAAATAGTTAAAGGTATACTAATATCATTTATTATAAAAACTCCGGTATTCCAGTTTAGTCTTACTAATGAAAGTGATAACCCACTATGAAATCGATTTGACTAGTTGACCCAATATTATAATCATTCATCTCACTTTTATTTTTGTTATGTACATATTAAAACCCCCACGAAATCAAGAATTTCAGTCAATATTTCAGATTTTGATTTTCTTTGAATTTTTTTGAAAAAATAATTTTGTACAATATTCTAATATTTTAGCTGAAATGGGCTTAATTTCAGCTAATATTTCTGCTAGGTGAGAAAACTAGATTTTTTTTCCAAGAAGCTAATATTTGATAATATTTTCATATTCCCTTTTTAAAAATTTAGTATTTTAGATCATGAGTAAAATTTGTTTGTCAGGTTTGATTGCCATGAGCCCATGAGTATTGCAATGAGATCGGGTGGTGCCTGTGTTGGAGAGTGAGATAACGGTGAGATAGTTGGTAACATCTTTGGTGGGGCCATGTAAAAAGGTTTCCAATTGGGTTGGTTCAAAGCTAGTAACTGTGGGGCCTGTGAAGAGTCTAAAGGCAACTGTAGGTCCAACACAACTAGCTATAACTTCCTCTGCTACTCCCTTGATGGAATACATGCCAACTATGTCACACTTTAAGACTCTCTCTTTTATCTACTTAATTAAGATTTCTCTTAAAAATTATGATATGATAATAATTTTAAAAGTATAAATCAATTTTAAAAGTTAGTTTTTGAAGGAGAAATATTTCAAGTATTATACAAGTCATTGATTTCTGAAGTGATTTGAGTCAATAAAATTTACGTTAAGTGAGTCAATAAAAATAAAATTCTTTACAACACTTATATTTGTGATGAATAAGTCAAACGAGGCCAGTCATCCCGTCCGCCAAGGAGAGACCTGGCTCTTGGTATCACTTGTTAGGACTGGACATTTAGTCTAAGAGACTAGCCTATTAGGTGGAGTGACCCAAGTCATTTATAAATTTCTAAATCTCCCTCTACACTTCCACCAATGTGGGACTCATTCAAAGCCCCAACAATCCGTGAAATGACACAAAGTCCCACATCGGTTAATTCAAGAGACCAATGACTCTGTATAACATTTGATGCACCCTACTCTCAACGGTTAGCTTCTAAGTGTAAGTTCTATCTCAATAATGTTATAATGTTATATTTTCTAATATGGTATCAGAGTACGTTCCACGTGCCCAGTGCACATCAAGGCAGGTCTCAAGTTTCTCCGTACAGCGGCACAGCGCAGCTGCGCCTGATGGCAGGGGTGAAGTGACAAAAGCCACACATTGGTTAATTCAAGAAATCAATGACTCCATGTAGTACTTGAGACACCCCACCTCTCTTAGCAATGTAATTTATTTTGTTCTTAAAGGTAATTTAGTCTTTATCTTATTAGGGCTAAGTAGGGGTTTATGTGTATATATACTGTTTTTGTACAAGTCTTTTGCAATACAATCAATTATTTCACTCTCAGCTAGCTTTTGAAAGTAAGTTCTAATTCAAGAATATTATCTTGTTTGTGGTTTTCTAACATGTAGGCTTTTGATGATGTTTTCTCGCTCACTTCATTTTATGGATTTTTTCCCCTTCTTCTTAGGCCCGTGATATGGGTTTATTTTGTCGGCTTCTGTTAATTCTTTATTTTTTTTGTCTGACCCGGATTGTTGCTATCCATTATTTTTGTATCTATTTTTTAGCCCTCTCCTCTCACCTCCACCCACCGACCCAATAACTGTTAGAATTCTTAACATTATTAAAATCCACGGTTCAAATTAACACTATGATTTTACAACAATAAACAAGAGAAGAAGAAATGTGAAAAGAAAAAGAAAAAGAAAATTAATTTACTTACACGTGTGAACGTTGATAAAGATAATGCCCGTTTTCTCGACTTTTTTCACGATTGGCTTTAGAGAACTGTTCAAAATCTCCAATGGCATACATAGTCACCTTACCCTTGATTTCATGGGCTAAGAGGACAGAAATAATACGTGGCTGGACGAGTGAGAGATCTATGCCTAGTCGAACATGGCAGTTCTCAAACTCCCAATCAATGTTATCAGAATCGGACCGTATAACGAACCGTGTTCGAGGAATTTTGGGCTCAATCAGGTTCAACCACATTCAACTAGGTTCAACCAGTTTCAACCGAGTTCAACTGCTTTCAACCTGTTTAAACCGGTTTCAACCGGATTCAACAGCGGTTAAAGCCTGTCAAGTAATAATATATTATATATATTACAAATAACATTTAGTAAGACACTTTTTACAAATAATGCCTGAAAGAGTATCAGGAAAACGTGTAGGGTATTGAAAATTTAAATTTTATTTTTTATTTTTAATAAGTCTATTCATTCAACTCACATCACGCTGTAAATAAACAAATGCATGTAATAAGTAGCAACATTTTATATTTAAGGCATCTCTTCTACTTCTCGCTGAGGTCGGAAATTTGCCAAAGTGGAACGTCTATTGAGATTCAGCAAAATGTCACCAGCTATAAGGTAATTAGTGACACAATAATAACAAATTATGACAATAAATCACCATCATTATTTTTCATGTTATCTTTCTTTTAAAATCTAATTTTCTATTATTATAATATTAAAAATAAAGAGGGTTTTAAAATCACAATATAGAATATTTTTCAGATTTTAAATAGTTCTTTAGATGATAGATTTTTTTTAAATTATAAATAAATATATACATCTAGTTTAAAGTTGAGGTAAAATATACATTATGCTGATATAAAATCCAAATACATCAGTATCAGTGCAGCAATTTATCGGCAATCACAAGATAATACACTTTTGTTGACACTCGTACGAATTTCGGCCGCAAAATACAAGATAATAAAGTGTTGTTTTATGCGGCACTCATTTTCTAATGAGAAAAAAAAACCATTTGATAAATTTTAAAATAAAATATCATTCGTTTCCTTAAAGACGCTACTTATATTGTTGGATCAACATTTACAGTTTGCAAAAACCTGAGGGATTGGCCTGATGGCCAAGAACCTATCTAGATGTAGGAGTGTTGTGTTTGAATCACACTCAATTCAAAGAGGCTACTCCCCGTAGTTTTATCCAGTATGTGTAGATTAAGAGTTTTCACATGCTCTGAAAGACTAATCAAGTGAGACGCCTCGACACCTTCAATCATAAAAAAAAAATATTTGTAGTTTGCAGAAGGCAACTCATTAATTGTCAATGAATCTAATTTGGTGTGATGATTCTTTTCTTAATAATGAAAATTAATCATCAGTCTAAATTAACATTTATGTGCTTTATAAATATAAATAAAAGTATAGCAACATATAAATTATTAACCGGCTTTAAATCACATGGATGACAATCCAACCTCATATTTGGTATCATAAAATGTAGCAGGGTCAACTAGTGGTGATAATTCGGTTCATCATAGTCCAGAACTCCACAGAAAGTTATTGTAATTATAATATATGAGGGTTTAACTTTTATAAATAAATTCTAAATAGACAACTAATTTATAATAATATTTATTAAATGTACATATAATTATCAATAGATAAGTGAACTTAACAATAATAATAAAAACTCTAGACTATGGTTCTCCTATTGCATAAAAAATAGAGACAAATGAATGTTTTAACACGTGAAAACTAGGGCTGAATCTCGGGTCAGGTCAGGCCGGGCTTTTACAAAGCTAACCCAACCCAACCGTCAAAATTTATTGAACCCGATCTGACCCGATTTGTATAGCTTACCGAATTACTCAACCCAACTCGACCTAAATTTCTAACCCGAGTTAACATGAGTGTTGTTTGATCACGAGGTGCACTCATGTCGAGTCTGGTTACGTTGGGTCGAGTTGTGTTAATTTTAAATTTCTTAACCTAACTCGACCTGAATTTCATATGGATTTTTATTTTTCCAACCCAATATGACCCAAACTATACAAATACATATCCAAATCCACTGATTTCTAGGGTTGGGTCATGCGAGTCAGGTTAAAACCTGACTCAAGTTTCACTCCTATTGAAAACCATCCCTACTATGCATTATTATTAGTCCCAACTTAATTAAGAGTTATGCACAATTTATCATTTCCTATTAACAATTCTAATATTTAAATTCACGTAACTTTTATTTCATAGGAATATCCATAATAATTTTATTTATTCTAATGACAAAATAAATTTTACAAACTTGACATATATGATGTATCTGCAATTCTGCATTACTCTTTAAATGTCCACCTATGTTCTCCAAATAAATCAAGCTCATCTCTAAATATGGCTAGAAATTAATAATTGACCTTTAACCCAACATGTTGAGAAAGATATAGTTATATCATAAATACGAATAATAACAGATGAAGACCCATTTGACGAGAATTTAAGCAAAAAGTGTAAAAGTTAAATTAAATATCTCAATCATTTAATGACTTTTTTATAAATCTGAGTTTATTAAAAAACAAGTTAAATTCAAATACAAAATTTAAAACTAACAATTCAGTCACTAGAACTAATGAAGCTGAGTTATGGCACAAAAGACTAGGACATGTAAATTTCAAAGATCTGTCTAAATTGAGTGAACATATTAAAGGACTGCCTAAGATAAGTAGATCAGCTCAAAAATTTTGTGGTGAGTGTCAAAAGGGTAAACAAGTGAGAGCTGCCCATAAGAAAGTAAATGTTGTGACTACCACTAGACCTCTTGAGCTTCTACATATGGATTTAGTTGGACCAACCTCTAATTGATTATTTTGGGTCCAATTTGCCTTAAAAATCCAATTAAAAAATATAAATAATATCTATAATTAAAAAAATTCTAAAAATATAAATTTGTAAATGCTACAAGTTTATAAATTTAGTAAGACTTCCAAATATATATAAATTCTAGAATTTCTACAATTTCAGAAAGAAACTTTTAAATTTAGGTAACCTTCTAAAATTAAAGTTTCTAAAAATAGAAACTGCCAATTTTAAATAGTAGCCTAAAATGGAAATTTTGAAAAGTATTTGTATATTAAAAAATAGAAATAATATCTAAATTTTTAAAATTTCTAAAGTAGAAATTTCTCAATTCAATAACTTTCTATATTTAGTAAGATTTCATAATCTATATAAATTCTAGAACTTTTATTATTTTGAAAAGAAAATTTTAAATTTAGGTAAATTTCTGAGATTATAATTTCTAAAAACAGAAACTAACAATTTTAAATACTTGCCTAAAAAAGAAATTTACAAGATTAACAGTATTTCTAAAAACACAAAATTTAAAAATAAATATTTGTTTTTTCTCCGATAACGGCACCTAAAACTTGTTGTGCAAATAAACATATGGTGTTTTAAATTTATATTTGCAATCAGACGAACCATTAGTAGTATAGCTTCAGGAGTGCGAGTTCGAACCCATTAGGGACAAAGCAAAATATATGCAATTGAGATATTTTCGTATAAGTGATTACAATATAATGGAAATTAATCTAAATATAGAAATCAAAACTCTAATTTAGAAATATAATTTAATGTAGAAAATTTATAAAAATGGAAAACACATTTAAAAAATAGAAATAACATCTAAAATTAGAAATTGATTATTTTGGGTCCAATTTGCCTTGAAAATCCAATTAAAAATATAAATAATATCTATAATTAAAAAAATTCTAAAAATATAAATTTGTAAATGCTACAAGTTTATAAATTTAGTGAGACTTCCAAATATATATAAATTCTAGAATTTCTACAATTTCAGAAAGAAACTTTTAAATTTAGGTAACCTTCTAAAATTAAAGTTTCTAAAAATAGAAACTGCCAATTTTAAATAGTAAGCTAAAATGGAAATTTCGAAAAGTATCTGTATATTAAAAAATAGAAATAATATCTAAATTTTTAAAATTTCTAAAAATAGAAATTTCTCAATTCAACAACTTTCTAAATTTAGTAAGATTTCATAATCTTTATAAATTCTACAACTTTTATTATTTTGATTCATCATCTTAGGTCCATAAATGACCCATAAAAATTCCTTAACCATTTAAGTCCATAAAGAACCTCATGGGGTTCGGCCATACACCATGGCCGAACCCATGATCTTTCATTTTAGCCTTTAATTACAACTTTGCCATTATTAGAAAATTCCATAATTAGCAAGTCCATAATTAGAGACTTACCAATTTAATCTCCACCTTCCATAATTGAAGACTTACCAATTTAATTTCCACCTTCCACAATTAGAAGGTTTCCAACTTTATTCTCCACCTTCTATTTTAATCACCATGCTTAGATCCTTCCTAAATTAATATCCAACTTCCGTATTTAGAAAGTTTCTAAACCTAGGATCCAACCTTCCATATTTGGCATAATTTCCCAATTTAGCATGCATCCTTCCATAATTAGCAACTTACTAAATTTAATAACCATCTTTCCATTCTAATTAATTACTCATACATCAAAATACTAAAACAACTCCATGGGGTTCGGCCATACACCATGGCCGAACCCTATGGTTTTTATCATTCAAAACTCCATTAAAAACTATCAAAGTTCTTCCATTTAATTAATCACCATCTTAAATCCATCTATGTCTTCCCATGGTCTCCATTCAAAATTAAAAACATAGTTGACCTTTCCCATCACTTTAAATCCATTAAAATTTATTAACAACCTTTCCATGGCATGGCTGAATCCTATGGTGCATCTTATTCCATGGTCTCCATCCCTTAAAATTTCCATAAATTATAAACTACAACCTTTCATGGGGTTCGGCCCTTCACCATGGCCGAACCCTATGGTCTATCAGCCTCTTCTTAAACCACTTTAAATCCCTTTTAAAACATGCATAATCAGTCCATGGTTTTCATCATTAAAATTCCATAATTAAACCATGCTTTTCCATGGGGTTCGGCCATACACCATGGCCGAACCCTATGGTCCATTCTTTCCATTATAATCGTCATATTCATCCCTTAATCTTCTTCCATGGGGTTCGGCCATACACCTTGGCCGAACCCTATGGTTCTTTATCTTAAAACATATTAATCAAAACCATAAAATCACTTACCGGTTCTTGCTCTTCCAATCCTTCTTCTTTCCTTAGCCTCTTTCCATTTCTTCTTGATTTTTCCCAAGCCGTGACCAGCTTCTTGTTGCTGTGTGTGTGCTGTCGTCTCCTTGAATTCAATGTGAATGGCGTGAGCCCTTGTGTCTCTCCTTTATTACCTCCCATCGATCCCAACTTGGAAGGTGCTGTAACGCCCCGCCCATTTTCACTCACTTCTTCCCGTAAATTCAGAGTCTATTTTTTCTTTTATAACAGAGTAGAGTGATAGAGCGCGGGACGTCACGACGCGAGCTAAGTCCGAACTTCCAAAGTCCGACCCTTAATTGGCCAACCCTATGTGTGCATGGAACAAGTCCACGAAAATGGTTCACACATAGCAATATCAACTTGCGGAATAAAAATCATAACTTGCGGAATCATAACATCAATTTGCGGAAACATAATAAAACCAAGTTCTATTCCATTCAGATAGCAAAGTATGTCAAGTCATTAATCATCATTATCATAACGAATTATCCAATAAGACATCCAACCATAGCAAATCCATCTAAGTTATTACAATCCGAATTCTAGATACTCAAATACAAGCCCATGAGTATCTTAAACAAAATATAAACTAAAAGCGTTCCGAGCTCCTATGCTTGTCCCTTTCCGTGTTTAGCGTTTTCCTCGTTTCCTGCATCATCCACTAAAGGGTAGAAGTAGGGTGTTAGTACAACGCGCCTAGTAGGTATTCCAGTTAGGGTTAATACATGGTTTAGTACCAAAAATATAGATATAACATATATCAAAACCAGTTATAATAAATCATGCCATACTTATAAAGCATCGTATCCAAATCAGTGTATGATAATATAGATCCAATCATACCGATAAAAACCAAAACCTTGCATGATAATAAAAGTCATAATCATGCCGATTCAATGCCATGCCATGCTATCATATGCAATGAGTCCCACCCATCACAAAACATAGAGTATACTCTTGATGGAATTCTCCTCATCAAAGTATCTTCCTAGTGGAATGCTCATCACCAAGGTCTTCTCTCTTGATGGAATTCTCCTCATCAAAGTATCTTCCTGGTGGAATGCTCATCACCAAGGTCTTCTCTCTTGATGGAATTGTCCTCATCAAGGTATTTCCCACAGTTGCCTTACGGATATTCCGACGAAGTGTGGGCTCCGGTTACTTAGTATCCTCTTGATGGAATTCTCATCATCAAGGTATCCCCTGATGGAATGCTCATCACCAGGGTCTTCATACATAGTATCCTCTTGATGGGATTCTCATCATCAAGGTATCTCCCACTAGTGCTTTACGGACGCCCCGATGGAGTGTGGGTCCGGTTACCTGTCATCCCTCCCATGCCACGCATGAGATGCAAATACCACATGCTATGCAATTATACAAAATCATAGCATTTTAAAGCTCATATTAAAACCACATGCTATTTTATCAAATAAACATAGCATATAAAATCACCATTTGAAACATATCCTTTGCAATATAAAATGATCAAAATAAGATAAAGACAATGTACATAAACCCATGGTTTCAAAGAGGTGGAATCTTACCAAAGACTGCTACGTGTCCTTGCGTCTTTCGTCCGGTAACCGCTCACGATCGTAGACACCCTGTGAGGTCCCGTTACCTTATAACATAATAACCAAATCAAAACCAAGTCCCACTTGATTTAGAATATTTTAAGTCCATAAACCAATCCCATGGTTTATCATTTTCAGCCGTTATTACCAAATTGCCATTGGTCTAATCTTTAATTAACAATTCATTTATTTAATCCAACGTACGTCGTAACCCTATGTTCATCAAAACAATTACCATGGGGTTTGGCCACACACCATGGCCAAAACCCATGGTCCCTTATTTTCACCTAATTACCAAAATGCCATTATACATATCCATAGCCATTTACCTTCCCCATTTTCATATATTTACAAGATTGCCATCCATGGCTAATATAACCCAATATTCTTATTTACAACCCATTAATCCAAATTCATGAGGTTTGGCCATACCCATGGCCAAAACCATGATCTTTCAATTTTAGGTGATAATTACAAAATTGCCATCCAAGGCTAACTTTCCTTTTTAGCAAGTATTTACAACCTTGCCATTGCCTCCAACAACTTAGGCTTAGGTTCCAACACATAGGTCCATACATGAACCCAAATAAATCCTTAACCTCTTAAGTCCATAAGAACCTCATGGGGTTCGGCCATACACCATGGCAAAACCGATGATCTTCCATTTTGGCATGTATTTTCAACTTTGCCCTTGTAACACCTCAGATTTTCAATTTATTATTTTTTATGAAATTAACCATTTTCAATTGTGAATTTTAGATTTGATCTTAAATGGATAAAGAATTGGGCCATAACCCAATTAAGACCCAATTGTTTGTGGAATTGGTTTCAATAAATTAAATGGGGCCGAAATTAATTTAGTAGTGCAATCTATGTTACACGCATGGGTGAGATGAGATATCTATTGAAATAATTAAAAGATTATGTATGGCCAAATTTTAGATATTAAATATATATATATATATATATATGTTATGCGCATGAGATAATTAAAGAAGGGAATATGGGCGCATAGTACTTTCTAAATAGGGATTAAGGAAGGATTTAATTAAGGAGAGCAAGTGAGGTCGGCAATTGCTAATCCAAGCAAGAGGCCACACGGTATTGCCATCTAAGGCAAGGGGCGCATGGCACCTTCCCCATTTGGATTAAATAGAAGCTTAAAAGGAGAGACAAAGAGGGGGTGCACGGTTTTTACAATCCCATTGCCGAGTTTTATTTCTCTCTCCCTCTCTCAAGTCCTCCCTCATGCCAAAGAGCAAAGAGAAGAAGAAGGCAGCAATAAGAAGGTGGTTCGGCCAGCAAAGGGAAAGGAAAAGAAAATTGGAAGAGCAAGAAACCAAATGGAAAACGTTAGTATCTTGATTAATAATTTTATGTTTGAAACAAAAATAACCATAGGGTTCGGCCATGGTGTTTGGCAGAACCCCATGGAGGAAGATTGATGAGGATTTAATGATTTAAATGGAGAAAAAGAACCATAGGGTTCGGCCTTAGTGCATGGCCGAACCCCATGGAAATACTTGATTTAATTATTGGGTTTTAAGATTGAAAACCATGGAGACATTTGATTGATTTCATTGGGTTTATGTTCTTAGATTTTAGATCATAGAAACCTTTGATGATTGTCGGTTTTAGATTCAAGAAGACAATGAAAGAATATGGAATATGGGTCGGCCATGGCATGGCCGAACCATGATTGTTTTTATGGCTAAGTGATTGGATCCATACTAATGAAAAGAAGGGGTGAGGTTCGGCCATGGTGTATGGCCAAACCCCACCAAATATTTTAATGGTTTGGTGTATAATTTTAATGGATCTAAATCATTGATGAAGGTCATGAACCATAGGGTTCGGCCATGGTGCTTGGCCGAACCCCATGGGGTTGTTTTTGGGAATGGAGATTAAATATGGAAAGCTTCCAAATTTAGAAAGAGTTGTTAAATTGGAAAGCACTCCAATTTTAGAAAGAAGATTTCTAATCTAAGAAACTATTCCAATTATGGAAAGTATTGCTAAAATTAGAAAGCATCCAAGTATGGAAAATGGTTGCCAAATTTGGAAAGCAATCTAAATATGGAAGGAAGGTTATTATTTTTGGAAGGTGTTTTCATTTATGGAAGGAGATTGCTAAAATTAGAAGCTACCTAATTATGGACTTTCTAAATGAGGATTTTGGAAACCATAGGGTTTGGGCATGGGTATGGCCGAATCCCATGGAATTGGTTTGGTATTTTTTGTGTAAATAAATATATGATTATTAATTTAGAAAGTGGAGATAAGATTGGAAACAAAGGTATCGTGGGTTCAGCCATGTGTATGGCCGAACTTCATGAATCAAAATTGTGGGTTAGGCTTTGTGTTTTGTAAATAAAGTAAAGGATACAATGTATGTTCTGGATTGATGGTGAAAGGAATGGCAAAAATGTAATTACACGCCAAAGTGGAGAACCATGGGTTCGGCCATGATGTATGGCCGAACCCCATGAGTTGTGTTTGATGGACTTGTTTGGTTAAGGAAATTTATAGGGTCTAAATATAGTAGATTTAAATGAGCAAAAAGGGTGAGGCTCGGCCATGGGTATGGCCGAACCCCACAAGTTTGGTTAATGGACTTAGAACCTTGTAATCAAGTGGGACTTGGTGTTTAT
This sequence comes from Chimonanthus salicifolius, assembly GCA_013350335.1. Taxonomy (NCBI): domain Eukaryota; kingdom Viridiplantae; phylum Streptophyta; class Magnoliopsida; order Laurales; family Calycanthaceae; genus Chimonanthus; species Chimonanthus salicifolius. The sequence goes on from CM023541.1 coordinate 212,357, forward strand.
TTATTATTATATTATAAGGTAACGTGATCTCGCAAACGGTGCGCGATCGGTGATCGAATCTTGGACGAAAGCGCAAGGACTCGTGAACGGTCTTTGGTAGGATTCCACCTCTTTGAAACCATGGTTTATGTACTTTGTGTTTATCTTATTTTTAATGAAAGTTATGTTTCAAAGGATTTTAAATGCTATGTTCATTGTATAAATAGCATGTATTGGTTATATTTCAAAGGTTGATTTTATATGCTTTGTTTATATGAGGAAGAGCATGTGTTTTAAAGCATGATTTTTAATTGCTATGTTTATGTTATAAAATAGCATGTGTTCCATTGACATCTCATGCATGGCATGGGGTGGAGGATTTATAACTGAAGGGGTCACACTCCGTCGGGGTGTCCGAAAAACCTATGTGCGGTACCTTGATGTGATTTCCATCAAGAAGATTCCGGAGGGTCCATACTCCGCCGGGGTGTCCGGAAGACCTATGTGGTGGGTACATTTATGTACATGTGATGGGTGGGACTCATTGCATATTTGTCATCATTGCATGGCATGGATTTTACCTGGTTTTATATATTATGTTATAATATATGTTTTGTACTAACCATGTGTTAGCCGTAACTGGAATACCTACTGGGCGCGTTGTTCTAACGCCCTACTTCTACCCTAGTTGATGATACAGGTATTCAGGGGAACGAGGAACGCAAGACGGGCTAGGCTTAAGAGCTTGGAAGACTTATTTTATATGTTTGGAATAAAATTACTCATGAACTTGTATTTGAGTATTTGGATTTCGGAATGTAATAACGTAGATGGTCGGATGTTTAGTTTGATGATTATGATGTTTCTAATAATGATTAAGGACTTGACGTACTTTGTTATCTGAATGGAATAAAACTTGGTTCTATTATGATTCCGCATTTTGATGTTATGATTCCACAGGTTATGATTTTTATTCCGCAAATTGATATTGCTATGTGTGAAACCGTTTTATTGGATTGAGTCCATACACACATACGGTTGGCCAGTTAAGGGTCGGACTTTGGAAGTTCGGACTTAGCTCGCGTCGTGACGTCTCGCGTTCTATCACTCTACTCTGTTATAAATACACACTGAATTTACGGGAAAAAGCGAATGAAAAAGGGCGGGGCGTTACAGTTGGTATCAGAGCGAACCTGAAACTTGAATCTCTCAGAGTAAATTAATCCGGTCTCGTGCATTAATTTACTTCGTTAGACTCAAACAGATGATAGCAAAGGAAGTACATTCAAAATCATCGGATTATCAAACATAGCGACATAGGATGTATTTGTAATAGCCCGGAATTTTTAAATCAATATATATGTGGCTATTATTTATTTTAATGATGGAAATTGGGAATTTTGATGGAATAGATGTTAAGTGGATCAAAATTTGGGGCAAAGGCTCCAAGTATGGTCCAATGGACCATGGGTTGGATGAAACTCATTTAAATGGTCAATGATAGTTAATTGGGCCAAGGATGGTCAAATTGGGCCCAATACCCATTTGGGACCCAATGGGTCAAGATAATTTAAGCTCTAAGGTAAATGGGTAGGAGTTGAATGTAATTGGGCCATGGGCCCAATGGTGATCCAATAAGTGGGAATGGATTGAATGGATTTAAATCACCTAAGTTAATTTTAATTACACCAAGGTGACATGGCCGATTGGGACCCACCTCCACCTCACCAAGTGAGGTGGCGTGTGGACCAAGGATTGGTGGGGCCGGCCACCATGGTTGAATTGGTCAACCATGGGTGGATACATGGAGGGAATTTAAGGAAATGTAATTAGATTAAATAAGAAATAATTAACCTAAGTCAATGATCTAATTAATCAAATGATTAAGTTAATCAAATGTGGTCAAATGGTCAAAGATGGAAGACCAAACCACCTCATCTCCAAGCTCAAAACCGTTGGCTTAAGTGGTGGTTTATCCCAACCACCACCACTAAGCACATTAGCCCATGTTGGTTGGTGGGAGGAATTAATGATGGAGTGTAGTGTAAGCAACCAAGAGGATGAGATAGGTTTTCATCTCATCTCTCCATTCCACTCTCATTTCACTCTCTACCTCTCTTGCTCCCTCTCATTGCCATCCCTCACTCAAGGAGAAAAAAAAAAAACTAAGAAGAGAAGAAGAGAAGAAAAGAGAGGAAAAGTGCAAGCATAAGCCACCACTTCAAGATCAAAACTTAGGGTATTCTTTCTCATCCTCTCCTCCCTTCCCTCTCTCAAACACACCCCATGTTGGCCAGACCCAAGCTTTGATATTTTCATCTTGATCAAGCATCTTGGTCGACCAACAAAGGAGAAAAAGAAGAAAGAAGGCCAAGGAATCCAAGAGGAGGAAGAAAAGTCGGAGGAGCCGTCGGATCTGTAAGTATTTCTAAACAAGAGGTTAGATTTTTTTTAAGGTTTAAGATTTGGGATCCATTTCTTGGATTTAATGGTGGCCAAAACATCATGGGCCTTGGATCTCAAATCCATCCAAAGATGAAGTGAGAAATGGACAAAATGGGAAGGAGAGATTAAGAAAAATAAATAGATGCATTAAGGACCTTAAGTATTAAGATTATTAAAGCATGGATGTATGTAATGTTTGAAGGAATCATGGACCATAGGGTTCGGCCATGTAGTATGGCCGAACCCCATGGTAGGTAATTAAGGAAAATTGAATGGGGTTTTTAGAATTAAAATCATGGAAAGATGGTTTATGATTTTAAGGTTTTAAGGATTAAATTTAGTGATTTTTAAAGGAATTGTAAATGAGGGAATCCATGGATGAAGGTTAATGTTTTTATGGTCTTAAATATCACCAATGAATGATGAACCATGAACCATGGGTTCGGCCATGGTGTATGGCCGAACCCTATGGTGATGTAATAGTGGTTTTAATGGGTGAAGAGATGGAAGAATGATTAAGAATATTGATAGTTTAAATGGATTTTAAGTGTAGTAGATAATGTTTTAAAGGAGTGGAAGTATTGATAAACCATGAATTCCATGGGAAGATTTTGATGGTTTAGGTATTTTGGAAACCATGAAAAGAATGGGGAATAAGGCGTGATTAAATGAGTCATAAATGGACTAAAAAATGTACCAAATGATGATCAAAGTTGATGATGTAAAGGTATGATTTAAACCCCCTCATGGAGGGACTTATTTGAATCTAAATGTGGTAAATAGGCCTAAGAAAAAATGGGGAAAAAGACATCATGGGTTCGGCCATGGTGTATGGCCGAAGCCATGACCCATATGGCCGAACCCATGACCCATTTTACAAACCAATTGATGGGCTAAGTATGGAGCTAAGTATGTGATTAATGAATGGGGATTAGGGTAATTAAGTGGCTGATTTTTAATAATGATGTGTCATGGCTAATGAATCATTAAGGGATCCAAGTTATGGATCAGTTATGGGCCTAAGAAGGGAGGAATAAAATGAGAACTTAACCATGGAGGAAGAGTGGCAAAATGGTAAATAAGGGCCAAAAGGAAGAACCATGGGTTCGGCCATGGTACATGGTCGAATCCCATGGAGATTAATCATGGACTTAGGTGTTTTAAAGATGACCTTATGTATGGCTAAATAAAGCCTAGGGTGACTGGTTTTTAGACTCATGTAATTAAAATAATTAATGAATTAAATGGGACCCACAAACCTAGTTAGTGAGGTTCGGCCATAGTGTATGGCCGAACCCTACTAAGGTATGATTAATGGACTTAAATGGTTAAAAACATGGACTGATTATTCATATGTAATAAGGTACCGGACATCGTAAGCGGTGCGCGTTTGGGTAACCGGATTCGTGAACGAAAATGTAAAGGGACGTTAGTCGGTATTCGGTAGGATTCCTACCTTTTTGTAAGCCATGGATTATGTGTTGTGTGATGGTTTCTTTATTTATTTTTGATAATTATATGATTTATCTTATGATGGGTTTTAAGGCTATGAATTATATGTTAATGCTATGAATTATATTTTAAGGTTATGCATTATATGTAAAGGCTATGAATTATATATTAAGGCTATGAGTTATATATATTACATAGCATAATGCATTTACATCTCATGCATGGCATGGGCGGGAAAATAAAGAAACCGGAGTCCATGCTCCGTCGGGTTGAGAAGCAAACATGGGGATAGCCTGATGTGCTATAACCGGAGTCCATGTTCCGTCGGGGCGACCGAGAAGTAAACATGGGGATATCTTGATGTGTTGAGATATAACCGGAGTCCATGCTCCGTCGGGGCGACCGAGAAGCAAACATGGGGATATCTTGATGAGGTTTTTCCATCAAGGGGGATTTTATATATGATTGGAAAAAAAAAAAGACATTGTACAATGGTAAGGATGATGGTGGGACTTATGACATAAGATACCCATGGCATGGCATTCATTTTATGGTTTTCATTATATTATTACCGATAGGCTTGTTATCACTAATCCATGTGTTAGCCCTACTCGGAGTCCTACTGGGCGCGTTGTCTAACGCCCTACTTCCACCTTAGCTGATGACGCAGGAGATGGCGGAATTGAAGGACGAGACGGGAGGCAGGCGTAGGAGCTTGGGGAAGCGGGCTAGATAGTTTACTTAAATTTATTTTGGAAATGTAATTTGAGTAACTTAGCTCGTCGGACTGTAATAATTTATATTTCTGCTATGGTTTGGACTTTACTTTCGGATGTTATCCTTTTGAGGTAATTTAGTAATTTAAATGATGTAACTTCCTTGCTATCTAAAATTGGTAGGATAGGCTCTATTATAATTCCGCATTTAGTTATAATTCCGCGAGCATAATTTCTACGTGTGAACCATTCTCGTGGACTTAGTTTCCACGCACACGTAGGGTTGGCCAGTTAAGGGCCGGGCTTTAGAAGCTCGGATTTAACTCGCGTCGTGACGTCCCGCGCCCTTTGTCACTTTTATTTCAAAAAAAAAAATATAGACTCTGATTTTCGGTCAATTAAGCATAGTGAAAAGGGGCGGGCGTTACAGTATTTCCCCCGAAATAAAACAAAATCAAGAGTGCTTATTTGGAAATTTTCCCCAACAGGTAGGAATTACAAATTTTTATTATGGAAACTAAGTCTTGATGTTTTCAATGGCTTAGGGAAAAATGGTTCCAAGGGGAAGGCCAAGGAAAAATACCCGACAAAACTCAAAAGGGGGTGAAGAGGAGGAACGACATTCTCATCATGAGGAGGAACAACATTCTCATCATGAGGAGGAACAACATTCTCATCACGAAGAGGAAGAACATCAATCTCATCATGAGGAGGAGCAACAAAGCAACTTGAACATACCAGTGGTGCCTCCTGAATTGCAGAATTTGGTCCAAGCGGTGGTTACGTCAGTGCTCCAACAACATATGAATGAGAATGGCAACACCAACGGGAACAATGACAGGAGCATGGTCAGGGATTTTCAGCAACAACGCCCTCCTTACTTCAAGGGAAGAGAAGGGGTTGTCGGAGCAGAAAACTGGCTGAAAAAGATTTCACAGATCTTGACTTTGTTGAATATTAAGAGTCATGCTCACAAGATTTTACTGGCCACATCACAGCTGATTGATGATGCTGGTAAATGGTGGGAGGTGATAGAGAAGCAGCGAGCACTTCTTCCAGAAGGAGAAAGGACTGCCATGACTTGGGAGCAGTTCTCAGCTACCTTCCTGGAACATTATTTTCCTGAGGAGGAGAAGGAGCGCCAGACACAGGCTTTTCTATCTTTGGTACAGGGTACCATGACGGTGGCAGAGTACCACTAGGAATTTCTCAGTTTATCTGTGTATGCATTCTATATGGTGGATACTGAGCATTGAAGGGCACGGAAGTTTGAACGGGGCCTTCGGCCTAGTATAAGGGCCAAGGTAACTATATTTAAGGCACCCACATGGGCAGAAGTGGTCAGCAGGGCCACTATAGCAGAGCAGGAATTGGCTGAGTTAACGCAGTTTGACAATCGCGGAGCTTAGAGTGGGAGGGATACATTCCAGCCCAACAAGAGGTTCCGACCAAACCCTAGCAAACCCGCACCATCCACTGGGTCAACAGGGGGCTTTCGTCCCAATCATCCCTCCCCATCTGCATCAGTCACTCAGGCTCCCACAGGGGTGAACAACTGTTTTCATTGTGATCAGCCTGGCCATTTTAAGAGGGAATGTCCATAACTCAACAAACCCTCATATTCTAGAGGCTCATCTCGTCCACCAGTTAGGCCAGCTAATTCACGTGGAGGCAGGGCAATTAATCAGGCGAGGCAGCCACCTACAGGATCTGGACAGGTATTTACCTTAGCACCTCCAGCAGCAGTGGATCATTCTGTGATTCAAGGTATGGCAGTAGTCAGTAGTTCCTAGGCCTTTGCATTGTTTGATTCGGGAGCATCACATTCTTTTATATCTGCTGCATTTGTAACTGCTACTGGTACATTGGTACAAAAACTGTCCATATCATTCACTATTGTATCCCTCGTCGGAGACACATCATTGGGACTTATATGCACAGCAGTGAATACGGAACTTGCTGGACTCAGATTTGAGTTCAATTATTTGGTGCTCGATATGACAGAATATGATATTATTTTTGGCATGGATTGGTTGGCTAGCTTTAAGGCCAACATTGATTGTTATCGTCGCAGGGTGACATTTTCGTCGCTCGAGGGAAACCAACATGTTGTGCGTGCTGATAAACAAAGCAGACTGCATGAAGGGTTGAATCATCAAGTGTTGAACATTATCAGAATCAACAAGACACCGGTGACTGAACTTCCGGAAATAGTAAGGGATTATGCGGACGCCTTTCCAACGGAACTCCCTGGTTTGCCTCCCATGAGGGAGATCAATTTTGAAATCAAGCTGTATCCTGACACTGCACCAGTGTCATTACCACATTACCGGATGGCACCAGCAGAGATGTCCGAGTTAAAGAAGCAGATTGATGAACTGCTCAGATTGGGGTGCATTCGGAATAGTATGTCGGCTTGGGGAGCTCCAGTTTTATTTGTGAAGAAAAAGGATAGTTCACTCCGTATGTGTGTGGATTATCGAAAACTGAACCAGTTGACGGTCAGAAACAAGTACCCTCTACCCAGGATTGATGATTTATTTGATCAACTTAAAGGTTCCAGTCATTTTTCTAAGATTGACTTGATGTCCGGATATCACCAGATCCGGGTTAGGGAGGAGGATATAGAGAAGACAGCCTTCAGAACGCGGTATGGGCTATATGAATTTGTAGTCATGCCGTTTGGACTCACCAATGCACCGGCTGTGTTCATGGATTTAATGAACATGATCTTCCATCCTTATTTGGACCAATTTGTTATTGTATTCATTGATGATATTTGGATTTACTCTAAGACTCAGAAAGAACATGCTGAGCACCTAAGAATAGTTCTAGACACTTTGAGGAATAACAAACTATATGCTAAAAGCCAGTAAATGTGAATTTTGGCTATCTGAGGTCAACTTTTTGGGACATGTTATATCAGAAGAAGGCATAGCCGTGGACCTAGCTAAGATAGCGGCAGTGAGAGACTGGAAAGCGCCAAGGAATGTAACCGAGATCCGTAGTTTCTTGGGATTGGCAGGTTATTATAGGAAATTTATTATGGACTTCTCTAAAATTGCATCTCCATTGACTCGACTCACTCAGAAAGGAGTCAAATATGAATGGTCAGATTTGTGTAACCAGAGGTTTGAAGAGCTGAAGAAGAGACTTACCACTGCTCCTATCCTAATTTTGCCTGAAAAAGGCAAGTGTTATGAGGTACAGTGCGATGCTTCAGGAGAGGGACTGGGGTGTACACTAAGTCAAAGTAATCGTGTGGTGGCTTATGGCTCAAGAGAGTTGAAAATTCATGAACGTCTTTATCCTACACACGATCTGGAACTAGCCGCAGTGGTCTTCGCTCTCAAAAGCTGGAGACATTATCTTTATGGCGAGAAATTTGAAGTGTTTTCAGATCATAAGAGCTTGAAATATTTGTTTGATCAGAAAGAGCTCAATTTGAGGCAGCGCAGATGAATGGAATATCTAGCAGATTATGAGTTCACACTTCGTTATCATCCTGGCAAGGCGAACAAGGTGGCAGATGCCCTCAGCCGTTTATCACATGCATCAGTGGCATGTTTGATCAGGACAGAATGGGAGATGCTGAATGCCATTCGAGAATTTAAACTTTACCTCAATAACCATGGGACTATTTATAATTTGATTATACGGTCCAACATGGTTACCAAGATTGAACAGGAATAGCGGACAAACCCGGAAGTGGAGGAGATTTGGGCTAAGATGTCTACTGGTGAAGTTATACTGGAATGGGAGTTACGACCAGGACAGGGTCTTCTATTCCGATGAAGGATCTAAATACCTAAGAGCTACAGAAAAGAGTTATTGGTTGAGGCACATCAGACCAAACTCTCTATTCATCAGGGCAGCACCAAGATGTATCACGACCTGAAGAGACATTGCTGGTGGTATGGATTCAAAAAAGATGTGGCAGAATTTGTGGCACATTGCTTAACTTGTCAACAGGTTAAAACGGAACATCAGAAACCACCAGGGTTGCTCAAACCCTTACCAGTGTCGGAATGGAAATGGGAGCACATCTCCATGGATTTTGTAACAGGGTTGCCAGGTCATCAAAGGGCAACGATGTGATATGGATCGTGGTAGACCGGCTGACCAAGTCTACACATTTCATTCCTATTAAGATGACAGACTCATCTGAGACTTTGGGTCGACGGTATATCAAGGATATCATCAGGTTGCATGGTATACCTTGGACTATTGTGTCTGACAGAGATGGTCGATTCATAGGCAGAGTATGGCAGAGCATGCAGACGGCCATGGGAACAGATTTACTGATTAGTACGGCATTTCATCCATAGACTGATGGACAGTCTGAGAGGACAATTCAGACATTGGAGGACATGCTGAGAGCATGTATGCTAGATTTCAAAAGTGGATGGAAGGATCACTTGCCATTGGTAGAATTCTCATACAACAACAGTTACCAGGCAAGCCTCCAGATGGCACCATTTGAGGCATTAAATGTAGACCATGTAGGTCACCAGTGTGCTGGACAGAGGCCGGTGAACCTGCACTTATTGGACCTGAATTGGTTGCAGAGACTACAGCGCATATACAGTTGATACGGCGGCACCTATGACTGCGCAAAGTCGTTAGAAGAGTTATGCTGACAAGAGAAGGAGGTTCCTTAAATTTGAAGTGGGAGACATGGTGTTCTTGAAAGTCTCACCACGAAAGGGACACATGAGGTTTGGAAAGAAAGGGAAACTATCGCCAAGGTATGTGGGACCATTTTCTATCATAAGACGGATGGGGGACGTGGCTTATCAATTGGCACTCCCATCACAGTTGGCATCTTTACATGATGTGTTCCATGTATCAATGTTGAGAAAGTACAATGATGATCCTTCTCAAGTATTGAACGTACAAGACATAGAAGTTCAGAGCGACGTGACATACGTCGAAAAGCCTGTCCGAGTGGTGGACACAGAACAAAGGGTGTTACGGAATCGAGTGATCCAATTTGTCAAGATATAATGGGATTGACATGGCATTGAGGAAGCCACATGGGAACTCGAATCGGAAATGAGGAAGGCTCATCCTGAGCTATTTATGTAAATATTTGAAACCCTACTTCACTCGATTTTTGGGACGAAAATTTTAAAAAGAGGGTTGTATTGTAACACCTCGGATTTTCAATTTATTATTTTTTATGAAATTATCCATTTTCAATTGTAAATTTTAGATTTGATCTTAAATGGATAAAGAATTGGGCCATAACCCAATTAAGACCCAATTGTTTGTGGAATTGATTTCAATAAATTAAATGGGGCCGAAATTAATTTAGTAGTGCAATCTATGTTACACGCATGGGTGAGATGAGATTTCTATTGAAATAATTAAAAGATTATGTATGGCCGAATTTTAGATATTAAATATATATGTTATGCGCATGAGATAATTAAAGAAGGGAATATGGGCGCATAGTACTTTCTAAATAGGGATTAAGGAAGGATTTAATTAAGGAGAGCAAGTGAGGTCGGCAATTGCTAATCCAAGCAAGAGGCCACACGGCATTGCCATCTAAGGCAAGGGAGGGGCGCATGGCACCTTCCCCATTTGGATTAAATGGAAGCTTAAAAGGAGAGACAAAGAGGGGGTGCACGGTTTTTACAATCCCACTGCAGAGTTTTATTTCTCTCTCTCCCTCTCTCAAGTTCTCCCTCACGCCAAAGAGCAAAGAGAAGAAGAAGGCAGCAACAAGAAGGTGGTTCGGCTAGCAAAGGGAAAGGAAAAGAAAATTGGAAGAGCAAGAAACCAAAGGGAAAAGGTTAGTATCTTGATTAATAATTTTATGTTTGAAACAAAAAGAACCATAGGGTTCGGCCATGGTATTTGGCCGAACCCCATGGAGGAAGATTGGTGAGGATTTAATGATTTAAATGGAGAAAAAGAACCATAGGGTTCGGCCTTAGTGCATGGTCGAACCCCATGGAAATACTTGATTTAATTATTGAGTTTTAAGATTGAAAACCATGGAGACATTTGATTGATTTCATTGGGTTTATGTTCTTAGATTTTAGATCATAGAAACCTTTGATGATTGTCGGTTTTAGATTCAAGAAGACAATGAAAGAATATGGAATATGGGTAGGCCATGGCATGGCCGAACCATGATTGTTTTTATGGTTAAGTGATTGGATCCATACTAATGAAAAAAAGGGGTCAGGTTCGGCCATGGTGTATGGCCGAACCCCACCAAATATTTTAATGGTTTGGTGTATAATTTTAATGGATCTAAATCATTGATGAAGGTCATGAACCATACGGTTCGGCCATGGTGCTTGGCCGAACCCCATGGGGTTGTTTTTGGGAATGGAGATTAAATATGGAAAGCTTCCAAATTTAGAAAGAGTTGCTAAATTGGAAAGCACTCCAATTTTAGAAAGAAGATTTCTAATCTAAGAAACTATTCCAATTATGGAAAGTATTGCTAAAATTAGAAAGCATCCAAGTATGGAAAATGGTTGCTAAATTTGGAAAGCAATCTAAATATGGAAGGAAAGTTATTATTTTTGGAAGGTGTTTTCATTTATGGAAGGAGGTTGCTAAATTAGAAGCAACCTAATTATGGACTTTCTAAATGAGGAGTTTGGAAACCATAGGGTTCGGCCATACATGGAATTGGTTTGGTATTTTTAGCGTAAATAAATATATGATTATTAATTTAGAAAGTGGAGATAAGATTGGAAACAAAGGTATCATGGGTTCAGCCATGTGTATGGCCGAACTTCATGAATCAAAATTGTGGGTTAGGCTTTGTGTTTTGTAAATAAAGTAAAGGATACAATGTATGTTATGGATTGATGGTGAAAGGAATGGGAAAAATGTAATTACATGCCAAAGTGGAGAACCATGGGTTCGGCCATGATGTATGGCCGAACCCCATGAGTTGTGTTTGATGGACTTGTTTGGTTAAGGAAATTTATAGGGTCTAAATATAGTAGATTTAAATGACTAAGGTTTAGATCAATGGAATTTTGGTAATTAATGGGATAAATGAGCAAAAAGGGTGAGGCTCAGCCATGGGTATGGCCGAACCCCACAAGTTTGGTTAATGGACTTAGAACCTTGTAATCACAAGTGGGACTTGGTGTTGATTTATTATTATATTATAAGGTAATGGGATCTCGCAAACGGTGAGCGATCGGTGATCGAATCTTGGACGGAAACGCAAGGACTCGTGAACGTTCTTTGGTAGGATTCCACCTCTTTGAAACCATGGTTTATGTACTTTGTGTTTATCTTATTTTTAATGAAAGTTATGTTTCAAAGGATATGCTTTAAATGGATTTTAAATGCTATGTTCATTGTGTAAATAGCATGTATTGGTTATATTTCAAAGGTTGATTTTATATGCTTTGTTTATATGAGGAAGAGCATGTGTTTTAAAGTATGATTTTTAAATGCTATGTTTATGTTATAAAATAGCATGTGTTCCATTGGCATCTCATGCATGGCATGGGGTGGAGGATTTATAACCGGAGGGGTCACACTCCGTCTGGGCGTCCGAAAAACCTATGTGCGGTACCTTGATGTGATTTCCATCAAGAAGATTCCAGAGGGTCCACACTCCGCCGGGGCGTCCGGAAGACCTATGTGGTGGGTACATTTATGTACATGTGATGGGTGGGACTCATTGCATATTTGTCATCATTGCATGACATGGATTTTACTTGGTTTTATATATTATGTTATAATATATGTTTTGTACTAACCATGTATTATCCATAATTGGAATACATACTGGGCGCGTTGTTCTAACGCCCTACTTCTACCCTAGTTGATGATACATGTATTCAGGGGAACGAGGAACGCAAGACGGGCCAGGCTCAAGAGCTTGGAAGACTTATTTTATATGTTTGGAATAAAATTACTCATGAACTTGTATTTGAGTATTTGGATTTCGGAATGTAATAACTTAGATGGTCGGATGTTTAGTTTGATGATTATGATGTTTTTAATAATGATTAAGGACTTGACGTACTTTGCTATCTGAATGGAATAGAACTGGGTTCTATTATGATTCTGCATTTTGATGTTATGATTCCGCAGGTTATGATTTTTATTCCGCAAATTGATATTTCTATGTGTGAACTGTTTTATTGGACTGAGTCCATATACACATAGGGTTGGCCAGTTAAGGGTCGGACTTTGGAAGTTCGGACTTATCTCGCGTCATGACGTCTCACGTTCTATCACTCTACTCTGTTATATATATATACACTGAATTTACAGGAAAAAGCCAGTGAAAAAGTGCGGGGCGTTACAGCCCTTGCCTTAGGTTTATGTCCAAAACCGATCCATAAAACCCATGTGATCCCTTACTTGGTTCATAAATAGAAACTTCCTAAATTTAGTATACAACTTCCATAATTAGAAAGTTTCCAAACTTAACATCCATTCTTCCATAATTAGATGGTTTCCACATTTGGCATGCATCCTTCCATAATTAGATAGTTTCTATATTTAATCTCCTCCTATTTTTTGAACTTTCCAAATTATCCTCCATCATTCCATAATTAGAAAGTTTCGTCAAATAGAAACTTTCTAAATTTAATATACAAGTTCCATGATTAAGAGGTTTCCAACTTTAATAACTATTATCCATCTTAATCAATCACCAAATAATTCCAATAACTAGAAACCTTGTAAATCTAATAAGACATCTTCCATGGTCCTTGAAACACCATACTCATCCACCCATTAAAATTATTAACATCCTTTCAAAACCCTTTAAATTAAATTAAACCCAAAGTCTTAAGAGAATATGGGCTTACCTGGTTCCCGAAGTAGATGTGCATATTAGCCACAATACTTGGGCTTGATCTGGGTATTTGGAATTTTGTCTTCAAATCACCCTCACGTCCATGACTTCTCAAGACTCGACAATACCTTGCAGAAACGCTGCAACTGGGTGTTGCTGCCCTTGCTGTTTACACCTTCAAGCCCTTTTTTTATATCAGATCAGCTTGTAGTATAAGACAGTCCACATGTCCTCCTTGCTGTTCACGATCTTAGTAAGTTGCAGATCTATCTACTGCCAGAACAAGATCTTTGTTCAGTCAGCCTCTTGCATACAGTTGGATGCCTTTCCTTCTTCCACGTCTATTCTGCTATGTACACAACTAGTCCACCCTTGCTGCCACGTTCGTGCTCTGCTGTTTGCAGCTAGCACACACGCTGGTCTGCAAGCTTCTATCTCCTCTTCCTTATGTTATTCCTTCCACCGAGAAACTACTCTCTGTCTGTCCACGTTGTCTGTAGATTTCTCCTCATCTGAGTCTGACTTCTCTGTAGATTCAGCGATCTACAAAGCTGTCCCAGCTTTTGGTTTTCCAAGAGAATATCACAGTCCCCTTCTCAGTGGTACACCAAGAGCACATTAGATTTCTCTTTGTTAAATAGAGCAACTGCTGCTGTTGACCAGCCAACCTGATGCAACGTCTACTCGTGCAAGAAGAGAGATCTCACCTTGATGTCGAGTAGCCTCTTGATTGTTTATGTGTTGCTGTTGTCCTGTTTCCAGCCAGCTCTCCTTCTCTCTGTTTGTGTCTCCTCTTGCTGTCTACACGTCCTTGATGATTTCTCAGCAACGATGGAGAAGATGATGCTCCTTGTGTTACCCTCCCTCTGTCTCTAACAGATTCACAGATCTGAACTAGAGTTATGTCTGCCTCTCAGACACGCTGGCATTCCTTCATGCTGATGTATAGATCTCTGCTGCTCTGCTGTATATACTTGCCTCTGCTGCAAGTTGAGATGACCTTCTCCTTTTTTCACGCTGCAGAACAGATTTGCACTTCTCTTAGACGATGCAATCTGTTCTTACCCTTCTCTGTTCAGCGTCTCTACAGGCCTTTTATAAACTCTTGCTGCAGTCGGTCCTACTACGTTTACCGCTAAAACAGTCCCTTCTTATTGCCGTGTGAGAATCACTGTATTACAAAGGAAACTTTCCCATTTAATAGGCCTCCACGCTGGCAGCTAATCTCTCTTAGATTCGTTGTTTCTCTTGTTTGTTTGTCATCTGCTCTCTGTTACATTATAGAAAAGTGATGCCATGTCTTCTTCTTGTAATGATAGTTTCCTCACGCTTAATGCCATATCTCATTGGCTTCTTTAATACTGTCTTACAGCAATACAACAAGTTTCTATTCACATATATGGCAGCTCCTAATTACACTGAGAGACCTCTTTATAAAATCCCATATTTAGAAGGTGCCAAGACCCTCTAAATTAGCCATTGTCTAAACCCAAATCCATCTACACGATTTTAACCAAGAAAGCCCCTCTTGAAAAGATCTCTTGCGCATAAACATGGATATCCTATCTTCATTTAGATTAGATATCTTCTAATTTGGATTTTAGAAAATCTAATACCATTGCCTAATACAACTTATCCCAACGTGTGGCCCATTAGTTTTTATTGAAAACAATTCCAAAACCGTTGGGTCTAAATTGGGCATTGACCCAACACCTTACCCATATAAAAATCCATATCTAAAATTCACAAGCAAATGAGTAATTTCCGTAAATATTTATAACTTGAAAATTCAGGGTATTACAGGTGTTATGCTCCCCTTCTCTCTTGTTGCCTTTCTATAAATCCTTCCCATTAATCTTATCTTAGAAGGTGCTAAGATAGATCATTCCCTATGCCGTGTGCCCCTTGTTTCCCTTTAAAATATGCCATTGCTAATTAATCTTCCATTGGTTCCTAACTAAGAAGATGGTGTGTGCCCCTTGATGCCTTTCTTTTATTGAACCTTCACTTAATCAAGAATAGAAAATGCCATGCGCCTCATGTTTACTGCAAGCCCCATTGCCCTGTGCACTATCCTTTAAATTAGCCATTGCCTAAATGCCATTCTTAATCAAGGGAAATACCCCTTTTTTAAATAATCTTATGCGCATTACATAGATGTGCAAATCTTCTATATTCGGCCAATTAATATCCATACACGGCCATGCATAATTATTTAATTTTAAACATCTTATTATTTGGCAATCTTTGTTAAATTAAAACTCCTAAAATCTAGTCATCCATATCTTCCAAATTTCCTTTATGCGCATAATCATATATATTCAAATCTTCATTTAGATTAGATATCTTCTCAAGATACTCTAACATATAAATGTAGATATGAAAATCCCACATACATGGCCAAGCCATTAATCCAAATTCCCTCATGCGCATATCCTTTTTAAATGATCTTCTAGCACTTCATGCGCATGAAATTAATTCAAATCCCTTATTGCATTACTAATTAAAGCTAACCCCATTTAATTTATTTGAAACCATTTACCAAACCGTTGGGCCTTAATTGGGCCAATGACCCAACTCTTTGCCTAATTTAGGATCCATAACTAATATTCACAAAT
Organism: Chimonanthus salicifolius; assembly: GCA_013350335.1. Classification (NCBI taxonomy): domain Eukaryota; kingdom Viridiplantae; phylum Streptophyta; class Magnoliopsida; order Laurales; family Calycanthaceae; genus Chimonanthus; species Chimonanthus salicifolius. The sequence continues at coordinate 228,364 of CM023541.1, forward strand.
TAAATGGATTATTTTCATACAAAATAATTAACTGAAAATTCGAGGTGTTACACTAGGAACAAGCAAAATATATGCAATTGAGATATTATGGTATAAGTGATTACAATATAATGGAAATTAATCTAAATATAGAAATCAAAACTCTAATTTTAGAAATATAACTTAATGTAGAAACTTTATAAAAATGGAAAACAAATTTAAAAAATAGAAATAACATCTAAAATTAGAAATTGATTATTTTGGGTCCAATTTGCATCGAAAATCCAATTAAAAATACAAATAATATCTACAATTAAAAAAATTCTAAAAATATAAATTTCTAAATGCTACAAGTTTATAAATTTAGTAAGACTTCCAAATATATATAAATTCTAGAATTTCTACAATTTTAGAAAGAAACTTTTAAATTTAGGTAACCTTCTAAAATTAAATTTTCTAAAAATAGAAACTGCCAATTTTAAATAGTAGGCTAAAATGGAAATTTCGAAAAGTATCTGTCTATCAAAAAATAGAAATACTATCCAAATTTTTAAAATTTCTAAAAGTAGAAACTTCTCAATTCAACAAGTTTCTAAATAGTAGCCTAAAATGGAAATTTCCAAAAGTATCAGTATTTCAAAAAATAGAAATAATATCTAAATTTTTCAAAAATTTTAAAAATTGAAATTTCTCAATTCAACATGTTTCTAAATTTAGTAAAATTTCATAATGTATATAAATTCTAGAATTTCTACTATTTTGAAAAGAAAATTTTAAATTTATGTAACTTTCTAAGATTATAATTTCTAAAAATAGAAACTATCAATTTTAAATAGTTGCCTAAAATAGAAATTTCAAAAAGTAACAGTATTTCTAAAAACACAAAATTTAAAAACAAATATTTGTTTTTTCTCCAATAACGGCACCTAAAACTTGTTGTGCCAATAAACATATTGTGTTTTAAATTTATATTTACAATCAGACGAACCATTAATAGTATAACTTCAGGAGTGCGACTTCGAACCCACTAGGAACAAAGCAAAATATATGCAATTGAGATATTATGGTATAAGTGATTACAATATAATGGAAATTAATCTAAATACAAAAATCAAAACTCTAATCTTAGAAATATAACTTAATGTAGAAACTTTCTAAAAACCGCAAACAACTTTAAAAAATAGAAATAACATCTAAAATTAGAAATTGATAATTTTGGAGTCCAATTTGCATTGAAAATCCAATAAAAAATATAAATAATATCTACAAATAAAAAAATTCTAAAAATATAAATTTCTAAATGCTACAAGTTTATAAATTTAGTAGGACTTCCAAATCTATATAAAGTCTAGAATTTCTACAATTTCAGAAAGAAACTTTTAAACTTAGGTAACCTTCTAAAATTAAAGTTTCTAAAAATAGAAAATGCCAATTTTAAATAGTAGGCTAAAATGGAAATTTCAAAAAGTATCTGTATATTAAAAAATAGAAATAATATCTAAATTTTTAAAATTTCTAAAAGTAGAAATTTCTCAATTCAACAACTTTCCAAATTTAGTAAGATTTCATAATCTATATAAATTCTAGAACTTTTACTATTTTGAAAAGAAAATTTTAAATTTAGGTAAATTTCTAAGATTATAATTTCTAAAAACAGAAACTAACAATTTTAAATACTTGCCTAAAAAAGAAATTTTCAAAATTAACAATATTTCTAAAAACATAAAATTTAAAAATAAATATTTGTTTTCTCTCCTATAACGGCACCTAAAACTTGTTGTGCAAATAAGCATATGGTGTCTTAAATTTATATTTGCAATCAGACGAACCATTAATAGTATAGCTTCAAGAGTGCAAGTTCGAACCCACTAGGAACAAAGCAAAATATATGCAATTAAGATATTATGGTATAAGTGATTACAATATAATGGAAATTAATCTAAATATAGAAATCAAAACTCTAATTTTAGAAATATAAGTTAATGTAGAAACTTTATAAAAATGGAAAACAAATTTAAAAAATACAAATAACATCTAAAATTAGAAATTGATTATTTTGGGTCCAATTTGCATTGAAAATCCAATTAAAAATATAAATAATATCTACAATTAAAAAATTCTAAAAATATAAATTTCTAAATGCTACAAGTTTATAAATTTAGTAAGACTTCCAAATATATATAAATTCTAGAATTTCTACAATTTCAGAAAGAAACTTAAATTTAGGTAACCTTCTAAAATTAAAGTTTCTAAAAATAGAAACTGCCAATTTTAAATAGTAGACTAAAAGGGAAATTTCGAAAAGTATCTGTATATCAAAAAATAGAAATACTATCCAAATTTTTAAAATTTCTAAAAGTAGAAATTTCCTAATTCAACAAGTTTCAAAATTTAGTAAGATTTCATAATCTATATAACTTCTAGAATTTTTACTATTTTAAAATGAAAATTTTAAATTTAGGTAACCTTCTAAGAATATAATTTCTAAAAATAGAAACTGACAATTTTAAATTGTAGCCTAAAATGGAAATTTCCAAAAGTATCAGTATTTCAAAAAATAAAAATAATATCTAAATTTTTAAAAATTTTAAAAATTGAAATTTCTCAATTCAACATGTTTCTAAATTTAGTAAGATTTCATAATGTATATAAATTCTAGAATTTCTACTATTTTGAAAAGAAAATTTTAAATTTATGTAACTTTCTAAGATTATAATTTCTAAAAATAAAAACTATAAATTTTAAATAGTTGCCTAAAATAGAAATTTCAAAAAGTAACAGTATTTCTAAAAACACAATTTTAAAACAATATATTTGTTTTTTTTTCCAATAACGGCACCAAAAACTTGTTGTGCCAATAAACATATTGTGTTTTAAATTTATATTTACAATCAAACGAACCATTAATAGTATAGCTTCAGGAGTGCGAGTTCGAACCCACTAGGAACAAAGCAAAATATATGCAATTGAGATATTATGGTATAAGTGATTACAATATAATGGAAATTAATCTAAATACAGAAATCAAAACTCTAATCTTAGAAATATAACTTAATGTAGAAACTTTCTAAAAACAGAAAACAAATTTAAAAAATAGAAATAACATCTAAAATTAGAAATTGATAATTTTAGAGTCCAATTTGCATTGAAAATCCAATAAAAAATATAAATAATATCTACAAATAAAAAAATTCTAAAAATATAAATTTCTAAATGATACAAGTTTATAAATTTAGTAGGACTTCCAAATCTATAAAGTCTAGAATTTCTACAATTTCAGAAAGAAACTTTTAAACTTAGGTAACCTTCCAAATTAAAGTTTCTAAAAATAGAAAATGACAATTTTAAATAGTAGGCTAAAATGGAAATTTCGAAAAGTATCTGTATATTAAAAAATATAAATAATATCTAAATTTTTAAAATTTCTAAAAGTAGAAATTTCTCAATTCAACCAGTTTCTAAATTTAGTAAGATTTCGTAATCTATATAAATTCTAGAATTTTTACTATTTTGAAAAGTAAATTTTAAATTTAGGTAAATTTCTAAGATTATAATTTCTAAAAATAGAAACTGACAATTTTAAATTGTAGCCTAAAATGGAATTTCCAAAAGTATAAGTATTTCAAAAAATAGAAATAATATCTAAATTTTTAAAATTTCTAAAAATTAAAATTTCTCAATTCAACATGTTTCTAAATTTAGTAAGATTTCATAATGTATATAAATTCTAGAATTGCTACTATTTTGAAAGGAAAATTTTAAATTTATGTAACTTTCTAAGATTATAATTTCTAAAAATAGAAACTATCTATTTTAAGTAGTTGCCTAAAATAGAAATTTCCAAAAGTAACAGTATTTCAAATAATAGAAATAATATCTAAATTTTTAAAATTTCTAAAAATTGAAATTTCTCAATTCAACATTTTTCTAAATTTAGTAAGATTTCATAATGTATATAAATTCTAGAATTGCTAATACTTTGAAAAGAAAATTTTAAATTTATCTAACTTTCTAAGATTATAATTTCTACAAATAGAAACTATCAATTTTAAATAGTTTCCTAAAATAGAAATTTCCAAAAGTAACAGTATTTCTAAAAACACAAAATTTAAAAACAAATATTTGTTTTTTCTTCGACAACGGCGCCTAAAACTTGTTGTGCCAATAAACATATGGTGTTTTAAATTTATTTTTGCAATCAGACGAACCACTAATAGTATAGTTTCAGGAGTGCGAGTTCGAACCAAATAGGAACAAAGCGAAATATATGCAATTGAGATATTATGCTATAAGTGATTACAATATTGTGGAAATTAATCTAAATACAGAAATCAAAACTCTAATCTTAGAAATATAACTTAATGTAGAAACATTCTAAAAATGGAAAATAAATTAAAAAAATAATTAGAAATTGATAATTTTAGAGTCCAATTTGCATTGAAAATCCAATTAAAAATATAAATAATATCTAAAATTAAAAAACTTCTAAACATATAAATTTTTAAATGCCACAAGTTTATAAATTTAGCAAGACTTCTAAATCTATATAAATTCTAGAATTTCTACAATTTTAGAATGAAACTTTTAAACTTAGGTAACCTTCTAAAATTAAAGTTCCTAAAATAGAAACTGTCAATTTTAAATAGTAGGCTAAAATGGAAATTTTGAAAAGTATCTGTATATCAAAAAATAGAAATAATATCTAAATTTTTAAAATTTCTAAAAGTAAAAATTTCTCAATTCAACAAGTTTCTAAATTTAGTAAGATTTCGTAATCTATATAAATTCTATAATTTCTACTATTTTGAAAAGAAAATTTTCAATTTAGGTAACTTTCTCAGATTATAATTTCTAAAAATAGAAACTGACAATTTTAAATTGTAGCCTAAAATGAAAATTTCCAAAAGTATCAGTATTTCAAAAAATAGAAATAATATCTAAATTTTTAAAATTTCTAAAAATTGAAATTTCTCAATTCAACATGTTTCTAAATTTAGTAAGATTTCATAATATATATAAATTCTAGAATTGCTACTATTTTGAAAGGAAAATTTTAAATTTATGTAACTTTCTAAGATTATAATTTCTAAAAATAGAAACTATCTATGTTAAATAGTTGCCTAAAATAGAAATTTCCAAAAGTAACAGTATTTCTAAAAACACAAAATTTAAAAACAAATATTTGTTTTTTCTCTGACAACGATGCCTAAAACTTGTTGTGCCAATAAACATATGGTGTTTTAAATTTAAGTCGTCTGCGAAAGATTCTGCCCACGGTCCGGTAGGAAATATAATTCAAGTTGTGACCAGACCGTGACCAGCCATGACTTGACCAAATCATGACCAGACTGTGGTCAGCCAAGAGCTGACCGTGATCAGTTGCGACCTAACCATGATCAGCCGTGACCTAACCGAGATCAGTCTTGACCAAACCGTGACATGACCGTGATCAGCCGTGACCAGCCAATAATAGACCATGACCTGCCCCTGACCACTTCATTACCAACTTTAAGTCATCCATAATGTAGCTAAAGTTGCTAAAACATGGACAAGCACACCAAACATGCCCTTGCCGTGACCAGACTGTAATCAGCCCTGACCGTACTGTAATAATCCGTGACCAAGTATTGCATTTCGCTACATTCTTACGCATGCATGATGTCCGGTTCAATCGTGCAGCGGGCGAGCGCCGTTGGGGTCACACACATCGTCTGTCTCGGTTGAAAACAGTTCCCTGGCGCGGAGAGCACTGGAAGTTGATCCGTTAAGAGAGTTCTGCCACCTGACCTCATCGCAAGGCTTAGAGGGGGTAGAGGCAGGTCAAACTGATATCGATTAGCCGGTCGATCAAGGCAATGAAAATGATCTTTATGAAACATAAAGCCGTTCAAGCACAGACGAGCGTGCCAAACATGCCCTTGTCTTGACAAGACGAATATTTCATTTTACTATCCGTGACCTGTCCGCGGACGGTAAAACCCATCCTACATACAGGGATACCCATCAACAGTTAAAATCTGTCCCTACGACAGTGTTACTAGTCCGTGACCCGTCCCGCACCCACAAGACCCTGTCCATATTGTAGCAGAAGGTGCTCAAACGGGGACGAGTACGACAAACATTCCCGTGCTCTGGCAAAGCAACAACTTTAATTTACTATTCGTTTCCCATCTCGCGGACGGTGAAACCCGTCCTGCGAATAGTCAAAACCCATCCCGAGGATTGAGATACATGTCCGAGACTCGTACCGTACCCACAAGGCTGTGTCCATAATGTAGTTGAATGTGATCAAGCGTGGACGAGCGAGCCAGACATGCCCGTACTCTGGCAGAACGACAATTTTATGTTACCGTCTGTTTCTCGACAAAAGGATGGGTTAACCCATCCTATTATCAAAGGAACCCGTCTTGCGGACATACTAAACCCGTCCTTTGGATAGTGATACCTGTCCTAACCCATCTGTTACCTAACTGTCACCCACAAGACTTTGTCCACAGTGTAACTGAAGACACTAACACCCGTCCGTGATCCATCCTTAACCAGTCCCATGACCAGTTCGTGCTCAAACCGTGATCAGCTACGATCAGACCCTGATAAGGCGTGACCAGACCGTGATCAACCGTAACCAGTACATGATCAGACATGACCTGACCGTAATCACCCGTTACCAAACTGTGACCTGACCGTGACAAGTCGTGACCTGACCGTGATCATCCTTGTCCAGACCGTGACATGCCGTGACCAGACTATGATCAGCCAAGACCTGACCATGATCAGTCGTGACTGGCCGTGACCTGACCGTGATCAGCCGTAACCTGACCATGATCAGACGTGACGTGACCGTGATCATCTGAGACCGGACTGTGACCAGACCTTGACCAGCCATGACCAGACCGTGACCAAGTCGTGACGAGACCGGGACCAGCGATGACCAGACCGTGATCAGCCTAGTCCTGACCGTGATCAACCGTGACCTGACCTGACCATGATCAGCCGTGACCTGACCTGAACCTGGTCAATCGTGACTTGAAAATGATCAACCGTAACCTGATCGTGACCAGACCGTGACCACGTCGTGTATTTAGGTCGTCTGTGAAGGATTCTACCATTGGTCCGGTAGGAAATGTAATTCAAGTTGTGACCAAACCGTGATCAGCGAAGACCAGACCGTGATCAACCTTGACCTAACCATGATCAGCCGTGACCGAACCGTGATCGGCAATGACCAAACCTGACCTCACTGTGATCAGCCGTGATCGGACCGTGACCCTACTGTGACCAGCCGTGCCTGACTGTGACCAGCCAATACTAGACCATGACCTGCCCGTCACCAGTTCATTACCAATTATGACCCATCCATAATGTTGCTACAACTGCTAAAACATGGACTAAAACATGGACGAACACCCCAAATATGCCCAAAGAGGGGTGAGGGACGAATTGATGCGACTTGAGACTGAATCTCAATGGACCGTGGCAGTGAGGCCACTCTGCCGTTTACAATACCCCCTCGCGTATTTAAGTCGTCTGCGAAGAATTCTGCCCTTAGTTTGGTAGGAAATATAATTCAAGCCATGACCAGACTGTGATCAGCCATGACTAGACCGTCTCTAAACCGTGACCAGGCCGTGATCAGCCGTGGCTGGACCGTGATCAACCAAGACCTGAATGTGATCAGCGGTGACCTGACCATGATCAGCCATGATGGGATCGTGACTGGCCGTGACCTGACCGTCATCAGCCGTGACCAGACCGTGACCTGACCACAATCAGTCGTGACCTGACCGTGACGAGCCAGTACTAGACCATGACCTGCCCGTGACCAGTTCATTACTAACTATTATCCATTCATAATGTAGCTAAAGCTTCTAAAACACGGATGAACACCCCAAACATGCCCTTGCCTTGACCAGACTGTGATCAACCCTGACCAGACCATGATAAGCCGTGACCTAGTATCTCATTTCGCTACATTCTTCATCGATGTGAGAGCCGAGATATTCGTTGCCAAGGCTCGTACGTACGCACGCGTGATGTCTAGTTCGATTCTACAACGGGAGCAACCCGTTGGGGTCACCCACTGCATCCGTCCCGATTGACGATAGTTCCTCAGTAGGTAGAGCACCGGGAGTTGCTATGTTAAGAGAGTTCTGCCACCTGATAGCACCACGAGGCACAGAAGGGGCAGCAGCAGGTAAAATTGATATCGATTCACCCGTCGATCAAGACAACAAAAATGATCCTTATGAAAGATAAAGTTGCTCAAGTAATGACGAGCATGCCAAACACAACCTTGTCTTAACTAGATGAATATTTCATTTTACTGTCCGTAATCCATCAGCAGATGGTAAAACCCGTCCTACAGACAGCGATACCAATCTTGCGGACAATTAAAACCGGCCCCTTGGATGGTGTTAACCATCCGTGACCCGTCCCGCATCCACAAAACCCTGTCCATAGTGTAGCAGAAGGTGCTTAAACGCAGACGAGCATGCCAAACATGCCCGTACTCTGGTAGAGCGACAATATTGATTTACAGTCTGTTTCCCGTCACGCGGACAGTTCAACCCATCCTACTGACAGTAATTCCTGTCCAGCGAATAGTCAAAACCCGTCCAGCGAACAGAGATACACGTCCAATGCTAGTACCGCACCCACAAGGTCGTGTCCATATTCTAGCTGAAGGTGCTCAAGCGCGGACGAGCACGACAAACATGTTTCTGCTCTGGTAGAACGACAATTTTATGTTATCGTCAATTTCTCGTCCCTTTGTCGGGTTAAAACATCCTACTATCAATGAAACCGTTCCCGCGGACAGACAAAATCCGTCCTGCGGACACTAACACACGTCCTAATCCCTCCGTTTCTTGACTGTCACCCTCAAGACTTTGAACACAGTGTAGCTGAAGACACTAACAGCCGTCCTTCACCCATCCTTAACCTGTCTCATGAGAAGTTCGTGATCAGCCATGATCAGACCGTGATAAGTCGTGAGCAGACCATGATCAACCATGACCAGTTCGTGATCAGCCATGACCTAACCGTTATCAGCCGTGAACAAACCGTGACTGGGCCGTGATAGGCCATGACTAGCCGTGATTAGCCGTGACCTGACCGTGATCATCCATGTCCAAACTGAGAGAATCCGTGACCAGACCGTGATCAGACGTGGCCAGACCATGTTCGCCAAGGTTTGACTGTGATTAGACGTGATCGAACCGTGATTGGCCAAGACCTGACCGTGATCAGTCATGACCGACCGTGACCTGACCGTGATCAGCTGTGACCTGACCCTGATCAGCTGTGACAGATCGTGACGTGACAGTGATCAGACGAGACTAGACCGTGATCTGCTGTGACCAGACCAAGACCAACCATGACCAGACCCCTGACCAAGTAGTGACCAGCTGTGACGAGACCGTGATCAGCCTTGACCTGACCGTGATCAGCTGTGACTTGACCATGATCAACCACGACCAGTCCGTGACCTGACCATGATCAACCGTGACCTGACCTGAACATGATCATGGCCTGACCCTAATCAACCGTAACCTGACCGTGATCATCCGTGACCTGACTGTGATCAGCCGTGACCGAACCGTGATCAGCCAAGAACTGACCGTGATGAACAGTCACCTGACCATGATTAGTTGTGACCTGACCGTGACCGGTCATGACCAGACCGTGATCAGTCGTGGCCAGACCGTGACCTGACCATGATCAGCCGTGACCTGACCGTGATCAACCGTGATCAGTAGTTATCGTAGCAAGACCTTACCGTGATCAGCCATGACCTGATCGTGACCAGCCAATACTAGAGCATGACCTGCCCGTGACCAGTTCATTACCAACTATGATATATCCATAATGTTGCTAAAGCTACTAAAACACGGACGAGCACCCGAAATATGCCCCTGCCATGACCAGACTATAATCAGCCCTGACTAGATCTTGATAAACCGTTAACAAGTATCACATTTTGTTACAATCTTCATCGATCCGAGAGCGAGATATACGTTGCCGAGAGTCGTACCAGCGCACGCGAGATGTCGGATTCAATCGTGTAGTGGGCGACTCCGACCATGACCAAGTCGTGACCAGCCGTGACGAGACCGTGATCAGTCGTGACCTGAACGTGGTCAGCCGTGACGAGACCGTGATCAGTCGTGACCTGAACGTGGTCTAACCATGACCAGGCGTGACCTGACCTAAACTTGATCAACTGTGACCTGACCCTGATCAACCGTAACCTGACCATGATCAGCCGTAACTTGACCATGATTAGCCGTGATAGAATCGTGACCGGCCGTGACCTAACCGTGATCAGTCATGACCCCACCGTGACCTGACCATGATCAACCATGACCTAACCGTTATCAACCGTGATCAGCCGTTACCGAACCGTGACCTGACTGTGATCAGCCTTGACTTGACCCTGACCAGCCAATACTAGACCATGACCTACCCGTAACCAATTCATTACTAACTATGATCCATCCATAATGTTGCTAAAGATACTAAAACACGGACGATCACTCAAAATATACCCCTGCCATGACCAGACTGTAATTAGCCCTGACTAGACCGTGATAAACCGTTACCAAGTATCACATTTTGCTACATTCTTCATCAATACGAGAGGCGAGATATATGTTGGCGAGAGTCGTACCAACAGACGCGAGATGTCTGGTACAATCGTGTAGCGGGCAACCCCAACTGTGTCCCTCTCGATTGACTACAGTTCCTTGGTTCGTAAAACACCGGGAGTAGCTCTGTTAAGAGAGTTCTGTCAACTGACCGCATAGCGAGGTGTAGAGGGGGCAGAGGCAGGTCAAACTAATATCTATTCGTCGGTCGATCAAGGCAACGAAAATGATCCTTATGAAAGATAAAGCTGCTCAAGCATGGACAAGCATGCCAAACACGACATGTCTTGACAAGACGAATATTTCATTTTACTGTCCCTGAGCTGCTTGCAGACGGTAAAACTCGTCCTACAGACAGTGATACCCATCCTACGGATTGTTAAAACCTGTCCCTGATCATTTGTGACCAAACCGTGACCTAACCCTGATCAACCGTGACCTGAACGTGATCAGTCGTGACCGATTGTGACCTGACCGTAACCAAGTCGAGACCAGACTATGATGAGACCGTGATCAGCCGTGACCAGACTGTGACCTGATCGTGACCAGACCGTGACCTGATCATGACGAGACCGTGACCTGACACTGATCAGCCATGACCTGACAGTGATCAGTCGTGATGGGACCATGACCTGACCGTGATCAGACCGTGACCAGCCGATACTAGACCACGACCTGCCCGTGACCAGTTCATTACTGACTATGATCCATCCATAATGTAGCTAAAGCTGCTAAAACACGGACGAGCACGCCAAACATGTCCTTTCCTTGGCAGGACGACAATTCAATTTTATCGTCCGTTACACGTCCCAACTGTAATGCCCCGCCCTTTTCCACCCTTCCGAAGATTAGAGTCTATTTTTTTTTTAAATTAAAGTTGGAAGAGAGCGGGGAGCGTCATGACGCGAGCTAAGTTCGGACTTCCAAAGGCCGACCCTTAACTGGCCAAACCTATGTGTGCATGGACCAAGTCCATGAAAACCAAACCACACCTAGAACTAAGTAAAACTTGCGGAATATACATAACTGATTGCGGAATAAATCAAATATGCGGAATAACAATAGGATGACAATCCTATTCCATATGAGATAGCAAAATACAAGTCCTATCCACAATAACTTAAATTAAATATCCAACTCAAAACAAACCAAACCATAGCAGTATTCTACATTATTACATATCCATGCAAATTATCCAAATAACAATAAATAAGAGTTCATTCCGATATCCAAGCTCCTATACTTGGCTTCCTTCGCGATCCTCGTCCTTTCCCTTTCCCTTTCCTACGTCTTCCACTAAGGATAGAAATAGGGCGTTAGACAACGCGCCCAGTAGGTATTCCGATTAGGGCTAACACATGGGTTAGTATATAAAATCCAGATATAATATACCATATCATACTTATAAAACATCGTATCCAAAATTATGTATGATAACAGAGATCCAATCATACAGATAAAAACCAGTAAGCTTGCATGATAATAAAGATCATATCATGCCGATTCAATGCCATGCCATGCTAGCATATGTCTTATGCAATGAGTCTCACCCATCACATACATATAATCTCTTGATAGTATTCTCATCTCTGGATAGTATTCTCATCTCTTGATAGTATTCACCACATCAAATTACTCCTCACGACTTACGGACGCCCAGACGGAGCGTAGGTCTCCGGTTAAAGTATCCTCCTGGTGGGATTCTCGCCACCTAAGGAGGCCCCACAGTTGCATCACGGACATTCCGACGGAGTGTGGGCTCCGGTTGCATAAAATCCCTCCCATGCCATTCATGAGATGCAAATGCCAATCATGCTATAGGATATTACAAAACATAGCATGAAAATCCCATAATTGCAACATATTCTTTGATACCATAATAACTTATCAAACATAAAATAAAATCATCAAAAGTACATAATACATATCCATGGTTTCAATGATGTAGGAATCCTACCTAAAGTTCACTTAAGTGTCCGTTCTTCTTAACAGTCACCCGTTCACGACTCGTGCACCATTCAAGTCCCGTTACCTTGTTTATATAATAGCAAGTCAATTACATGTCCCATAAGGTTTCACAACTAGTCTAAGACAAAACGCTACTTTGTGGGGTTCGGCCATACCCCATGGCCGACCCTCACCCACTTTGGATTTGATCTTACTTTGTTTTGGATCAACACCATCCAATTAATTTATTAAAGACCTTATTCTACCAAACATCACTTGGTGGGGTTCGGCCATACAACGTGGCCGAACCTCACAATTTTGGTTTGAGTCCATTTGTCAAGTCCTTTACTCTTTTTCATCCATATTTACATTATTACTTGTATTTACAGTTTTGCCACTAGACTAACCCATATTTAATCTTGCTTAATAACCAAGATCCATAAAATCCATCTTAGTGGGGTTCGGCCATACAACTTGGCCGAACCTCACTATCTCAAACTTGGCTTTTTAATTAAATCCAAATGCCACAATCATCCCCCATGGAGTTCTTCATTTTTGGCCATATTTACATCCTTACCACTCATTCTTCCCATGGTTAATCACCTTTCATATATGTATGTTCATAACCCTAGATGATCCATAAACATGGATCCATCCATGCCTCATCAATCATGACATGGAAACACTATACATCATTCATTTCCTTAATTTATTTCCCATTCATTTTAGTGCATACATAGACCTAAACTTAGCCCATAAAATGACTCCTAAAATGGTCATGGGGTTCGGCCATGCATGATGTTATTTTCCTCATTTTCCTTGAATCTTTTTCAACCATTTTGATCCACAGCAAGTCCCTTCTTAAAGGGGATTCCATCATACATTTTGGTCATCATCTTTAACCACTTTTAAACCTTTTAAACTTAACCTTATTCTCCATCATCTTTAAGGTTCCAAAAATACTTAAATCCATCAAAATCTCTCCATGGGGTTCGGCCATACATATGGCCGAACCCTATGGTTCTTTATTTCCATCTATTTACATACTAAAATTCATTTATAACTTCCAAATATGTTATTAACTCTAAACACCCCTAAAATGACCCATGGGATTCGGCCATACACATGGCCGAACCCTATAATTCTCTTGATGCAAATCTCCCAATAATTATACTTAGTTTATCCTCTGCATCTTAGCCATAAAAACAATAGGGTTCAGCCATCCCATAGCCGACCCAAAATAATAACTTAACTCCATTTTACAACCCTTTAAAATCTTCATACATGGTATGGTTTTTTATCTCTCAAAAACCATAGAATTTATCAAATTACTTTCATGGGGTTTGGCCATCCAAAGTGGCCGAACCCTATGATCCATGATTTGAACCCTTTTTAAACACCAAAATCCATGGTTTAACCTTTGATAGATTCGGCCATACCATGGCCAAATCATATTCCCTTTAACCAACTTATTAAACAAAATTCCATGGAGTACTTACCAATCCTCTAAGCCTCTCTTCTTGCCTTTGATCCTTGTTTCCTTCCTTCTTGCTCCCTTAATCCTTTACCCGATTATGTACTTGATCAATGGTGAAAACACCAAGAGCTGGTTCGGCCAAAGAGATAGGTTTTGAGAGAGGGAGAGAGAGATGAAATTCTATGCTTTCTTTGAGATGGAATTCGGCCAAGTGATGGTGTGTATCCCTTTTGCTAATCGGCCACCATAATTTCTCATTAACCCTCATGAATTCTTGATCTAACCAAGGAGCCTTTTGATACTAACCAAGGCATCCCTTGGCACTCCCAACGTTGGGCTTTGGGTTTCCATCATGAGATGGAAACCCTCGAAATTCCCCATGTGATTCTTATCCCATTCCATTAAATCTTATGCATGGGAAACCACTCCATGCCACCAACGTGTGGGAGTTTGCCTTTGTGGTGTTTGAGATCAAGGCAACTCCTCACCTCCCCATTTGACTCACTTGAATTACAAGGTCCCTTTGGTTTCCATTTTAACTCACCCAACTCATTAGCTCAACTCAACCCATTTAATACCACTCATTTAATGCACTTGAGTCAACTCCATTGTTTGATTCAAATCCAACTCACTTCAGCCCTAACTCAACCTGATTTGACTCACCCTTTGAGCTCACTTGAGGGTCCACACGGTCAACGTGGTCAACATGGTCAACTCGACCCATTGGGTCTCAATTTAGCTCATTGATCCAATTTGATGCCATGACCCATTTATGGGTGGTTTACCCATTTAAATGTGGTTTACACATTTGCATCAAGCCTACCCATTTACCTCCATTTAAATCCCCACTCAATTCAGTCCAACCCAATTAAAATTGAGCTCATCCAAGGGTCAAATAAGTCCATCATGACCCATTGGGTCCCAATTGGGTCCTTTGACCCAAATAACCATCTTGACCCAATTAGATGTACATTACCCATCTAATTTAATTTGATTCTTATAATATGCACATTGGGTCTTAATTTGAACAATGGGCTCCACCATTTTCTCATCTACAATCATAACCTTCTAATTTACCATTCCAATGGCATTTTTGTAAATATTTATATCTTTGAAAAATCGGGGTGTTACACCAACGATGGTTCAGGACTTTGAAACTCGTTCTCACCCATCTACTATCAGCCGTGACCAGACCGTGACCTGACCATGATCAGTCGTGACCTGACCGTGATCAGCTGTGACCAGACCGTGACCTCACCGTGATCAGCTGTGATCGGACCGTGACCAGTAAATTCTAGACCATGACCTACCAGTGACCAATTCATTACCAACTATGATCCATCCATAATAATCACGGTTTGGTCGACATGCTCTAATGTGATAGGCTACAAACTACATGATATGCATGGAGCCTCTTTTTCGATGGCAAGAGGGGGGAGGGACGAATCGATGTGACTTAAGGTTGAATCTTAGTGGATCGTGGCAGCAAGGCCACTTTGCCGCTTACGATACCCCATCGCGTATTTAAGTTGTCTGCGAAGGATTCTATATGTTGTTCGGTAGGAAATATAACTAAAGTCGGGACCAGACCGTGACCAAGTCGTGACCAGACCGTGATTAGCCATGACTAGACCGTGTGCAATGCTTCGCCCTTTTTCACTCGCCGAAAATTAGAGTCTATTTTTTTTTCTTTTTGAAATAAAGAGTGAAAGAAAGCGGGACGCCACAAAGCGAGCTAAGTCCGAGTTCCAAAGCCAGGCCCTTAACTAGCCAACCATACGTGTGCGTTGACTAAGTCCACTAAAACGGTTCACATTCATTAAGCTATACTTGCGGAATAAATGTAATGTGGAATTAATCAGGTGATTAGAATTACTATCCCTAACCATTTTAAGCAAGGAGGTCCATCACATAAATTACTTAAGCTCAAATGTCCGAAAAATAAACCGAACCATAGCAAGATAGTTCTAAGTTATTACAGTCCCAAAATGCGAATAACTCAAATTACATTGTCCGAAATAAAAACTTAAATAAAATAAATCTAAATTATCCAAGCTCCTAAGCTTGGCTCCGTTCACATCCTTCGTTCCGTCCATTCCCTGTATCATCATCTAAGGTAGAAGTAGGGCGTTAGTCAACGCGCCCAGTAGGTATTCCGAGTAGAGTCAAACACGTGGATTAGTATAAAAAAATCATAATAGATACATAATGTCAAAATTATGCAAGTCAATGTCATACCATGGGTGTCATATGCCATGATTTCCCACTCATCAACCATATCTCAATCACATAAATAATCCTCTTGATGTACAAGCCACATCAAGGTATACATCAAGGTATAGATTCCAATGCCTGTGAAGTAAGAGGAAATACCCCAACAAAATATCCTTCTCATGATAACCACCTCTTTTAATGGAATATTAAGAGGATGGTGGAATTATGGATTATTTGGAGCCCAAACACTTGAAATTGAAAATGCTTTCAAATTAGATGAATATGGAAGAATTATCTACAGAGATAAAATCACAGGAAATTTAGTCGATCCCAACATCAAACTAGAGACAGGCACTAGTCAAATCCCTGAACATTATGAAACACAACCTGATTGTGTCAGTGTCTTGCTTCTATGCATCCTCAATGAATTCACTAGAGGAATAGCTCTAATTAAGGAAAAGAATCGGCAGCTATTACATCGATTAAGATGCAGAACCTTAGGAGAATTTCGTTGGTATAAAGACGTATTTTTATCAAAAGTATACCAACTAAATGATTGTAATTCCGATATTTGGAAAGAAAGATTTATTTCAGGGTTACCACTATTATTCGCTGAAAAGCTGCGTAACTCCTTGAGAGAAGAAATGCATGGTACTATTAATTACAGCATGCTGACGTACGAAGGAACTATACAAAGAATTAACAAAGTTGGAATAGCTCTTTGCACTGATTTGAAAATCAGCAAGCAAGCCGAAAAGATGAGAAAGTATTCTGGAGATAAAGAATTAGGAGATTTTTGTTTTCAATTTGGTCTTGACCAAATGCCAGAATAAAAAAGAAAACCCTCGCGTTCTAGATTTACTCCTGAAAGAAAAAAATAAAATGATGAAAAAATATGAATCTAGCAGATTTAAGAGTCATTTCTCAAAGAAAAATTATGACAACCCTCTATTCAAAAGAAAATCTAAAAAATACCCAAAAAAGGAAAACATAACAAGAAAAATACCTACTTGTAATACTTGTGGAAAAAGGGTCATTATTCAAACAAATGTTTCAAACAAGAAAACTATTCTAAAAAGAAACTTAGAAACATTAATAAAGAAGACAATGAAGAAATATCAGACAAAGAAGAAAATGAATTAAGTTGCCAAGAAGAACATGAGTCTGGTTCATCAACTAATGAATCCAGCCAAGAAGAAAATGCCTCTCATGTACAGCTCCTCAAACAATTCCAATCATGTACGTCATTCGGATGAAGAAGATTCTAACGATGAATGGTCGATACCATCAGATGAAGATCTTGGTATACATATTCGTGTCCTTACTGCCCCTCAGAGCCATTGGAATATCTTTGGTGGGGGTATATTGCCAGATGTCATATTAGAATGAAAAGTTGCTAAAGTTGCTTTGTCTTTGGTGTCCCATCCATGAGATTCCTTCTACCAGGAATAAAACAAATCTTCCTTTTCAAATCAAATCTTATTTTTCATCATCTCTTTTGCTTTTGCAAAATTCACGCAGAATAATTCAGCTAATGGAGATTCCTTTTCTTTTTCTTTTCCTTTGTCTTTTGCTGAAGAATACCAGAACTTTCCACCACGAAGGTATTCAGTAACTGATCCGTCGGGATTAACGTGAGAATCAAGGTCCCAATGAGGATGGAGATTCTCAAGGGGCACAACTTCATCATCAAGATTTTCATTTGGATCATGATTAGAATCCCAATCATGAAGAGTGTCTTTCTTCTTTAGAAGATATTCTTCTAAGATTTGCTTAATCTTTTCTTCAAAATTAACAGATTCTATTGAGACGTCCATTGCTTCTGGGGATTTTTCACGAGCAATTTCTTTAGCAATTTTTTTAGCTAACAGATCAGCCATGACCATTTCATTCTCATGAGGCTTTTCTTCTTGAAGAGGATCTTTTAATTTTTCAGGGGGAGAGATTTGATTCAAAATTCTTTCATAAGTATCGTTCTCAATTTTAGGCTACCATTTTTGGTACATAGTTTGAAAAAGGCAAGTGTGACCATATAAATCTTTTTTCACCTCAAATTTCCATTGAAGAAAGTATGGAATATGGAACTTCGAAAAGAAACGAAGAACATTAATCATATCACAAGAGACCTTTTCTTCAACTTGGCCAAATTTAATAAATAGATAACGAAAATTATCAGGAAGGATTTTCCGGGAAGCACCAGAATGAGATCACCAAGTGAAGAGAAACCAAGATGGGAAATTACTGTGAATAGGTGTGACATCAGGACTTTCTTCTTTGAACCTAATGAATCAAGAATGATTATTCTGACGGTTTTGCCACATCAAAGCAATCTTCCAGGCATCAATATAATCCCAATAATTGAAAAATTCAGTCGAATTATATAAGGTTGGACTGATCTTGTCATGTAAAGAGGACCATCCCAATCTTCCTCAATGAGGATTTTGAGAATAGTGAACTTTGAATAGGTGATGATTCCATTTGCATTTTTGTTGTGGAAGATGAGGACGCTTTTCGTCTGATGCAAAATATTGAGATACCATTCACGGGTTTTTCTCTTATCCGGCGTATAATAATGAAGTCCCTTTCCAAAGAGAAAATATACATTTTCTTCAACAGATCTTTCTTCCATAAGACAATCTGAAGTAACAAGAATTATGTTACCAGTATAAAGATATAATTCTGATTGACTTGGGTCTTTCGTTGGAGTAAAACCCTATTGGCTTTCATCTTGTTCTGCCAAATTCTCTTTTCTTTTCTTCTGGATGAATGGAGAAGAGCTACTCACCATTTTGTCTTCCCTGAAGAAATTCTCTAGTAAGAAAGTCAGGGAGAGAGTTAGAATTTCCATTGATAAATTCAATTTTGAATTCAAAGACGGATAAAATAGCTTGCCATCTAGCAAATATTTGCTTAGAGACAAGATTTTTAACATCTTTTTCTAAAATTTCTTTTGCTGCTTTGGCATCAACTCTGATCAGAAATTCTTTGTTTAATAAATCATGCTGAAATTTTGTTACACAAAGGACGATGGCAAGAACTTCCTTTTTGATGGTTGAATACTTCTTTTTAGCTTCGTTCCAAAGACCAGAATTGAATCTTATTAATTATTCTTTTTAATCTTTTTGCTGTAAAAGAATTCCTCCATAACCGATATCAGAAGCATCAGTTTGGACTATTTTGAAAGCTTCTGGATCAGATAAACATCTGCAAAGAAGATTTTTAACTCTTTCTTTAATCTTTTTTACAGCATTGGTATGACTAGAAGTCCATTCTTTAGGGTTTTTCTTCAATCTATCTTGGAGAAGTTTTCTATCTTTTGCCAAGTCTTGATAGAAAAAGCCTACATAGTTTAGACATCCAAGAAATCTTTGTAACATATTTTTATCCTTTATTTCATTTGAGAATTTATCTGCAAATTCAATAACTCTATTGGTTGGAGTTATCCTTCTATCTTGTATTTCAAATCCAAGGAATCTGATTTTTTGCTGAAATAAATTCATCTTTCTTTTCGATAAGACTAAGCCATTTTCTTTTATAATTCTTTTGAATATATTCCAATGTTTCCAATGTTGATCCACAGATTCAGAAAAGGTAAGAATATCATCAATGTAGACAATGGTAAACTGGGTATAGGATGAAAACATATTATTCATGATATTTTGAAATTCAGATGGGGCATTTTTTAATCCAAAGGGCATGACATTCCATTCATATTGTCCCATGGGAACTGCGAATGCAGTTTTATATCTATCTTCTTCTTTTATCTGAATCTGCCAAAATCCTTATTTTAGGTCGAATTTTGAAAATATTTTGGCATTATTCAGCCTATTAAGCAAGTCTTGTGTATTAGGCAAAGGATACCTAATAGATTGTAATGCTTTGTTTAAAGGCTTATAATTGATTACTAATCTTGGAACTCCTCTTTCAATTTCGGCAGCTTTCTCGACATAGAATGTCGTGCAGCTCCAAAGGGATTTGTTTTTTCTTATCAATCCTTTCTTCAATAAGTCACTTATTTCTTCTTGACAAAGCTTTAAATGATTTGCATCCATTTGTGATGGACGAGCTTTTGTAGGAATATCTTTTTCATCAAATCCTTTAATATATGGTAGACTTACAATGTGTCTTTTTCTATTCCAGAATGCAGAAGGTAATTCAGAACAACATTCATTTTCAAATTGTTTCGTAAGATTTTCTATTTTTTCTTACTCTTTTTTCTCCAAAATTTTTGTAATTTGAGCAATTTTAATTTCCTTTTTTAGATCTTTCATATAGTTTTCTCTACCATTAATAATTCGGTTTATCTTTTGAATCTTTGTTTCATAGGGATCATCAATAAAATCAAGATTAACATTTACTCCTTTGATTTTTGTAGAAATTCCTTTTGTGTTTACTGAAAAAGGCTATATCAGAAGAATAAAAGGGGATCCAAGAAGTACATCATTAACAATGTCTTCTGAAATAATAAAAGGTGAAGTAACACAGACTCCTTGAAAACAAAGATGAACATTTGGAATTTTTCTTTCTATGGAAATACTTGTTCCATTGGCAGCAGACACAAATTGTTTTGATTCACTAGTATATTCAATAGGAACGATTCCTAATCTGATGACATTTAAATCTGCTCCTGTGTCAATAATAGCATTAACAATTTTTTCAAAATTCTTTATTTTTATTTTTACTTGGACTCTCCACTGTTGATAGATGCATTTTGTGGGAATTACTGCAGTGGAGATTATGCTAATCTCTCCTTTAATTCTTTGGACAAATTTCTCTTCATTATATTCTCCAAGAGCACCATCACTTTCTAGTCAAGTGATTCTTTCATCAAGCTCATTTTGCCTTTTGGTTAATTCCATTCTTAATTTTCTGATTTCTCTTTTTTGATCATTTAATTCTCTTTGTAGATCTGCAATAGTTAATAGTTTGTTTATAGTATGAATCTTTTCGGCTCTATTCATGAGGTCAATTATGGAATAGGTTGGCGTATGAAATGTTTCTTTTGTCTTTTTTGGGTAAAATAGGGATTCATTTTCTTCTTCTTTTTCAATTTTTGATTTTGAACTTTCTCCTTCTTCCCCTCCCAATTTTGAAATCTGGTTTAAAAATTGAACTTTTTTCTCTAGATCAGGTATATTATCAATTATTTCGAGAACTAGTCTCTGAGGGGCAGTAAGGACACGAATATGTATACCAAGATCTTCATCTGATGGTATCAACCATTCATCGTTAGAATCTTCTTCATCCGAATGACATGTACATGATTGGAATTATTTGAGGAGCTGTACATGAGGGGCATTTTCTTCTTGGCTGGATTCATCAGTTGATGAACCAGACTCATGTTCTTCTTGGGAACTTAATTCAGTTTCTTCTTTATCTGATATTTCTTCATTATCTTCTTTATTAATTTTTCTGAGTTTCTTTTTAGAATAGTTTTCTTTTTTGAAACATTTGTTTGAATAATGACCCCTTTTTCCACAAGTATTACAAGTAGGTATTTTTCTTGTTATGTTTTCCTTTTTTGGGTATTTTTTAGATTTTCTTTTGAATAGAGGGTTGTCATAATTTTTCTTTGAGAAATGACTCTTAAATCTGCTAGATTCATATTTTTTCATCATTTTATTTTTTCTTTTAGGACTAAATCTAGAACGCGACGGTTTTCTTTTTTATTCTAGCGGCGTTTGGTCAAGACCAAATTGAAAGCAAAAATCTCCTAATTCTTTATCTCCAGAATACTTTCTCATCTTTTCAGCTTGCTTGCTGATTTTCAAATCAGTGCAAAGAGCTATTCCAGCTTTGTTAATTCTTTGTATAATTCCTCCGTACGTAAACATGCTGTAATTAATAGTACCATGCATTTCTTCTCTCAAGGAGTTACGCACCTTTTCAGCGAATAATGGTGGTAACCCTGAAATAAATCTTTCTTTCCAAATATCGGAATTACAATCATTTAGTTGGTATACTTTTGATAAAAATACTTCTTTATACCAACAAAATTCTCCTAAGGTTCTGCATCTTAATCGATGTAATTGCTGCCGATTCTTTTCCTTAATTAGAGCTATTCCTCCAGTGAATTCATTGAGGATGCATAGAAGCAAGACACTGACACAATCAGTTGTGTTTCATAATGTTCAGGGATTTGACTAGTGCCTGTTTCTAGTTTGATGTTGGGATCCACTAAATTTCTTGTGATTTTATCTCTGTAGATAATTCTTCCATATTCATCTAATTTGATAGCATTTTTAATTTCAAGTCTTTGGGCTCCAGATAATCCATAATTCCACCATCCTCTTAATATTCCATTAAAAGAGGTGGTTATCATGAGAAAGATATTTTGTTGGGGTATTTCCTCTTACTTCACAGTCATTGGAATATATCAGCATACTATGAACCATTTGGATGATTTGGTACTTTGTTAATCCATCTCGATTCCATTCATACAAAGAATTTCCTGAATAAGTCAAATCTGTGGTATAGGTATACGGAGCTTTTTCAAGTTGTAGATCAGCAGGAGTTGGTCTAGGATAATAATTTTTTGTTGTTGGTAATTCTGCTTGGGGATTCCATTTCTTCAATCGATTTATCAACAAATTTTCTGAAGCAGAAACTCTTAAAATACTCTACCCTTTTCCTCCTACGTTGAGCCTTTCCATTCTAGAGGTCAATTCTTTCTGCATTTCTTCTGATAATTTAAATGGTCCTTCTTGAAAAATAATTCCTTATGGTAATTTTCTAGGAACATATATCACATTAGCAGGGATTTCTTCTGAACTTTCTTCTTTATTTTTATTGAGTTCTGGTTTTGACTTAATTGTTCTTTCTATTTTGTCCGTTTGTTCTCCAATGGTTAATAGGCATAAGTTTACGTAATTATTTTGTTCAATTATGTCTCCAAGGCTTCATCCTATGTCCATAGCATGTAATTCCAGTTTTTGATTCATATATAGATCCATCTTTGATAGGCATAGCATAATTCTTATTTTCTTTTGAAGCTGATATATCAAGTTTTTTCCATGGTGGATGAGATCTTTGTAATTCTTTTCCTTCAACATCTTTCCATGTCCTAGACGTTCTTCCTATAACTCTTATGTGTTTTGGCTCCTCTGTTTCTTTAATTTTTCCTTTTTTGAAATATTCCATAAACCAATCAAAGAAATGAATAATTCTTTCTTCTTCATTCATTTGATGGTACCATAATTCTCGCATTTTATCCTTTTTTTCTCCAGTAAAGGACTTGAAAAACCGTTCCTTTAAAGGGTGATTCTTTAGGTTTTCTCTTAAGTATGGTTTATCAATTTCAAATTTAACTGGTTTTACTTCTAGACTTGAACCTTTACCATCATTATTACTCCTTGTAGGAAATCATTCTCACTAGGGTTATAAGCTTTTTTAGAGGTTGTTCTTCTGTATATTGGATGTTCAATTCCACTTTCTTTATTTCTAAAGACTCTTTGATCCATTTCTTCCTTTTCACTACTTTTTTGGTCATCATCAATTTCTTCTAATTTAAAACTTTTTCTTACTTCTGTGTAACTGGCAAAGCTTCTTCTAGCTTTATCCATTTTTCTTCTGAAGTTAACTTCAACATTTCCATTTGGTAATTTAACTATGCTTTGCAAATCATCTGTTATTTCATTTTCTCTTGGCGTAACGTCTTCTATTTGCCAATTTCCTGGGAAAACAACTTCTTGAGGACCGTGGTTTTTTCTTTGACAACCTTGTCTCTATAGGCTATCATGGGAAAGATAAAGATCATGGATTTGTAAAACACACAATAAACTATAGAAAAAGGTTTACTTCTTGGACTCATCTTTAAACCTTTACTTTGTAATCCAATAGTTGCACACTCAAGAACATCGTCATCATGAACATCTATTGTGATATTTGGGAAACAGTTAAAATAAACAGGTCCATGGCAGAGATTTGATTCAATCATGGCATACAGAGAATCATCAAACTCATCATGTCTCTGATCTCGCACATAAGCACATACAGAAACATTTAATCCTAATCTGAATAAAGGTTTGATTCTTACTGAATTAGTCCTATGTGTTGGTAGTTGTATTTGGTTCTGATTTGTTCAATAATTCTTCTTTCAAAAATTCTAATTGTCTGTTTTCCTCCAAAGAGGGAGACAGTTTTTTCAATAGTTTTGATGTGGTAATCATTTTTCTCTTCAAATGTGCCATTACTATATATTTCTGTTACAGGTAACGCTGGCATTTTCCAATTAGATATGGCTTGGTCAAAGTTTTCATACACCTTTTCTTCAGAATTTTTTATTTTTTCTGGATTTTCTTTAGCTATACTGGGATGAGGAAAGCTGGACAAAGCAGATTGGTAAGATGAGGAAGATGAAGTAGACCTATTAGAAGGATGCTGAAATGATTTAAACCAATTCTTAAAAAGTTTTGTTTTTTCCTTAGAATTTTTCATTTGAGTGGCTCGTTAAAAGCAGAAAAAGTTTTGTCAATGACTTACAACCCTTAATGCCTGATCACGGCCAGAAGTGGGACTTACAACGTGACCACACTTTTTGAAAAATAAGCGAGGCACAAAAGTGGAGAATAAGAAGGAAAATAAAAGCTCTAAAGAGAATTGGATAAATCAACTAGGTTAAAAAACTTCAGATCCTAGATAATAGATTTAATTCATCTTGCTATTAAAAGGTCTTGGCAAAGATTTAAACCCGAGATAATAATTCTAATTCTTCATTCAAAAGGTTACAATATTCTCTTACACGATTACACAAGGATACTAATGTAGATCTCCTAATAGTATGTATGCGGATAACAAGATATCTTCCAGCAGCTATATTTTTGTCTATTTGTCGGATAGCATTTTCTAATCTTCTAAGCTGATTTTCACGATGTCTGAGATCACACAATAATTTTCTCTCCTAACAGAATGGGAGGCATCTCAGACGGCCATCGCTTGTAATTTTGACTCTGTCCTGAATACTTCTAATTGGAACACAGCCTAGGCTTGAATCAAAATTATTCTTTGTCTTTCATATTGCTGATGTCATGGGTTATTTCTATGAGTGCATGTTTGCAAGTGTCGTCGTATGTTTTCAAGAAGAATTTCTATAAAAAAAGCAACATGATTAGAAAATAACAAACTTATATTGACAAACTCATAAAAGCTTTATTACTTACAGACAACTTACAATACTTCAAGCTTACGAAGCTCTTATTCTTCACACCTTGATTTTCTGATTCAAGTCTAAGCTCTCCTCATCTCCTCTTTAAAACCAAACATAAGGCTCCTTATATAGATGGAGCAAACACACAATGGACACCCTCTCATCCGACCATGAGAGGACAACCTTAAGAAAAGAATAGGAAAAAGGATTCTTGCTGACACAAACAACCAAACCATATTTACAAAAGGGATTCCCCACTTGGAGAAACAGTAAAAAGATACAATAATAGAGGTGTCTTTTGACTGGATGGGACACCAAAGACAAAGCAACTTTAGCAACTTTTCATTCTAATATGACATCTGGCAATATACCCCCACCAAAGAGATTCCAATGGCTCTGATACCAATCTTCTACCAGGAATAAAACAAATCTTCTTTTTCATCATCTCTTTTGCTTTTGCAGAATTCACGTAGAATAATTCAGCTAATCGAGTCCTTTTCTTTTTCTTTTCCTTTCTCTTTTGCAGAAGAATACCAGAACTTTCCACCACGAAGGTATTCAGCAACTGATCCGTCGGGATTAACATGAGAATCAGGGTCCCAACGAGGATGGAGATTCTCAAGGGGCACAACTTCATCATCTAGATCATAATTAGAATCCCAATCATGAAGAGTGTATTTCTTCTTTGGAAGATATTCTTCTAAGATTTGCTTAATCTTTTCTTCAAAATTAACAAATTCTACTGAGACCTCCATTGGTTCTGGGGATTTTTCACGAGCAATTTCTTTAGCAATTTTTTTAGCTAACAGATCAGCCATGACCATTTCACTCTCATGAGGTTTTTCTTCTTGAAGAGGATCTTTTAATTTTTCAGGGGGAGAGATTTGATTCAAAATTCTTTCAAAAGTATCATTCTCAATTTTAGGCCACCATTTTTGGTACATAGTTTGAAAAAGGCAAGTGTGACCATATAAATCTTTTTTCACCTCAGATTTCCATTGGAGAATGTATGGAATATAGAACTTCGCAAAGAAATGAAGAACATTAATCATATCACAAGAGACCTTTTCTTCAACTTGGCCAAATTTAATAAATAGATAATGAAAATTATCAGGAAGGATTTTTCGGGAAGCACCAAAATGAGACCACCAAGTGAAGAGAAACCAAGATGGGAAATTGCGGTGAATAGGTATGACATCAGGACTTTCTTCTTTGAACCTAATGAACCAAGAATGATTATACTGACAGTTTTGCCACATCAAAGCAATCTTCCAAGCATCAATATAATCCCAATAATTGAAAAATTCAGTCGAATTATAAAGTTGGACTGATCTTGTCATCTTACCAATCTGCTTTGTCCCGTTTGTTCAATTTGTTTAGTTTGTCCAGTTCGTCAAGTTTGTCCAGCAGGTCTAGTTTTTCAAGTTTGCTCAGTTCGTTAAGTTTGTTATGTTCCTCTAGTTTGTCCAATTCGTTCAGTTTGTTCAATTCGTCCAGTTTTTCCAATTCGTGCAATTTGTGATGTTTTTCCAATCGCCCAGTATGTCTAGTTCATCCAGCTCGTCCACTTCTTCCTGTTCGTCTATTATGTCCAATTCCTCTAGTTGGTCCAATTTGTACAGTTTGTCCAGTTCGTCCAATTTGTCCAGTAGGTCTTGTTGGTCCAATTTTTCGAGTTCGACCAGTTCGTTTAGTTTGTTATGTTCTTCCAGTTCGTCCAGTTTTTCTAATTCGTTCAGTTTCTCCTGTTTTTCCAATTATCCCAGTATGTCTAGTTCATCCAGTTCGTCCATTATGTCCAATTCATCCAATTCCTCTAGTGTATCCAATTCGTCCTGTTTGTCTAATGTGTACAGTTAATCTAGTTCGTCAAGTTTGTCCAACATTTGCAGCTTGGCATCTTTCTTCTAGATGTGATGGGTACTGACATTAATACTTTTGGAACTTTTCATTTTATTGACATCTAGCAATATACCACCACCAAAAAGAGATGATTCCAAATGGCTCTGATACCAACAAGGACATGTTCTACAATGACAGGATCATTTTAAATATTCAAATCTTCTTTTTCATTAATTCTTTTGCTTTAGCAGAATTTTTACGAAATAATTCAGCTAACCGAGATTCCTTTTTAACTTCTTTTTCTTCTCCTTTGTCTTTTGCTGAAGAATACCAAAACTTTCCACCACGAAGGTATTCAGAAACTGATCTGTCAGGATTAATATGAGAGTCAGGGTCCCACCGAGGATGGAGATTTTCAAGGGGCACAACTTCATCATCAAGATTTTCTTCTGGATCATGATTACTATCCCAATCATGGACATTTTTCTTTTTAGGAAGATATTCTTCTAAAATTTGCTTAATCTTTTCTTCAAAATTGACGAATTCAATAGAGACATCCATCGGCTCGGGAGATTTTTCATGAGTAATTTCTTTGGCAATCTTTTTGGCTAAGAGATCAGCCATGACCATTTCATTCTCAAAAGGTTTTTCTTCAAGAAGAGGAATTTCTTCTTTAACAGGAGGAGAGATTTGATTCAGGATTCTCTCATAAGTATCATTTTCAATTTTTGGCCACCATTTTTGGTAAAAAGTCTGGTAAAGAGATAGTAAACCATATAAGTCCTTTTTTATTTCAAACTTCCATTGGAAAATATAAGGGATATGAAATTTAGCAAAGAAGCGAAGTATCTTGATGGCTTCACATGGCACCCTTTCTTCAACTTGAGAGAAGTTAATAAACAAATAACGAAAATTATCAGGAAAGATTTTCTAAGAAGCACCAAAATATGACCACCAAGTGAAGAGAAACTAGGATGGGAAATTACGATGAATGGGAGTGACATCAAGACTTTCCTCTTTGAATCTGATGTACCAGGAATGACTATACTGGCGATTTTGCCACATCAAAGAAAATTTCCAAGCATCAATATAGTCCCAATAATTAAAGAACTCAGTCGAATTGTATAATTGGACTGATTTTGTCATGTACAAAGGACCATCCCAATCTTCCTCAGTAAGGATTTTGAGAATAGTGAACTTTGAGTAGGTGATAATACCATTTGCATTCTTATTGTGGAAGATGAGGACACTTTTCGTCTGATGTAAAATATTGAAATACCAATCTCTGGTTTTCCTTTTATCAGGGGAATAAAAATGAAGCCCCTTGGGAAAGAGAAAATAAACATTATCTTCTACAGATCTTTCTTCCATAAGACAATCTGAAGTAATAAGAATTCTGTTATCGGTGTAAAGATATAATTCTGATTGACTTGGGTCTTTTGTTGGAGTAAAAACCTTTTGGCTTTCTTCTTGATCTGCCAATTTCTCTTGCCCTTTTTTCTGCATGAACGGGGAAGAGTTACTTGCCATTTTGTCGTTCCTGAAGAAATTCTCTAGTAAGAAAGTCAGGGAGAGAGTTAGAATTTCCATTAATAAATTCAATTTTAAATTCAAAAACTGATAAAATGTCTTGCCATCTAGCAAATATTTGCTTAGAGAGAAGATTTTTAACATCTTTTTCTAGAATTTCTTTTGCTGCCTTAGCATCAACTCTGATCAGAAATTCTTTGTTTAATAAATCATGTTGGAATTTCGTCACACAAATAACTATGGCAAGAACTTCCTTTTTGATGGTTGAATATTTCTTTTGTGCTTCATTCCATAATCCAGAATTAAATCTTATTAATTCTTCTTTTGAGTCTTTTTGTTGTAAGAGGATTCCACCATATCAGACATCAGAAACATCAGTTTGAACTATTTTGAAAGCTTCTGGGTCAGATAAACATCTACAAGGAAGATTTTTAACTCTTTCTTTAATCTTTTTTATTGCATTAAAGTAATGGATAGTCCACTCCTTAGGATTTTTCTTTAACCTTTCCTGCATAAATTTTCTATCTTTTGCCAAATCTTGATAGAAAAATCCAACATAATTTAGACATCCAAGAGATCTTTGTAGCATATTTTTATCCTTAATTTCATCTGGAAATTTGTCAGCAAATTGAATAACTCTATTAATTGGAGTTTATTTTCTGTCTTGGATATCAAATCCTAAGAACCTGATTTTTGCTGAAAGAGATTCATTTTTCTTTTAGATAAAGCCAATCCATTTTCTTTTATGACTCTTTTGAAAATACCCAAGTGTTTCTAATGTTGTATCACAGATTCTGAGAAGATAAGAATATCATCAATGTAAATAATGACAAACTGGGTGTAAGACGAGAAGATATTATTCATAATATTCTGAAATTCAGACGGAGCATTTTCAATCCCAAAGGCATAACATTCCATTCATAATGCCCCATTGGAACAGTGAATGCAGTTTTATATCTATCTTCTTCTTTTATCTGGATCTACCAAAATCCTGATTTTAAATCAAATTTTGAGAATACTTTGGCATTGTTTAACCTATTAAGCAAGTCCTGGGTATTAGGTAATGGATACCTAATAGACTGTAAGACTTTGTTTAAAGGTTTATAATTTATTACTAATCTTGGAACTCCTCTTTCGATTTCAGCGGCCTTTTCAACATAAAATTCCGTACAGCTCCAAGGGGATTTGCTTTTTCTAATTAATCCTTTCTTCAGAAGATCATTGATTTCTTCTTGGCAAAGTTTTAAATGAGCAGCATCCATTTGGGATGGATGAGCTTTAGTAGGAATATCTTTTTCATTAAAATCTTTTGCATATGGTAATCCTACTATGTGTCTTTTTCTATTCCAAAAGGCTGCTGGTAATTCAGAATAGTATTCTTCTTCAATCTGTTTTGTGAATTCTTCTAATTTTGTTTTAAAATTTTTTTTTCTCTAATTCTTTTGTGATTTGGATAGATTTAATTTCCTTTTTTAAACCTTTTACATAATATTCTTTGTTGGAAATGATTTGATTTATTCTTTGGATTTTTGTTTCACAGGGGTCATCAATAAAGTCAAGATTTATATCTACCCCTTTAATTTTTGTAGAAATTCCCTTTGTGTTAACTTAGAAAGGTTGGATTAGAAGGATAAACGGGGATCCAAGAAGTACTTCATTAACAATATCTCCTGAAATAATGAAGGGTGTAGTAACACAAACTCCTTGGAAACAAACATGGACATTGGGAATTTTTCTTTCTATTGCCATACTGGTGCCATTTGCTGCTGTCACAAATTGCTTAGATTCATCTGTGACTTCAATTGGAACAATACCTAATCTGATAACATTTAGATCAGCTCCAGTATCAACAATAGCATTGACTATTTTCTCAAAAAAATTTATCTTTATTTTAACTTGACTTCTCCATTGTTGATAAATACATTTTGTTGGGATAACAGAAGTAGAGATTTTGCTAATTTCTCCTTTAATTCTTTGGACAAATTTTTCTTCATCATATTTTTCAATAGCACCATCATTTTCCAACCAAGTTAACCTTTCATCAAGCTCATTGTGTTTTTTGGTTAACTCTATTCTTAATTGACGGAGTTCTCTCTTCTGATCGTTTAATTCTCTTTGTAAGTCTGAGAGAGTTAAAGGTTTATTTATAGTATGAATTTTTTCTGCTCTATTCATAAGGTCAATCATGGAATAGGTCGGTGTGTGAAATGTTTCTTTCTCTTTTGTCCTTTTTGGATAATATGGTGCTTTATTACCATTTTCATCTTCTTCAAAGGAAATTTTTGGTTGTGAACTTTCTCCTTCTTCTCCTCCCCCAAATTTTGAAATTTAGTTTAAAAACTGAACTTTTTTCTCCGGATCTGGTATGTTATCAACCATTTCTAAAAGTAATTTTTGAGGGGCTATGAGGACACGGATATGGATACTAAGATCTTCATCAGATGGTATCGACCATTCTCCATCAGATTCTTCATCATCTGAATGACATGTACATGATTGGAATTGTTTGATGAGCTGAACCTGGGGACTATTTTCTTCAATGTCGGTTGATGAATCAGATTCATATTCTTCTTCTTCTGAGGAACTTGAATCAGATTGTTCTTTTTCAGTATTTTCCTCTTCATTTTTTGTATTGATTTTTCTAAGTTTCTTTTTAGAGGAATTTTCTTTTTTAAAGCATTTATTTGAATAATGACCCTTTTTCCCGCAAGTATAACAAGTCGGAACATTTTCTTTTATGTATTTCTTTTTGAAATATTTCCTAGATTTTCTTTTGAATGGGATGAGTTCATCAGATTTTCTCTGATTTTTATATCTTCCGGGTTTATATTTTCTTACCATTTCGTTTCTTCTATCCAGAGTAAATCTAGAACGCGAGGGTTTTCTCTTTGATTCAAGTGTTTGATCTAAGCCAAATTGGAAACAAAAATCTCCTAATTCTTTATCTCCATAATATTTTCTCATTTTTTCAGCTTGTTTACTGATCTTTAAATCAGTGCAAAGAGTCATGCTAACTTTGTTAATTCTTTGTATAATTCCTCCGAACGTCAGCATACTGTAATTAATAGTACCATGCATTTCTTCTCTCAAGAATTACGCACCTTTTCAACAAATAAGGGCAGTAATCCTAAAATAAATCTTTTTTTCCAAATATCAGAATTGCAATCATTGAGTTGGTAAACTTTAGATAGGAAAACATCTCTATACCAACGAAATTCTCCTAAGTTTCTACACCTTAAACGGTGCAACTGTTGTCGATTTTTCTCCTTGATAAGAGCAATTCCTCCAGTGAATTTATTGAGGATATATAAAAGCAAGACACTGACACAATCAGATTGAGTTTCCTAATTACCAGGGATTTAACTAGTACCTGCTTCAAGATTAATATTGGGGTCTACTAAGTTTCCTGTGGTTTTATCTCTATAAAGGATTCTTCCGAATTCATCCATCTTGACAGCATTTTCTATTTCAAGTCTTTGGGCTCCAGTTAATTCATAATTCCACCATCCTCTTAATATTCCATTGAAAGAGGTGGTTATCATGAGAAAAATGTTTCTTGGAGTATTTCCTCTGACTTCACAGGCATTACAGTATATTAACATACTGTGAACCATTTGGACAATTTGATATTCTGTTAATCCATCTAAGTTCCATTCATATAAAGAATTTCTCGAATAAGTTAATTCTGAGGTGTAAGTATATGGAGCCTCTTTGAGTTGTAGATCAACAGGGGTTGGTCTAGGATAATAATTCTTTGTCTCTGGCAATTTTACCTGGGGATTCCATTTCTTTAGACAATTTATTAATAAATTATTTGAAGCAGAGACTCTTAGGATGCTGAATCATTTTCCTCCCATATTGAGGCTTTCCATCCTATTTGATAATTCTATTTGCATTTCGTCTGTCATTTTGAATGGTCCTTCTTGCAAAATAATCCCTTTAGGTAATTGTCTGGGAACATATACTGCATTGGCAGAGCTTTCTTCTAATTTTTCTTCTTTATCTTTATTGAATTCGGGTTTTGATTTGATTGTTCTTTCTATCCGATCTGTTTGTTCTCCAATGGTTAATAAACATAGATTGGTGTAATTGTTTTGTTCAATTATATCTCCAATACCTATACCTATGTCTCTAGCATTTGGGTCTAGTTTTAATTCATAAATAGATGCATTTTTTTACAGGCATGGCATAATTCTTGGTTTCTGTATTAGGGACAGAAATATCAAGTTTCTTCCAAGGTGGGTGAGATTTATGTACTTCTTTTCCTTCAGTCTTTCCAGGTTCTTGTTGTTCTTCCTATAACTCTTATTTGTTTTAGGGTTTCTTTTTTTATTTTTCCTTTTTTAAAATATTCCATGAACGAGTCAAAGAAAGGTATATTTCTTTCTTCTTCCTCCATTTGGAAATACTATAATTCTCTCATCTTCGCAACCTTGAGATGCTCACAATTTGGGCTACTGATAAGCTCACTCATGATACTTGTAGTGATGGTATTTTTGTCTCTTTTGTCTAATCGTCTGGCCTGGGCTGTGGGCTCATACATTTTGTTATTTTTTTTATGCCCCCTCTGTCTGGGCTTCTCTTGATGTAATTGTTTTTGGGGACTTTCCCCTTCCCCTTCTCTTGAATGATACTTACCCCTTCGTTTAAAAAAAAAAAAAAATTCTTTCATCTTATCCTTTTCTTCTGTGTTAAACCTTTTAAAGAACCAATCTTTTAAAGGATGATTTTTCAAATTTTCTCTAAGATATGGTTTATCAATTTCAAATTTTTTGACAGGGGTTTCTTCTAGTTTTTGAATGCTAACAATTCTTATGACTCCTTGGAGAAAATCACTTTCACTTGGGTTGTAGGTTTTTTCCGGCGAAGTTCTTTTATACACAGGGTGTTCAATTCCACTTTCTTTGTTTTTAAAAACCTTTCCATTTCTTCTTTTTCACTACTCCTTTGGTCATCATCTATTTCTTCTAATTTAAAACTTTTTCTTCCTTCCGTGTAACTGGCGAAACTTCTCCTAGCATTTTCCATTTTTCTCCTAAAATTGATTTCAACATTACCATTTGGTAATTTGACTATACTTTGTAAATCATCTGTTATTTCATTTACTCTTGGCGTAACATCTTCTATTTGCCAATTTTCTAGGAAAACTACCTCTTCCCAGCAGATCACTTTTGGGACAAACACATTGTTGTTAAAGTTTGTTTCCATGAGGACAATGGTTCTCTCTCTATCAACCTTATCTCTATAGGCTATCATGGGAAAGATGGAGATCATGGATTTATAGAACACATGATAAACTATAGCAAAAGGTTTACTTCTTGGACTCATTTTTAATCCTTTGCTTTGGAATGCAATGGTAGCACTATCCAAAACATCATCATCATGAACATCAACCGTGATGTTTGGAAAGTAATTTAAATAAGCAGCTCCATGACAGAGACTTGATTCAACCATAACATAAAGAGAATCATCAAATTCGTCATGTCTCTGGTCACGAACATAAGCACATACAGAAACATTTAATCCTAGTCTGAATAATGGTTTCATTCCTACCTACAGGTAGTTATATTTACTCCTGATTTGTTCAATTATTCTTCTTTCAAAGATTCTGATCATTTGTTTTCCGGCTGAAAGTGAGACGGTTTTCTCAACTGTTTTGATGTGATAATCATTCTATTCTTCAAATGTGCCATTGCTATAAACCTCAGTTACTGGCAAGGCAGGTAACTTCCAAGCTGCAAATGCTGTCTTAGAATTATCAAGCCAAAAAAATATTAGAAACACCATCCTTTTGGGCTTGATAATTCTAAGACAGCATTTGCAGCTTGGCATCTTTCTTTTAGATGTGATGGGTACTGACATTAATACTTTTGCAACTTTTCATTTTATTGACATCTAGCAATATCCCCCCACCAAAAAGAGATGATTCCAAATGTCATTGTAAAACGTTGTCAGGTGCTCTGTTATCTACAGTCATATTACAGAAATGGAAAACTCTAAAGGAAAGGCAAAACTTTTTAAAAATTGGTCTAAGCACTCTTCTAATAGGTCTACTTCATCCTCTTCATCTTATCAGTCTGCCCTGTCTAGCTTTCCTCATCCTAGTATAGCTAAAGAAAATTTAGAAAAAACAAAAAATTCTGAAGAAAAAGTTTATGAGAATTTTGATCAAGCTATATCCAATTGGAAGTTACCTGCCTTGCCAGTAACTGAGGTTTATAGCAATGGCACATTTGAAGAACAGAATGATTATCACATCAAAACAGTTGAGAAAACTGTCTCACTTTCAGCCGGAAAACAAACGATCAGAATCTTTGAAAGAAGAATAATTGAACAAATCAGGATTAAATATAACTACCTGCACATAGGATTAATCTAGGTAGGAATCAAAACAAATTTGATGATTCTCTTTATGCTATGGTTGAATCAAGTCTCTGTCATGGAGCTGCTTATTTTAATTGCTTTCCAAACATCACGGTTGATGTTCATGATGATGATGTTTTGGATGGTGCTACCATTGGATTCCAAAGCAAATGATTAAAAATGAGTCCAAGAAGTAAACCTTTTGCTATAGTTTATCGTGTGTTCTATAAATCCATGATCTCCATCTTTCCCATGATAGCCTATAGAGATAAGGTTGATAGAGAGAGAACCACAGTCCTCATGGAAACAAACTTTAGCAACAATGTGGTTGTCCCAAAAGTGATCTGCTTGGAAGATGTAGTTCTCCCAGGAAATTGCAAATAGAAGATGTTACGCCAAGAGAAAATGAAATATCTGATGATTTGCAAAATATCGTTAAATTACCAAATGGTAATGTTGAAATTAATTTTAGAAGAAAAATGGATAAAGCCAGAAGGAGCGTTGCTAGTTGTACAGAAGGAAGAAAGAGTTTTAAATTAAAAGAAATAAATGATGACAAAAAAAGTGATGGTCAAAAGAGTAGCGACAAAGAGGAAATGGATCAAAGGGTCTTCAAAAATAAAGAAAGTAGGATTGAACATCCAATTTATAGAAGAAATACCTCAGAAAGAACCTATAACGCTAGTGAAAATGATTTCTTGCAAGGAGTAATAAGAATGATAAAGGTTCCAAATTCAGAAGTAAAACCAGTTAAATTCGAAATCAACAAACCATACTTGAGGGAAGATTTAAAGAGGCATCCTTTAAAGGAATGGTTTTTAAAAAAATTTACTACAGAAGAAAAGGATAAGATACGTGACCTATGATATCATCAGATGTATGAAGAAGAGAAAAGTATTCCTTTCTTTGATTGGTTTTTGGAGTATTTCAAAAAAGGAAAGATTAAAGAAACTGAGGAGCCAAAACAAATCAGAGTCATAGGGAAAACTACTAGAACGTGGAGAGATACGGAAGGAAAGGAAATCCAAAAATCTCACCCGCCATGGAAGAAACTAGACATCTCTGCCTCAAAAGAAAATAAGAATTATGCCATGCCTATTAAGGATAGAACTATTTATGAAACAAAAACACAAGTAGATGCTTTTGACATAGGAAAAAGCATTGGAGACATAATTGAACAAAATAATTATACCAATTTATGTCTTCTAACAATAGGAGAACAGACAGATAGAATAGAAAGGACGATCAAATCAAAGCTTGAACTCAATAAAAACAAAGAAGGAAATACAGAAGAAATCCCTGCAAATGAGATTTATGTCCCTAGAAAATTGCCTTCAGGAATCATTTTGCAAGAAGGACCGTTTAAAATGACAGAAGAAATGCAAAAGGAATTAACCACAAGAATGGGTTGGTCCAGTTGGTGAAGTTTATCCAGTTCGTCCAATTTGTCCAGTTGGACCAGTTTTTCGAGTTCGTCCAGTTCTTTTAGTTTGTTATGTTCCTCCAGTTTGTCCAATTCCTCCAGTTTTTCCAATTCATTCTGTTTGTCCAGTTTTTCCAGCTCGCCAATAATGAATGTCTCGTTTGTCCAGTTGGTCCAGTTCGTCTAGTTTTTCATGTTCATCCAATATGTCCAATTCGTGCAATTCCTCTAGTTGGTCCAGTTTGTCCAATTTGTTTAGTTTGTCCAGTTCGTCAAGTTTGTCCAGCAGGTCCAGTTGGTCCAGTTTTTCAGGTTTGCTCAGTTCGTTTAGTTTGTTATGTTCCTCCAGTTTGTGCAGTTTGTTCAATTCGTTCAATTTTCATGTTTTTCCAACTCGTCACAATATGCCTAGTTCATCCAGTTCGTCCACTTCTTCCTGTTCGTCCATTATGTCCAATTCGTCCAATTCCTCTAGTTGGTCCAATTCGTCCAGTTTGTCCACTTCGTCAAGTTTGTCCAGTTCGTCCAATTTGTCCAGTAGGTCTAGTTGGTCCAGTTTTTTAATTTCATCCACTTCTTTTAGTTTGTTATGTTCTTCCAGTTCGTCCAGTTTTTCTAATTCGTTCAGTTTGTCCTGTTTTTCCAACTCGCCCAGCATGTCTAGTTCGTCCATTATGTCCAATTCGTCCAATTCCTCTACTGTGTCTAATTCGTCCAGTTTGTACAGTTAGTCCAGTTCGTCAAGTTTGTCCAATTTGTCCAGTTTTTCCCCTTCGCCCAGTTCGTCTAGTTTGTGATGTTCCTCCAGTTCGTCCAGTTTGTCCAGTTCACCCAATTATTCCCATTCATTTAGTTTGCCCCGTTTGTCCTGTTGTCCACCACGACCAGTATGTCTCGTTGGTCCAATTCTTCCCGTTTGCCCATTACGTCCAATTCCTCTAATTTGTCCAATTCTTCCTTTTCCTACAGTTCGTTCCATTTGTCCAGTTCATCCAATTTTTCCAATTCATTCACTTTGCCCTGTTTGACCAGTTTGTCAAGCACGCCCAATATGTCTCGTTGGTCCAATTCCTCCTGTTCGCCCATTACGTCCAATTTGTCCAATTCCTCGCGTTGGTCCAATTCGTCCAGTTTGTCCAATTTGTACAGTTTGTCCTATTCGTCAAGTTTGTCCAGTTCGTCCTCTTTGTCCAGTAGGTCTAGTTGGTCCAGTTTTTCGAGTTCGTCCAGTTCGTTTAGTTTGTTATGTTCCTCCAGTTCGTCCAATTTTTCTAATTCGTTTAGTTTGTCCAGTTTTTCCAACTTGCCCAGTATGTCTAGTTCGTCTAGTTCGTCCACTTCTTCCTGTTTGTCCATTTTGTCCAATTCGTCCAATTCCTCTAGTGTGTCCAATTCGTCCAGTTTGTCCAATTTGTACCGTTAGTCCAGTTCGTCAAGTTTGTCCAATTTGTCCAATTGGTCCAGTTTTTCAAGTTCGTCCATTTCATTTAGTTTGCGATGTTCCTCCAGTTCATTTAGTTTGTCCAGTTTGTCCAATTTTTCCAATTCATTCAATTTACCCTGTTTGTCCAACACGCCCAGTATGTCTCATTGGTCCAATTCTTCCTGTTCTCCCATTACGTCCAATTCGTCCAATTCCTCTACAGTTTGTTTAGTTTGTTACGTTCTTCCACTTCATCTAGTTGGTGCAATTCGTCCAGTTTGTCCAATTTGTCAAGTTTTTCCAATTCGTTCAGTTTGTTCTGTTTGTCCAGTTTTTCCAGCTCGCCCACTATGTCTCGTTCGTCCAGTTCTTCCTGTTCGTTCACCATGTCCAATTTGTCCAATTCCTCTAGTTGGTCCAATTCGTACAGTTCTTCCAGTTTGTCAAGTTTGTGTGGTTCATCAAGTTTGTGCAGTTCGTCAAGTTTGTCCAGTTCGTCCAATTTGTGTAGTTGGTCTAGTTGGTCCAGTTTTTTGAGTTCATCTAGTTCGTTTAGTTTTTTATGTTCCACCAATTCGTCTAGTTTGTCCAATTTGTTTAGTTTGTCCAGTTCCTCAAGTTTGTCCACTTTCTCCAGTTTGTCCAAATGTCTAGTTGGTCCAGATTTTTGAGTTCGTTTACTTTGTAATGTTTCTCAAGTTCGTCCAATTTCTCCAGTTCGTCCTGTTTCTCCAATTCGTCCAGATTTTTCAATTCGTTCAGTTTGTCCTGTTTGTCAATTTTTTCCAGCTCGCCCAATATATCTCCTTCGTCCAGTTCTTCCTATTCGTCCATGAGAAACTGGACAAACAAGACAAACTGAGCGAATTGCAAAACCTTGACAAATTGGACAAACTGGACGAATTGGGCCAACTAGTTGAACTGGAAGAACATAACAAACTAAACGAATTATAGGAACTCGAAAAACTGGACCAGCTGGACAAATTGGACAACCTAGACAATCAGGACAAACTGGACGTGCTGGACGAACTAGACCAATTTGATAAATTGTACGAAATAGAAGTATTGGAGATACTTAATGAACAGGAAAAACATAAGGAAACGGACTAACTGTACAAACTGGAGCTGGACGAACGAGAAATACATGGCGACCTAGAAAAATTGGCCAAACGGGACAAACTGAGCGAATTGGAAAAACATGATGAATTGGACAAACTGGAAGAACTGGACAAACTAGAGGAATTGGACCAATTGGACATAATGAACGAATAGGAAGAACCAGACCACGAGACATACTGGGTGAGTTAGACAAACTGGACAAACAGGGCAAACTGAATGAATTGTAAAAATTGAATGAACTGGAGGAACATAGCAAACTAAACGAACTGGACGAACTAAAAAAACTGGACCAGCTGGACAAATTGGACAAACTGGACAAACTTGATGAACTGGACAAACTGTACAAATTGGACAAATTGGACGAATTGGACGAATTGGACCAACTAGAGGAATTTGACATAATGGACAAACAGGAAGAAGTGGACAAACTGGATGAACTAGACATATTGGGCGAGTTGGAAAAACTGGACGAATTGGACAAATTGGACCAACTAGACAAACTGGAAGATTGCGGAGTTTTTACAAACAGCTCAGTAAGCCTAGATTCTTTCTCCTTTATGTCATCAGTAGATGGAGATGAATACCAATATTTTCCACCTCTGAGATGCTCAGTAACAGAACCATCAGGATTAACAAGGGAATCAAGGCCCCAAAGAGGATTGAGCTTTTCAAGGGACACATCTTCGTCATCAAGATTATCTTCTGGATCGTGATTACTGTCCCAATCGTGCGAATCATCTTTCTTCTTAGGAAGATATTCTTCTAAAATCTGTTTAATCCTATCTTCAAAGTTAATGGATTCAACAGAAACATCCATAGGCTTGGGAGATTTTTCCTGGGCAATTTCTTTAGCAATCTTTTTGGCCAAAAGGTCGGCCATGATCATTTCATTCTCATGAGCCTTTTCATCAGGAATTGGTACATTAATCTTTTCAGGTGGAGAGATTTGAGCCAAAATTCTCTCATAAGTATCATTCTCAATTTTTTGCCACCATTTTTGGTAAGTGGTTTGATAAAGAGATGGAAGACCATATGAATCTTTTTTCACTTCAAATTTCCATTGGAGAATATAAGGAATATGAAATTTTGCAAAGAAGCGAAGAACATTCAGGACTTTCTTCTTTAAACATTATAAACCAAGAATGACTATATTGGCGGTTTTGCCACATTAAAGTAAAATTCCATGCATCAATATAATCCCAATAATTGAAATGATCAGTGGAATTATAAAGCTGAACGGAGCGAGTCATCTATAACGGGCCATCCCAATCTTCTTCAGTAAGGATCTTCAGAATAGTGAATTTTGAATAAGTAATGATGCCATTCGGGTTTTTGTTGTGAAAATGAGGACACTTTTCGTTTGGTGCAAAATATTAAGGTACCATTCTCTAGTTTTTCTCTTATCAGGAGAATAGTAATGTAAACCTTTTCCAAAGAGGAAATGCACATTATCTTCTACAGACCTTTCTTCCATTAGACAGTCTAATGTAACATAAACTCTGAAACCAGTAAAGATATAATTCTGACTGGCTCGAATCTTTAGTATGTGTAAAAACCTTTTGGCTTTCTTCTTGAGATGCCAATTTCTCTTTTCTTTTCTTCTGATTAAGTGGGGATTAACTAGCATCCACTCTAATAAGAAATTCTTTGTTTAACAAAGAACTATAGCAAGAACTTCCTTTTTTATTGTAGAATATTTCTTCTGAGCATCATTCCACAATCCTGAATTGAATCGGACTAATTCTTCATCACAGCCTAATTCATTTTTGCGTTGTAAAAGGACTCCACCATATCCCAATTTTAAAGCATCTATTTGGACTATTTTAAAAGGTTTAGGATCAGACAAGCATCTGCAGGGGAGATTTTTAACTCTTTCTTTAATCTTTGGACAGCTTTAGTATGATTTTCAGTCCAATCTTTAGGGCTTTTCTTCAGTCTTTCTTGGAGGAGTTTTCTATCTTTTGCTAAATCATGATAGAAGAAAGCAACATAATTTAGGCATCCAAGAAATCTTTGCAACAGATTTTTATCTTTGATTTCATATGGGAACTTATCGGCAAACTGTATTACTCTATTGGTAGGAGTTATTTTGCCATTTTGAATTTCAAAACCAAGAAATCTGATTTTCTGTTGGAATAAACTCATTTTTCTTTTGGATAAAACCAAACCATTTTCTTTTATGATTCTTTTAAAAATACCAAAATATTTCCAGTGTTGGGCAACAGATTCCGAAAAAATCAAAATATCATCAATGTAGACAATAGCAAATTGGATATATGAAATTTTGAAGGGACATTTTTTAATCCAAATGGCGTAACATCCACTCCTAATGTCCCATGTACCTATTTTCATCTTTAATCTGAATTTGGCAAAAACCTGATTTTAGATCAAATTTTGAAAATATTTTGGCATTGTTTAGCATGTTTAACAAGTCTTGGGTATTAGGTAAAGGATACCTAATAGATTGCAAAACTTTGTTTAATGGCTTGTAATTAATCACTAACCTTGGGACTCCTCTCTCAATCTTAGCAGCTTTTTCAACACAAAATGTTGTGCGGCTCCAAGGGGATTTGCCTTTCCTGATTAATTTATTATTCAATAAATCATAATTTCTTCTTGGCAAAGTCTTAAATGGTTTGGATCCATTTGGGATGGAAGGGCTTTTGTTGGGATGTTCTTCTCACCAAATCCTTTAATGTAAGGTAAGTTTACCATATGCCTTTTTCTATTCCAAAACGCAGATGGTAACTCCGAACAACATTCGTCTTCAAGCTGTTTTGTGAAATCTTCTAATCTTTTTTTGAACTCTTTCATTTCCAAATCCTTGCTAATCTGGACACATTTAATTTCTTTCTTCAAATCTTTCATATAGCTTTCTCTATTAGCAATGATTTGATTTATCTTTTGGATGTTTGTACCACAAGGATCATCAATGAAATCAAGTCTAATATCCATACCTCTGATATTTGTAGAGATTCCCTTAGTATTTACTGAAAAAGGTTGGATTAGTAGAATAAAAGGGGATCCAAGAATTACTTCATCAACAATATCAGCAGAGACAATAAAAGGCGAAGTAATACAGACACCTTGAAAACAGACATGGACAGTAGGAATTTTTCTTTCAATAGTAATGCTAGTTCCATTTGCAGCCGATATGAATTGTTTTTACTCTTTTGTGATTTCCATAGGAACCACGCCTAATCTAATAATGTTTAAATCGGCACTAGTATCAATGACAACATTAACAATTTTTTCATAATTTTTAACTTTAATTTTTACCTAGACTCTCCACTGTTGGAAGACACATTTCATTGGAATTACATCAGTAGAAACTCTATTGATTTCTCCTTTAATTCTTTGAACGAATTTTTCTTCATCAAAATCTTCAATAACACCTCCACTTTCTATCCAAGAAAGTCTTTCATCTATTTCATTTTGTCTTTTTGTTAATTCCATTCTTAATTCTCAAAGTTCCCTTTTTTGATCATTTAGTTCTCTTTGCAAGTCTGAGAGAGTTAAAGGTTTATTGATCGCTTGAATTTTTTCAGCTCTGTTCATGAGATCTATAATAGAATAGTTAGGTGTGTGAAATCTTTCTTTTGATGGCTTTGGAAAAAAGGGAGTCTCTTCATCATTTTCACCAAGAGTGACAACATTTCTTTGTGGTGGTTTTGAACTTTCTCCTCCTTCCTCCCCTAATTTGAAATTTGATTTAAAAATTGAACTTTTTTCTCAGGGTTACGAATATTATCAACCATTTCAAGGACTAATTTTTGAGGAGCGGTTAGGACCCGAATGTGGATCCCAAAACTGACATCATCATCAAATGGTAAAGACCATTGATCATTGGAATCATCCTCATCATAATAACAGGAACATGCTTGGAATTGTTTGATGAGTTGAATATGAGGGGTAATACCAAGAGGTTCACTCTTGCCGTCTTGTCCTGAATTATCATCAGATGTAAGGGAATTGTTTTCACTTTCG
The DNA here is from genome assembly GCA_013350335.1 of Chimonanthus salicifolius. Taxonomy (NCBI): domain Eukaryota; kingdom Viridiplantae; phylum Streptophyta; class Magnoliopsida; order Laurales; family Calycanthaceae; genus Chimonanthus; species Chimonanthus salicifolius. The sequence goes on from CM023541.1 coordinate 271,459, forward strand.
TCATAATGACTGGGATAATATTCATTTTCTTTTTCATCTTCTAAAATTTCTCTTTTGGGGTCTTCATAAGTGATTTTTCCTACCTTTTTGTTTTTAGAGAATTTTCCTTTCTGAGGACATTTGTTAGAATAATGACCCTTTTGTCCACATGAATAGCAAGTAGGTTCTTTTTCTCTTGACTTCTTTCGACTAGGGTAATTTTGGGGTTTTCTTTTGAACACCAAGGCTTCATGGGATTTTTCTCCATATTTTCTCCTATATTTATTACTCCTATATCTATATTTCTTCAATTTTCTTTCCTTTCTATCTGGGTGAAATCTTGAACGAGATGGCTTTCTTTTAGATTCAGCCGTTTGGTCAAGACCAAATTGAAAACAAAAATCTCCTAATTCTTTGTTTCCAAAAAACTTTCTTGCCTTTTCAGCTTGTTTGTTAATTTTCCGATCAGTACAAAGGGTAATACCAACTTTCTTAATTCTTTGAACAATTCCTCCAAATGTCAAAGCATTATAATTTATAGTACCATGCATTTCTTCTCGTAGGGCATTCCTTACTTTTTCAGCAAATAAGGGTGGTAATCCTGAGATAAATCTTTCTTTCCATATCTCAGAATTGCAATCATTCAACTGGTAGACTTTTGATAAGAACACATCTTTATACCAGCGGAATTCACCTAGATCTTTAAACCTTAATCGATGTAATTGTTGTCTATTTTTCTCCTTGATTAATCCAATACCTCCTATAAATTCATTAAGGATGCACAGGAGTAAAACACTGATATAATCCGGTTGTGTTTCATAATTCTCAAGGGTTTGAGTGGTACCAGTTTCAAATTTAATGGAGGGATCAACAAGACTTCCTGTAGTTTTGTCTTTGTATATAATTCTTCCTAGTTCATCCATTTTGACAGCATTTTCTATCTCAGTTCTTTGGGCTCCTCTCAAACCATAATGCCACCATCCTCTTAAAACTCCATTGAATGAGGTGGTTATCATGAGGAAAATATTTTTTGGAGTGTTTCCTCTAACTTCGCAGGCATTAGCATATATCATCATACTATGAACCATTTGGATAATTTGGTATTCTGTTAATCCATCAAGATTCCATTCATACAAAGAATTTCCAGAATAAGTTATATCCATTTGGTATGTGTAAGGGGCTTCTTCTATTTGTAAATCAACATGAGTTGGCCTAGGGTAATAATTCTTGGTTACTGGTAACTCAGCTTGAGGGTTCCATTTTTTTAATCGATTTATCAACATGTTTTCAGAGGCCGAGACTCTTAAGATAATCCTTTTCCTCCTACATTGAGGCTTTCCATCCTAGTAGTCAACTTTTTTTGCATTTCTTCTGTCATCTTCAAAGGTCCTTCTTGTAAGATAATTCCTGAGGGTAATAGTCGTGGGATATTTTTCTGCATATTCTTCTTTATATTTCTTCAAAGATGTAGGACTAAGAACAGGACTTAATTTGATTGTTCTTTCAATCCTATCAGTTTGTTCTCCAATAGCCAATAGGCATGGATTGGACAAACTGGACGAACTGGACAAACTGGGCGAACTGGATGAATTGGACCAACTGGACGAAGGAGACATACTGGGTGAGCTTTAACAAATGGACAAATTGGACAAACTGCACGAATTGAAAAATCTGGACGAATTGGACAAACTGGAAGAACTGGAGAAATTGGACGAACTGGAGGAACATAACAAAGTAAACGAACTCGAAAACTGGACCAACTGAACAAATTGGACGAACTAGATAATCAGGACAAGTTGGACAAACCACACGAACTGGATAAGCTAAACAAATTGGAGAAACTAGAGGAACATAACAAACTAAACGATAACTGGACCAACTAAACCAACTGGACCAACAGGACAAACTGGACATGTTGGACGAACTGGACCAATTAGATAAACTGTACGAAATAGAGGTATTAGAGATACATAACGAACAGGAAAAACTGAAGGAAATGGACTAGCTGTACAAACTGGAACTGGAAGAACGAGAAATACATGGCGAACTTGAAAAACTGGCCAAACAGGACAAACTAAACGAATTAGAAAAACTGGACGAATTGGACAAAATGGAAGAACTAAACAAACTAGAGGAATTGGAAGAATTGGACATAATGGGTGAATTGGAGAAACTGCACGAACTGGACGAACAAAACAAAGTAAACAAACTGGATGAACTCCAAAAACTGGACCAACTGGGTAAATTGGACAACCTAGGGGAATTAGTTGAATTGGATATAACGGACGAACTTGACCAACTTAACAAATGAGAAATACTGGGTGAGCTCGAAAAACTGGACAAACTGAAGAAACTAAACGAATTGGACAAACTGGATGAAGTGGAGAAACTAGAAGCATTGGACAAACAGTACGAACTGGACAGACAGTACGAACTGGAGAAACTGGACAACTGGAGGAACATAGCAAACTAAACAAACTGGACGAACTCGAAAAATTGGACCAACTGCACAAATTGGACGAACTTGACAAACTAAATAAATTGGGCAAACTGGACGAATTGAACCAACTAGACGAATTGGACATAATGGACGAACAGGAAGAACTGGACGAACTCGACCAATTGGACAAAGGAGACATACTGGGCGAGTAGGAAAAAATGGACAAACTGAACAAATTAGAAAATCTGGACGAATTGGACAAACTAGACGAATTGGAGAAAATGGACTAACTGGATGAACATAACAAAGTAAACGAACTGGACGAATCGGACAAACTTGACAAACTGGACGAATTGGACAAACTTGACGAACTGGACCAATTGGACAAACTGGACGAATTGGACCAACTAGAGGAATTGGACAAATTGGACATAATGAATGAATAGGACGGACTGGACAAACGAGACATACTGTGCAACATGGAAAAACTGGACAAATTGGACATAATGAATGAATAGGACGGACTGGACGAACGAGACATACTGGGCAACCTAGAAAAACTGGACAAACAGGACAAACTGAGCGAATTGGCAAACCTTGACAAATTGGACAAACTGGACAAACTTGAAGAACATAACAAACTAAACGAACTGGAGGAACTCGAAAAACTGGACTAGCTAGACAAATTGGAAGAGCTAAACAATCAGGACGAACTGGATGTGCTGGACGAACTGGACCAATTAGATAAATTGTACGAAATAGAAGTATTGGAGATACTTAACGAACAGGAAAAACATAAGGAAACAGAAACTGGAACTGGACGAACGAGAAATACGTAGCAAGCTGGAAAAGTTGGCAGAACAAGACAAACTGAACGAATTGGAAAAATTGGATGAATTGGACAAACTGGAAGAACTAGACAAACTAGAGGAATTGGACGAATTGGACATAATGGACAAATAGCTGAATTGGACCACAAGACGTACTGGGCAAGCTAGACAAACTGGACAAACAGGGCAAACTGATTGAATTGGAAAAATTGGACGAACTGGACAAACTGAACGAACTGGAGGAACATGGCAAACTAAACGAACTGGATGAACTCGAAAAACTGGACCAACTGGACAAATTGGACAAATTGGACAAACTGGACAAACTGTACAAACTGGACGAATTGGACCAACTAGAGGAATTTGACACAATGGACGAACATGATACTTAATCATTTTCCTCCAACAGAGAGACTTTCCATCCTAGTAGTCAACTCTTTTTGCATTTCATCTGTCATCTTAAAAGGTCCTTCTTGTAAAATAATTCCTAAAGGTAATTTTCTTGGGACATAGACAGGATTTGCGGGGATTTCTTCTGCATATTCTTCCATATATTTCTTCAGAGATGTAGGACTAAGAACATGACTTAATTTGATTGTTCTTTCAATCGTATCAGTTTGTTCTCCAATAGTTAATAGACACAGATTGGTATAGTTATTCTGTTCAATCATATTACCAAGGCTATGACCAATATCCTGGGCATTAATCTCACTTTTTGTTTCAAACATAGAACTATCTTTGACAAGGCAGGCATAATTCTTAGTTTCTGCCTTACTAGTGGAAATGTCAAGTTTTTTCCAAGGAGGATGAGCTTTATGGACTTCTTTTCCATCAGAGTCCTTCCAAGTTCTGGTTGTTCTTCCTATAACTCTAATTTGTTTTGGGTTTTGAGACTCTTCTTTAATTTTTCCTTTTTTGAAGTATTCCAAAAACCAATCAAAGAAAGGTATATTTCTTTCTTCTTCTTCCATTTGATGATACCAAAGTTCTCTCATTTTATCCTTTTCTTCCGAGTTGAAAGTTTTGAAGAACCAATCTTTTAGGGGATGTTCTTTTAAGTTTTGTCTAAGGTATGGCTTATTTATCTCAAATTTTTGGACTAAATTTACTTTAGACTTTGGAACTCTAATCATTCTTATGGCGCCTTGCAGAAAATCACTTTCACTAGGGGTGTAAGTTTTTTCAAATGCTGTTCTTTTATATATGTGGTGTTCAATTCCACTTTCTTTGTTTCTAAAAATCTTCTGATCCATTTCTTTTCTTTCACTACTTTAACTTTCATCATCTATTTCTTCTAATTTTAATTTTTTTTTTGCTCTTAGTGAAGCTAACAAAGCTTTTTCTAGCCTTATCCATTTTTCTTCTAAAGTTGATTTCAACATTTCCATTGGGTAATTTGACAATGCTTTGTAGATCATCTGTGATTTCATTGACCCTGGGTGTAACATCTTCTATTTGCCAATTTCCTGGTAAGGTAACATCTTCCCAACTAATGAGTTTTGGAATAAAGACATTACTATTGAAATTTGTTTCCAAAAGTACAGTGGTTTTTTTCTCTTTCTATCTTGTCTTCATAAGCAATCATGGAGAATAGAGACATCATAGATTTGTAAAAGACACGGTAGATGATGGCAAATGGTTTACTCTTAGGAGTCATTTTTAACCCTTTACTTTGAAATCCTAGGGTTGCACATTCAAGGATATCTTCATCATGCAGATCAACTGTAATATTTGGGAGGCAGTTGAAATAAGCTGCTCCATGGCAAAGACTTGATTCAACCATGGCGTACAATGAATCACCAAATTCATCATGTCTTTGGTCACAGACAGACACAAACAGAGGCATTTAATCCTAAACGGAACAAGGGTTTAATTCCAACCTGTATCAATCCAATATGCAGGTAGTTGCATTTGAACTTTATCTGTTCAATGATTCTTCTTTCCAGGAGTCTAATCGTTTGTTTTCCTCCAGAAAGAGAGACAGTTTTCTCAACAGTTTTGATATGATAATCATTTTGTTCTTCAAAAGTCCCGTTACTGTAAACTTCTGTTATGGGCAAAGTAGGCATTTTCCAGTTGGAAATTGCTTGATCAAAACTTTCATACACAATTTCTTCTGAAATTTTTGTTTTTTCTAGATTTTCATAGTCTTTAGAAAAATTAGGTTGAGGAAAGCTAGACATAGCAGGCTGGTAAGATGAGGAGGATGAAGTAGATCTATTAGAAGGATGCTGAAATGATTTAAATTGATTCTTAAAAAGCTTCGTCTTTTCTTTAGGTTTTTCCATGGTTTGTAGGATGAGTGGGAGTAGAAGAGCACCGTCAACGATTTACTGCCCTGAATGCCTATCTGCGGCGTAAAAGCGGGACTTGCAACGCGATCACTCTCTTCACTAACCACTTAAGATACAAATATGGAAAAGAGACAGAAGGAGATTTTAAAGCTTTAAAGAGAATTAGATAAATCAACAGGGTTAAAAACTTCAGATCCTGGATAATAGGTTTAGTTCATCTTTCAAACAGAGGCAATGTTGTTTGACAGCCTTATGCAAAGCTAAAAGTCTTCTTATTGTTGGCATAAAGCCGGAGTATTTACTAGATTCAAAAGATCATTCGCATGATTAATAGACACTTCCAATCTTCTTATAGTAGTCTCACAATGGTGGATAATCTTATCAAATCTATTCTTCTTGAAGGCATAATCTATTGGTTAAATTCGAGATAATAATTCTAATTCTTCATGAATGCGATTACAATATTCTCTTAGACGATTACATAAACTTATAATTCCAGATCTACTCAAAGCAACAAGATGGATAACAATAAAACGTCCTTCAGCTATGTTTTCATCAATACGTCGAAGTTCTTCTTCTAATCTTCTTAACTGTTCTTCTCTGCCTTAAGGTATGCAATAATTCTACTCTCCTAACAGTAGGAAGAGGATGCATATTAAACTGCCAACATTTGTAATTTTGATTCGGTCCTCAAGATTTCTAACTGAATAACAGCATAGGCCTGTATCAGAATAATCCTTCGATGTTCATATTGCTGGTGACGAGGACTATGAATGTCTTCGGATGATTTCTAGATTTCTTTCAACCTTTTTCAGAATTCTTTAACAAAGATAAACGGATCGAACTAATCTAAACACAGAAACAACATAATTAGAATATAAAGTAGCAAACTTATAAATACTTATTCATTACTTACAAACTGTTTACAAGACTCTAGACAAGCTCCGGCACTCTTGAGCTTTAATCTCTTCAAATTCTATCTTAAACTTGGTATATCTTATCTAAAGCACAGGGCTCCTTATTATATAAGTGGAGCAAGGGTAAAATAGACAAATTCTCTTCCGACCAAGAGAAGACACGGGGCACCCAACAAAGAAAAGAGGATAAGAGGGAACCTTACCGACACAAACGACAATCCAACTTTTTCAAAAGAAAATTCTCCACTAGGGAGAATAGTAAAAAGTACAATAATTGGAGGCGTTTTTCTTCAAAATGGGATGCACACTGTTATACCAACTTTTACTTTTCTTCCACGGGGCTGACATGTGGGCTGACACGTAACAACAATAACTTGACGAACTGGACAAACTAAACGAATTGGACAAAATGGAGGAATTGGATGAAATTGGGCATAATGGACGAACTGGACAAATTGGACGAACTGGACAAACTAAACAAATTGGACAAACTGGACTAACTGGAGAATTTGGACGAATTGGACAAACTGGACAAACTGGACGAACTGGGGGATTTGGATGAATTGGACAAACTGGACAAATTGGACGAACTGGACAAATGGACTGAAAAACTGGACCAATTGGACAAATTGGACGAACTGGACAAACTGGACTGAAAAACTGGACCAACTGGACAAATTGGACGAACAGGCCAAACTGGACAAATTGGACGAATTGGACTATTTGCAAATAATGGACGAACAGGAAGAACTGGACAAACTCGACCAACTGGACGAAGGAGACATACTGGGCGAGCTAAACAAAAAAAGGACAAACTGAACAATTTGGAAAATCTGGACGAATTGGACAAACTGGACGAATTGGACAAACTGGACGAACTGGAGAAATTGGACGAACTGGAGGAACATAATGAAGTAAACGAATTGGACAAACTAGAAAAAGTAGACCAATTGGATAAATTGGACGAACTAGACAACCAGGATAAACTGGACAAACCTGACGAATTGGACAAACTAAACAAATTGGACAAATTGGATGAACTGGAGGAACATAACAAACTAAACAAATCGTATGCACTCAAAAAAATTGGACCAACTAGATCAACTGGACCAACAGGACAAACTGGACATGCTGGACAAACTGGACTAATTGGAAAATTTGTACGAATTGGACAAACTGGACGACCTGGAGAATTTGGACGAATTGGACAAACTGGACGAACTGGAGAAATTGGACGAACTGGAGAAACTGGACTGAAAAACTAGACCAACTGGACAAATTGGACGAAAAGGACAAACTGGACAAATTGGACGAATTGGACTATTTGCAAAGAATGGACAAACAGGAAGAACTGGACGAACTCGACCAACTGGACGAAGGAGACATACTGGGCGAGCTAAAAAAAAAGGACAAACTGAACAAATTGGAAAATCTGGACGAACTGGAGAAATTGGACGAACTGTAGGAACATAATGAAGTAAACGAACTGGACAAACTAGAAAAACTGGACCAATTAGACAAATTGGACGAACTAGACAACCAGGATAAACTGAACAAACTTGACGAATTGGACAAACTAAACAAATTGGACAAATTGGATGAACTGGAGGAACATAACAAACTAAACAAACTGTATGCACTCAAAAAACTGGACCAACTAGATCAACTGGACGAATTGGGACAAACTGGACGAACTGGAGAAATTGGACGAACTGGAGGAACATAATGAAGTAAACGAATTGGACAAACTAGAAAAAGTAGACCAATTGGATAAATTGGACGAACTAGACAACCAGGATAAACTGGACAAACCTGACGAATTGGACAAACTAAACAAATTGGACAAATTGGATGAACTGGAGGAACATAAACAAACTAAACAAATTGTATGCACTCAAAAAACTGGACCAACTAGATCAACTGGACCAACAGGACAAACTGGACATGCGGACAAACTGGACTAATTGGAAAATTTGTACGAATTGGACAAACTGGACGACCTGGAGAATTTGGACGAATTGGACAAACTGGACGAACTGGAGAAAATTGGACGAACTGGAGAAACTGGACTGAAAAAACTAGACCAACTGGACAAATTGGACGAAAAGGACAAACTGGACAAATTGGACGAATTGGACTATTTGCAAAGAATGGACAAACAGGAAGAACTGGACGAACTCGACCAACTGGACGAAGGAGACATACTGGGCGAGCTAAAAAAAAAGGACAAACTGAACAAATTGGAAAATCTGGACGAACTGGAGAAATTGGACGAACTGTAGGAACATAATGAAGTAAACGAACTGGACCAAACTAGAAAAACTGGACAATTAGACAAATTGGACGAACTAGACAACAGGATAAACTGAACAAACTTGACGAATTGGACAAACTAAACAAATTGGACCAAATGGATGAACTGGAGGAACATAACAAACTAAACAAACTGTATGCACTCAAAAAACTGGACCAACTAGATCACACTGGACCAATGGACAAACTGGACGAATTGGACAAACTGGACGAACTGGAGAAATTGGACGAACTGGAGGAACATAATGAAGTAAACGAATTGGACAAACTAGAAAAGTCGACCAATGGTATAAATTGGACGAACTAGACAACCAGGATAAACTGGACAAAACTGACGAATTGGACAAACTACACAATTCGGACAAATTGGATGAACTGGAGGAACATAACAAACTAAACAAATTGTATGCACTCAAAAAACTGGGACCAACTAGATCAACTGGACCAACAGGACAAACTGGACATGCTGGACAAACTGGACTAATTGGAAAATTTGTACGAATTGGACAACTGGACGACCTGGAGAATTTGACGAATTGGACAAACTGGACGAAGTGGAGAAATTGGACGAACTGGAGAAACTGGACTGAAAAACTAGACCAACTGGACAAATTGGACGAAAAGGACAAACTGGACAAATTGGACGAATTGGACTATTTGCAAAGAATGGAACAAACAGGAAGACTGGACCGAACTCGACCAACTGGACGAAGGAGGACATACTGGGCGAGCTAAAAAAAAAAGGACAAACTGAACAAATTGGAAAATCTGGACGAACTGGAGAAATTGGCGAACTGTAGGAACATAACAAACTAACAAAACTGTATGCACTCAAAAAACTGGACCAACTAGATCACTGGACCAATTGGACAACTGGACGAACTTGGACAACTGGACGAACTGGAGAATTGGACGAACTGGAGGAACATAATGAAGTAAACGAATTGGACAAACTAGAAAAAGTAGACCAATTGGATAAATTGGACGAACTAGACAACCAGGATAAACTGGACAAACCTGACGAATTGGACAAACTAAACAATTGGACAAATTGGATGAACTGGAGGAACATAACAAACTAAACAAATTGTATGCACTCAAAAAACTGGACCAACTAGATCAACTGGACCAACAGGACAAACTGGACATGCTGGACAAACTGGACTAATTGGAAAATTTGTACGAATTGGACAAACTGGACGACCTGGAGAATTTGGACGAATTGGACAAACTGGACGAACGTGGAGAAATTGGACGAACTGGAGAAACTGGACTGAAAAACTAGACCAACTGGACCAAATTGGACGAAAAGGACAAACTGGACAAATTGGACGAATTGGACTATTTGCAAAGAATGGACAAACAGGAAGAACTGGACGAACTCGACCAACTGGACGACGGAGACATTACTGGGCGAGCTAAAAAAAAAGGACAAACTGAACAAATTGGAAAATCTGGACGAACTGGAGAAATTGGACGAACTGTAGGAACATAATGAAGTAAACGAACTGGACAAACTAGAAAAACTGGACCAATTAGACAAATTGGACGAACTAGACAACCAGGATAACTGAACAAACTGACGAATTGGACAAACTAAACAAATTGGACAAATTGGATGAACTGGAGGAACATAACAAACTAAACAACTGTATGCACTCAAAAAACTGGACCAACTAGATCAACTGGACGAATTGGACAAACTGGACGAACTGGAGAAATTGGACGAACTGGAGGAGGAACATAATGAAGTAAACGAATGGGACCAACTAGAAAAAGTAGACCAATTGGATAAATTGGACGAACTAGACAACCAGGATAAACTGGACAAACCTGACGAATTGGACAAACTAAACAAATTGGACAAATTGGATGAACTGGAGGAACATAACAAACTAAACAAATCGTATGCACTCAAAAAATGGACCAACTAGATCAACTGGACCAACAGGACAAACTGGACATGCTGGACAAATGGACTAATTGGAAAATTGTACGAATTGGACAAACTGGCCGACTGGAGAATTTGGACGAATTGGACAAACTGGACGAACTGGAGAAATTGGACGAACTGGAGAAACTGGTATGAAAAACTAGACCAACTGCGACAAATTGGACGAAAAGGACAAACTGGACAAATTGGACGATTTGACTATTTGCAAAGAATGGACAAACAGGAAGAAACTGGACGAACTAGACCAACTGGACGAAGGAGACATACGGGCGAGCTAAAAAAAAGGACAAATGAACAAATTGGAAAATCTGGGACGAACTGGAGAAATTGGACGAACTGTAGGAACATAATGAAGGTAAACGAACTGGACAAACTAGAAAACTGGACCAATTAGACAATTGGACGAACTAGACAACCAGGATAAACTGAACAAACTTGACGAATTGGACAAACTAAACAAATTGGACAAATTGGATGAATGGAGGACATAACAACTAAAACAAACGTATGCACTCAAAAACGGGACCAACTAGATCAACTGGACCAATTGGACAATGGACGAATTGGACAAACTGGACGAACTGGAGAAATTGGACGAAATGGAGGAACATAATGAAGTAAACGAAGTGGCAAACTAGAAAAGTAGACCAATTGGATAAATTGGACGGAAACTAGACAACCAGGATAAACTGGACAAAAACCTGACGAATGGGACAAACTAAAACAAATTGGACAAATTGGATGAACTGGAGGAACATAAAACTAAACAAATTGTATGCACTCAAAAAAACTGGACCAACTAGATAATGGACCAACAGGACAAAACTGGACATGCTGGACAAACTGGACTAATTGGAAAAATTTGTACGAATTGGACACGAAGACAGGGAGAATTTGGACGAAATTGGACAAACTGGACGAAGTGGAGAATTGGACGAACTGGAGAAACGGATGAACAAACTAGACCAATGGACAAATGGACGAAAAGGGACAAACTGGACAAATTGGACGAATTGGACGATTTGCAAAGAATGGACAAACAGGAAGAAATGGACGAATCGACCAACTGGACGAGGAGACATATGGGCGAGCTAAAATAAAAAAAAGGACAAACTGAAAAAATTGGAAAATCTGGACGAACTGGAGAGAAATTGGACGAACTGTAGGAACATAATGAAGTAAACGAACTGGACAAAACTAGAAAATGGACCAATTAGACAATTGGACGAACTAGACACCAGGATAAACTGAACAAACTTGACGAATTGGACAAACTAAACAAATGGACAATTGGATGAACTGGGAGGAACATAACAAACTAAAACAAACTGTATGCACTCAAAAAACGGACCAAATAGATCAACGGACGAATTGGACAAACTGGACGACTGGAGGAGAAATGGACGAAACGGGAGGAACATAATGAAGTAAACGAATTGGACAAACTAGAGAAAAGTAGACCAATTGGATAAATTGGACGAACTAGACAACCGGATAAAACTGGGACAAAACTGACGAATTGGACAACTAAACAAATGGACAAATGGATGAACTGGGGGAACATAACAAACTAAACAAATCGTATGCACTCAAAAAAGGGACCAACTAGATCAACTGGACCAACAGGCAAACTGGACATGCTGGGACAAACGGACTAATTGGAAAATTTGACGAATTGGACAAACTGGACGACCTGGAGATTTGGACGAATGGACAAACTGGACGAATGGAGAAATTGGACGAAACTGGAGAAATGGAATGAAAAAACTAGACCAACTGGCAAAATTGGACGAAAAGGACAAATGGACAAATTGGACGAATTGGACTATTTGCAAAGAATGGACAAACAGGAAGAACTGGACGAACTCGACCAACTGGACGAAGGAGAATACTGGGCGAGCTAAAAAAAAGGACAAACTGAACAAATTGGAAAATCTGGACGAACTGGAGAAATGGACGAATGTAGGAACATAATGAAGTAAACGAACTGGACAAACTAGAAAAACTGGACCAATTAGACAAATTGGACGAACTAGACAACCAGGATAAACTGAAACAAACTTGCAACGAATTGGACAAACTAAACAAATTGGACAAATTGGATGAACTGGAGGAAACATAACAAACTAAACAAACTGTATGCACTCAAAAAACTGGACCAACTAGATCAACGGGACCAATGGGACAAACTGGACGAATTGGACAAAAATGGACGAATGGAGAATTGACGAAATGGCAGGAACATAATGAAGTAACGAATTGGACAAAACTAGAAAAAGTAGACAATGGATAAATTGGACGAAACTAGACAAAGGATATAAACTGGACAAACTGACGAATTGGACAAACTAAACAAATGGACAAATTGGATGAACTGGAGGAACTAACAAACTAAACAAATTGTATGCACTCAAAAAACTGGACCAACTAGATCAACTGGCCAACAGGACAAACTGGACTGCTGGGACAAACTGGACTAATTGGAAAATTGTACGAATTGGACAAACTGGACGACTGGAGAATTTGGACGAATTGGGACAAACTGGACGAACTGGAGAGAATTGGGACGAACTGGAGAAACTGGACTGAAAAAAACTAGACCAACTGGACAAATTGGAAGAAAAGGACAAACTGGACAAATGGACGGAATTGGACTATTGCAAAGAATGGGACAAACAGGAAGAACTCGACGAACGACCAACTGGACGAAGGAGACATACTGGGCGAGCTAAAAAAAAAGGACAAACTGAACAAATTGGAAAATCTGGACGAATGGAGAAATTGGACGAACTGTAGAACATAATGAAGTAAACGAACTGACAAACTAGAAAAACTGGACAATTAGACAAATTGGACGAAACTAGACAACCAGGATAAACTGAACAAACTTGACGAATTGGGACAAACAACAAATTGGACACATTGGATGAACTGGAGGAAACATAACAAACTAACAAACTGTATGCACTCAAAAAACTGGACCAACTAGATCAACTGGACGAATTGGACAAATGGACGAACTGGAGAAATTGGACGAACTGGAGGAAAATAATGAAGTAAACGAATTGGACAAAACTAGAAAAAGTAGACCAATTGGATAAATTGGACGAAATAGACAACCAGGATCAAACTGGACAAACCTGACGAATTGGGACAAACTAAACAAATTGGACAAATTGGATGAATGGAGGAACATAACAAACTAAAACAAATCGTATGCCACTCAAAAAACTGGACCAACTAGATAAACTGGCCAACAGGACAAACTGGACATGCTGACAAACTGGACTAATTGGAAAATTGTCGAATTGGACAAACTGGACGACCTGGGAATTTGGACGAATTGGACAAAATGGGCGAACTGGAGAAATTGGACGAACTGGAGAAACTGGATGAAAAACTAGACCAAGGACAAATGGACGAAAAGAAAAGGACAAACTGGACAATTGGACGAATTGGACTATTGCAAAGAATGGACAAACAGGAAGAACTGGACGAACTCGACCAACTGGCGGGAAGGAGACATATGGGCGAGCTAAAAAAAAAGGACAAATGAACAAATTGGAAATCTGGACGAACTGGAGAGGAGAAATTGGACGAACTGTAGGAACATAATGAAGTAAACGAACTGGACAAACTAGAAAAACTGGACCAATTAGACAAATGTGACGAACTAGACAACAGGTAAACTGAACAAACTGACGAATTGGACAAACTAAACAAATTGGACAAATTGGATGAACTGGGGAACATAACAAACTAAACAAACTGTATGCACTCAAAAAACTGGACCAACTAGATCAATGGACCCATGGACAAACTGGACGAATTGGACAAATGGACGAACTGGAGAAATTGGACGAACTGGAGAAATTGGACGAACTGGAGGAACATAATGAAGTAAACGAATTGGACAAACTAGAAAAAGTAGACCAATTGGATAAATTGGACGAACTAGACAACCAGGATAAACTGGACAAACCTGACGAATTGGACAAACTAAAACAAATTGGCAAATTGGATGAACTGGAGGAACTAACAAACTAAACAAATTGTGCACTCAAAAAACTGGACCAACTAGATCACTGGACCAACAGGACAAACTGGACATGCTGGACAAACTGGACTAATTGGAAAATTTGTACATTGGACAAACTGGACGACCTGGAGAATTTGGACGAATTGGACAAACTGGACGAACTGGAGAAATTGAGGAACGAATGGGAGAAAATGGACTGAAAAACTAGACCAACTGGACAATTGGCGAAAAGGACAAACTGGACAAATTGGACGAATTGGGACTATTTGCAAAGAAGGACAAACAGGAAGAACTGGACGAAACTCGACCAACTGGCGAAGGAGACATACTGGGCGAGCTAAAAAAAAAGGACAAACTGAACAAATTGGAAAATCTGGACGAACTGGAGAAATGGACGAACTGTAGGAACATAATGAAGTAAACGAACGGGACAAAACTAGAAAAAACTGGACCAATTAGACAAATTGGACGAACTAGACAAACCAGGATAAACTGAACAAACTTGACGAATTGGACAAACTAAACAAATTGGACAAATTGGATGAACTGGAGGAACATAACAAACTAAACAAACTGTATGCACTCAAAAAACTGGACCAACTAGATCAACTGGACCAACAGGCCAAATGGACATGCTGAGAGAAACTGGACATTGGAAAATTTGGACGAATTGGACAAACTGGGCGAATGGAGAATTTGGACGAACTGGACAAACTGGGCGAATGGAGGAACATAACAAACTAAACGAACTGGATTAAACTCAAAAAACTGGACCAACTGGACAAATTGGACGAAGAGGAAAAACTGGATGAACTTGACAAACTAAACAAATTGGGTAAACTGGACGAATTGGATAATGGACGAGCAGGAAGAACTACATGAACTCAACCAACTGGACGAAGGAGACATATTGGGCGAGATGGAAAAAATGGACAAACTAGACAAACTGAACGAATTAGAAATCTGGATGAATTGGGACAAATGGACAAACTAGAGAAATTGGACTAACTGGAGGAACATAACAATGTAAACGAATTGGACGAACTCTAAAAAACTGGACCAATTGGACAAAATTGGACGAACTGGACAAAACTGGACAAACTTGACGAACTGGACAAACTGACGAACTGGACAAACTAAACAAATTGGACAAACTGGACGAACTGAAGGAACAAGACAAAGTAAACAAACTGGACGAACTCGAAAAGGGGACCAAGTGGAAAAATTGGCGAACTGGACAAATGGACAAATGGACCAACTAGAGGAATTAGACGAATTGGATATAACGGACGAACAGGAAGAAGTGGACGAACTGGACCACTTAACGTACGAGAAATAATGGGTAAGCTTGAAAAAACTAGACAAACTGAACGAATTGAAAAATTTGGACGAATAGGAGAAATTGGACGAATTGAACAAACTAGACGCACTCGACACAACTGGACAAAGTGGATGAACTGTAGGAATATAACAAACTAAACGAACTAGACGAACTCGAAAAACTGGAGCAAATGGACAAATTGGACGAACTAGACAAACTGGACGAATGGACGAACTTGACAAAACTAAACAAATTGGACCAAACAGGACAAACTGAACAAATTGGAAAAAAAACTGGAGATTGGACAAACTGGACGAAAAATAGGACGAACTGGAAAACTTGACGAACTGGACAAACTAAACGAATGGACAAAATAGAGGAATTGGCGGAAATTGGACATAATGGATGAATGGACAAACTTGACAAACTCGACAAACTCGACAAACTAAACAAATTGGACAAATGGAGAAATTGGACGAAGTAGAGGAATTGGACGAAATTGGACATAATGGAAACAGGAAGAAGTGGACGAACTCGACGAAGTAGACATACTGGGGGAGCTCGAAAAAACAGGACAAACTGAACTAATTGGAAAAAACTGGAGAATTGGACAAACTGGACAAACAAATAGGACGAACTGGACAAATGGACAAAACTAAACGAATGGACAAAATAGAGGAATTAGAGGAATTTTACATAATGGATGAACTCGAAAACTGACGAACTCGACAAATAACAAATTGGACAAACTGGAGGAATTGGACGAATTAGAGGAATGGACGAAATGGGACATAATGGAGGAACAGGAAGAACTGGACGAAGTAGACATACTGGACAAGTTCGAAAAACAGGACAAAACTGAACGAATTGGAAAAAAAACTGGATGAATGGACAAAGTGGACGAAGTAGACATACTAGGCAAGTTTGAAAAACAGGACAAACTAAACGAATTGGAAAAAAACTGGATGAAACTGGACAAACTGGACGAACTAGAGGAACAT